>CM054124.1:137232665-137832665 GCA_028751855.1 Ambrosia trifida
TTTCTAATGAAAGTCGCCTATTCAAAAAAAAAATCTATTTGTACGTCATTTCCTTTCGGTTATGTTTAAGATGTTCTCTGTTGAACTACCTTGAGTTGTATAAAAATGAAACACACATTGTTTCAAAATACTAAATTTGGGCAAATAATTGCAAAGATTTCATGCTTATTGCATGATTTGTGTGGGACATTTATGACTATTTCTGAACCACTAAAATACATAAACAAATTTCACTTGATACGTAATTTAACGTAAAACAAAATTGATATGCAAAAAAGTTGGTACAACTAAAGAATATCTACTTAACAAAAATTTAACGTATGAAATAAAAATCAGCAAAACAGATAATGTGGTGAAATAGTTCTATGACTTTCATTGTTTTGAAACTAAAATGAACATCAAATATTAACATAACTAAAAACTCAAATTCATGATTTAATAATTTTGTTTTCTATTTATAATGTCATGAAAAAGATTTTAAACAACAAAAAAATATAAAATGAATATCACATGTTTAGATATCAACATAAGCAATCAATTTGTAATACCCTACCACAAAACTTGTATCCACAATCTGCCATACAAGGGTCCCTCTACACAAAATAATGAAGACCAGACTCTAATCAAAACATCTTTTAACTATATCATCAACCGTTTCTATCGCCATCATCATACACTTGCGACCCACTTATCGAAACCATGCCTCCGTGTATAAAAACTCTAGGCCCGTTTCCAGGATCGGGGATATGTTATCTCACCTAGTTTTGTTACAGCTTTCTTGTGTGTGATTATTATATGGCTATGATAACGAACGGGTCAAAAAATCATTAACAGCAAGACTGGCATCACCATGGGCCACTGCATCATCAGGCTCTGGCATGTACAGAGAAGCGACGGATGCCTATACATCAACATCCAAAATAATTAATTTTGGCCAATTTACCTAGCCTAGCCAAACTACCCGTTTCATGACCTATTTACAAACGTACCTTGGCATCAAGCATCATCTCACCAGAACTATCATTAGCAAGACATGCACCGTGAGCCTTCAACCATTCGGTGCATTCTTCCAAGCCGCTTGTGTCTTTGTCATCAGATGATTGGAACCCAAGGACCTGAGCCACAAAAGACACTGGGACTGTTGGGCGATATGAACGAGTCATGCATTTCACAGCTGCATACCGCATCTTTTCAACATAAAGATCTGCAGAAAAAAAATACAAAATCATTGATTATAACGCATGTAAACTTTTACTATACGTGGCAAGATGGTAAGTTAGGTAACCAGTCAGTCAATATAGGATTGGGTTAAAAGGAGTTGGACTAAAATAATAATTTAAATCCTTATAAATCAAATCATTCAGGAGTTTGGACCATGTATGTATTAAAATACACCTTGTGAGACTTTAAACGCATTTGAGCCCCCTTGTGGCTAACTTATTATTAGACAGAAACAGAATATGCTCCATATCAACCCATTCGTAATTGTGAGTCATAATTTACCACCTCTAGATTTTACCTTATCAAAGAAATAGAAACGAAACTCACCCATAAGGCAGGTATTTAGGTTCGGTGCATTCTTGTATAATTTAAAGAACAATACATAATTTCCTGAGGAGACAGCAGCACGAACTGCAAGAGCATGTTTTACTCCTGTGTCTTTCCTTGCTTCAACTGATAATCTAAGGATAAAACAGAAATATTTCACTCTGATATGTATCCACTAGAAACACAAACAAATAAATATACAAATGCATGAAAATATCATGTTACAAACCTCGACATTGCAGACAAGAGATCTCTGTTGTTATTAGAGTGCAAGATAACACAGAGTAAGTTGTAAGCAGCAAATTCCATATGCTGTCCCTTAATTCCTTCAGCATAAAGGGTCTGCAATTGTGACTGGCACTGTACAACAAATAAAAAGTTTTATCAACCAAAAAAAAAAGTAAGATAAAAAAATAAGTAGATAACGATACATCAGTTCTCAACTTCTCATTGCATGTAGGAACAGTATAACAGGATATTTGATGAGAAAAAGATGACAAATGTACTAATGTTAAGTGATATCATAAGTAAAATAACACACATATGTAACAAAAAATAATCTTTTGAAATTAGTAAGCTAATAACTAGATACACATTCTTACTTACGTCAACAGATTATTGAGAAACATGCTACGTTTATTAATATTATAGGAAAAAGAATTACTATGTTGCATACTATTAAATATGATTATTTGCTTATAACGGTTACGGATCAATTACAAATATAACATATTTGTTTAATTTGTGAATTTTTGGATGTTTATTATGCCATAAAGATCCTATTAAGACCCACGCAAATTTAGTGAATGAAAAACACAACAATAACGAAAGAAAGTCGTTGGCTGTCTCTCCCGAAACCCTGAAAACTAATAATCTTCTGAACAAATAATTTTTCTGTTTCCTTAATAACTTGTGGCATCTCTATGTAAAGAAAACTACCAACTCCTTATTACTAAATGCTAGTTATTAAGTTCACTACTAAACTCTAATTAGTAAAATGGGCAGAAGACTGCTACTAATTATTTAAATAGAACACGGCCTACCAATGAGTCTAATATATCCCATTCAAACTTGGGACTAAAACAGTAATGATGGATAATATTCATTGTTTCAAAGTGCAGAACAGATGATAAAGAACTGAAGTAATTCCTACTACATTAAACGACAAACCTGGTTATACTCAGACAAGTCGCCGACCTCTATTGCTAATCGTGCATGAGTTTCATAGACCTGAATTATAAACCAATAGAAATTGTTTCAGCATAAACAAAATAAAATTTAACAGATATGTCAAAATTTTTATTAAAAAAAGAAAGAAAAAAGTATACCTTAACGGTTAACTCGTTGCGTATTCGTTGTACTGTAAGATCTTGCCTAATAGATTTTAGCTGGTCACATTTATAGAGATAGTTTTTCGGAGAATCTTGAACAAAAAGCAAAGCTTTTTCTAATACTTCCTCTGGTCTTACCTGAAAAGGAAGTAAAGCATTAATCTCATAAACATGTGATAATTTGCAATTAGTTTACTTACAGAAACTGATTATTTGGTTATCCGGGTTTTCAATGTTGGAAAAAAAATAGATACTGCTTCTGATTATCTGGTTAGTTAGGGATCAAATAATTAGATATGATATCAGTTCTATCACTGCTGCAACAAACTTGATTGTCAAGAGTAGAAAAAATAACTATCCTATTTAACCCTCCTTTGGGACTAATTTGACACTTTTACTCTGATTTCACAACGGGTTTCTCTTTTTCAAAAGAATGCTTATTTTAGCTTTTGGTTTCAAAATAAATCAACCCTTGGTCTTGGTGAAATTCAAAAGAACGAAAACTGATGATCTGATCTGATTATTCAATATCACATAAACAATCTTCAAATTGCAAACACAAACACCACCTGGTGAAATTCAATTGAAATTGAATCTGAACAGATAGAAGCAGAAGACTTACAGTAGCTGGATCTGGTGCAGAAGTGAGACGCAGGTAACGTTTCTCAATTTCTTGGCACGTTCCTTTAACGGTAAGAGAATCCCAATCAATATCTTCAACGGCCCTGCTGGCAGCACCATCATCCAAACTGTTACTGTTTGCCAACACGGCTGCAGATGCCCTTCTAGTGTACAAATTTCCACCTCCAACATTTTTGTTTTTCGAAAGATTAGATGCTGCTCGATTGCCATGATTTTTTTCAAAACGCTTTGAACGACTTTCCCGTCTTTTTCTTTCCTCGGGTGAATCTGCAAGTGCAATTGCACCAGCATAATATGCAGTCAAGCTTTGTTCTTTATCACTGTCACTTGATGAGTCACCATTATTCGACCCGATCTGTCCATCACCAACATGTTGCCTCTTAGCTGGCCTAAGACCTGCTTTATTTGTTTCTTTCTGATTTCCTAAATAAGACTTAAGGTTACTAAATTTATTCTCCTTGTTTTCTGGCCTTGCAGTGAAAACCTGTTTCTCCCTTTCATTACTACGAACGGGGACAACGTATTTTAAATTATTGGGAGAAAAAGCCGTTTGTTTCTCAATTGGTTTCTCCTCTGGCAAAGGCTCCCACCTACTTTTGGTACGCCTGCTTGGACTTCTTCTGTTCTTCATCAGTGGTGGTGTAGTCGAACTATCAGAAAGAATGAAAAAAAATATATTGTTAACAAAATAACAGTGTTAACTCATTATTGTGTGATATGTAATCTTGTCTAACACTAACTCTAATCTATCATCTATGTTCAAAGAATAAAACAAGGTGTAATACAAACACACATCTATTATTGGGAAACTGCTTATACATAAAGAGAAGCAGCATACTCATTATTGATCAAATCCGTGTTAGGAAGCGGAAAGAGAGGCTCAGTATCCCAGTCTCGTGTAGAAAGAGTACCATCAGTGCTTGCCTTTGTAATAACCTGAATACAAAAACATAAGAGTACCGGTAGTAACATCAACACACTATATGACAACTGAAGCGAACAATTTTGTTACTCAAACGTCAGTACAAAAAGGTGAATAATGTTATCCATGTTTACCTCCTTGAGGATATCTTGACAAGCTGCCATCTGTTTATCATCCTTGCAACGAGCCAAAGCCCTTTCTACATATCCACGCAGTGATTTGGGAAGCATACCAGGCTGCAAGCAACACAAATTTAGTTGAGAAATCGATAATAGCATCATTTTGCTCTCTCCAAATACATATGTGTGTGTATACATCAGAGAGGGGGGAGGTCCAAATAAGAACCATTAGATTAGTTGGAACCAAAGGAACCACTTTTTGGGCCCTATGATCATATTTCTAACTAATCACATAGATCCGAGACAATGAAGTCTCTTCCACTCCCTGATCAAAAGACCAAAGGGTGGTTCTGGTTCCTGAATATTAAATGAACATATATATACATATACATTTTTGGTACAACCAATAATATGTTAAGAACCACACAATGCACTTGTGTGTAGTGCATAAAAGATAATCAGAAGTAGTGAAAGATGGAAACAGAGACGGTTACATAACCTCTTATGTATAACATTCAAAGCAATAGATACAAATGCATTATGCAATTCTCGGAACATATTATTGGTTATGTAACATATACATATATAACATACTAGTGAACAATACTTTATTTGTCTACATACATAATATACTTGTTGGTTATGTAACATATACATATATAACTCAACCTGTCGATGTGAGATGGGTTTTCATATAAAATTCTCAGTAGGTTAATTTGATTAAATCAAAAGAACATGGTACGTTCAATAGAAAACTGATTTAAAATCAATAAAAACAATTCCATGTGAACAGGTGTGATGATCCATTTTAATGATAAGGAGATTTATTGTAACTAATACGACGGATCACATAAGATCGACATCAAATGATCTTTGCTCCTATAATTTTTCAGCTTTTATGTGCAATAAATTTTTAAGCTACAACATGAATTAGATTATAGTGGCTGACAAAAAATAAAGATAATATAATATAAACAAAACCAATGAAATAGATATCTTAACTTCATCCTCTTCGACTATAGGGTTATATAACAACCTCCTAATCACATCTTACTCGATTTAAATTTTTATTTTATTTTTAAAATTTGATAATTGGCATAGCTACCATGAACCAAACCATAGTTAGGTGAATATATCTTTAATACCTTTGTTTGAAATTCATTATAGACAAAAGCTTTCTTATCCGGTGATCATATAGACAGATTAGGCACGTTGACGCGTACGAATATAACGCAATAATTGAAGAATTCAAACCGTTACCTCATGATTAAAAGCACAAGTTTCATTATTGATTTCTTGATTTCTATATAGTATTTTCAAGTTTATAAAACTTTTAACTTTTATGAAGTACCTAATTCTATATTTAAGATTATAACAAAACATGTTTTATGAATTCTTTTTTATATGTTTTTTTATTTGATGTGTTTAAAATAACTGTAGAATTGAATGTCATGAGTTCTCATAAATACCTTTTAAATTTTAAGAAGTATTTGGGAATGCTTTATTGATAGATATAGATATATATACTATTGATAGATATAGATATATATATATACACATTTATACATACACACACATACACAAAGTCACAAACACACATATATATATATACACACACATATTTTACACAAAACGTATAAAGTAAAGACCAAAGAGCAAAGTTCCAAATTTGTTTCAATCTTGTGAAATTTCTTTAAAACATTTACCAAAACCTGGTTACGTATGCTGAAGTGGCGAGCCTAACGTGTAAAATGGTTAAATAGCTGATGTGAATTGCCAGTTGTGTAAAATTAATGAGGTGGCATGTCAACAAGTATATATAACCATTTTGGCCATGTCATCAATCTACACAGTTGGCACGCCACAACTATTTTATACAATTGACATGCCATGTCAAAATATTGTTGCAGTGACCTTTAAAAGAAAATTTTAAAACAATGAAATAAAATTGAAATTGGGGTGTCATTAAATGATCTAAATTTAGAAAAAAGGTTTAAGTGGCCTAGATGGAATAACTATGAAATTCAGTTGCTATGCAGTCTTAGACAAATGACCAGTGTTGTAAAAGGCGCCCTAGGCGGCCGCATAGGCGGCGCCTAGGCGCTAGGCTGAAGAAAAACTAAGAATTATGCCCTAGGCGGATTCCTGGGCAATTTGGCAGTTAGGCGGAGCCTAGGCGGGCCTAGGCGGTGTTATTTTTTATTTTATTTTTTTTTATTAAATTTCTCAATATTTCTAGGTATTTCTTAGTATTATGTGTATATATCTAAGTCTTATGTGTATATATCTTAACATATTTTCAAAAAAACCCTAAATTTGTGTGTATATATATATATATATATATATATATATATATATAATACGTATAAAATACCAAAACGCCTAATTCCGCCTAATTTTCGCCTAGTCCCGACTAGTCCCTAGGCTGGACCTCACCGCCCGCCTAGCGCCTAGCGCCTTTTACAACACTGCAAATGACAATAAAAGCAACTTCTTAAATTCCACATATAGTCTTACCTTTAGTGAAGAATCAGCAGCAGCATGTGATGACGCGTTAGCATTACTCTTTGGAAGTGAGACACTGATATAAGCCGGTTTTGTCACTCCAACCGCAGCATTATTATTTTGGGGCAAACTCACTGGTACATTTGAAGAGATTCTAGGGTTCGTTGGAATCTGCACATTGCTTACCCGGGCTGAATCATAGGGAGCAGCAGTTTGAGGAGGCGGAGGTGGTGGTAGAGAAGAATGATAAGTTTGGGCCACCTGATGAGAAGCTGCATATGGTACATATGGTTGTTGAGGGACCTCAGGCTTTTGTTGATTCTGGAAGCTTCCGGAAATAGGACTTAAATCTAAAGGATTCTGAAAGTTTGGCTGCATGTTACTAACATTGTAATTTTGGAAACCCTGACCCTCTTGTTTCCAATATCCGTCATGGGCATTTTTAACTGGTGCGCTAGGCTGAGAACAAATCGCAATATAATTTAGTCCATATCAGTAGCCAACATACAAAAAATGTCAAAATAATAATAATAATAATAATAATAATAATAATAATAATAATAATAATAATAATAATAATAATAAGAGAAAAACTGATTTGTGGCTGGAATGTCAAGAACTTAATTTTGGACAATTATTGGACTCCAAAAACTTGAGTTGTACAGAAAGTGCAAATATCAACACCAGAACTAATACAATGTAGGATTAAGCCCTGAATCAATATTATAGGACAAAAATAGCAGAATAGGCGAAGGCAAGGTAAAAAAATAATAAACAGACTTGAAAACATATTTCACATGCATCATTCATATCAATAAGAAACCCCTTTTTGTTCCTCCATAGGTTTGAGAACTATACACCACTTACTGCAGAAGACCAGAAAAAGGAAGGACAACATCGTGATTGGTTCATTACAGTTTTCTTTCTCGTTTTCAGTCCCGTATGAAAGCAAGGTTGTTTGTATATATGCATGTATTACATAACCGTATGAGTATGCTGTATGCTTGATTGTATGTATTTATTTATAAACATGTATACGCATGAACTTATGTATAAATGCATGTATTCCATAGAGAGTGAGAGGGGGAGGGGAAGAAAATTTAACTTCATTTCTATCATGAAGTTAGAAGCTAGCATGATTTATAGGATAACTACAAACTCAACCAACAAATGAAATTCATCAATAGTTTATCGGATAACTGGTCTTGAAAACTCAATAGTGAAGATCTTGATATTACAGTCACTAGTGTGAAATGAAAATGATTGGCAAACACCGTTCTTAAGCAGGTTTAAAAAAAAGTGAAGATGGTTATGGAACACAAACCAGAAACCACAGAAGACCTGACTATACAAAAATAAGTTCATTGATCCAAATTTCTACAAGCAGCAACTTAGCAACATCTACAATAGGATTGTTATCTCAAATTAACTCATATGGGTTTTTTTTTTCATTTCGTTCTTAATTTCTTATAAGACAATATTCGACAAACTAGCAGGGCAGTTCGAATTTTAACATGGTATATATGATTACAAATCAAAAGATACAAGAACATGGCTTATATTCACATATAAGACAATACAATTTAGTATTATATGGTAAAAATATATATCACCAATTTAGTTTCTTTTCTTCCATGCAAAATGTGAGCACATGGATGATGGATGTTACTAAATCAATAGGAAAAAAGGATGGCCAACAGTCTATCTGTTAAGATAGCCTCATAGCCTCCTACTGTATTTAAAGCTCAAGGGAAAATTATATGTAACCTGTCAGATCATAGATACTCTTTAGAATATTCAACAGGTTAAGATACTTGCTCATTCTGTGAAGTGGGAATAAGAAACATTATTATTTTTAAAAACTTAAAAATGGCAACATAGCAGCGCTAATGAATTGTAAAGATTAAAAATGGCAACATAGCAGCCTCTCTATTCTTAGGGGTAGAGGTAAGGCTGTCTACATCTTACCCTCCTCAGACCCTACCTTAGCTTTGCTATAGGTGGGATTAACTGAGTATGATGATGACTATATCAGGCCATGGTTGCTGTAAAAGTAGAGGCTTGGGATAACCAGATAAACTACACGAACATTCAATAGTCTACTACAGTCTATTTTGCAAAAAGCATCTCATTGGTTATTCGTTAGGAATAACATTTAAGGTAAAGAGCAAGTTCAGTATGCAATATTATTATAATAACCGAATTAATAGACTTATACAGGAAAACAATCCCCAAACCTGTACTGACGGTGCAGTAGATACAGACAAACCAGATTCTGGCCTCCAAGATGATGGAGCACTAGACGCCGACACTTGCAGGCTGTTTGGATCAGGATAGCCACTGGAAACAGCAGGAGGAGCAGGCACCAAATTGGAAGCACTGGTAGAAGCTACATTTTCTGTTCCAGGAGCACAAGTAACTTCCGTTTGACTATAATAATCTGCCCACTGTTTATAATCCTGTTGATATTGTACAGAGGTTGCAGGTGCACTTTGAGCATTATAAACACCGTTTGATTCTGCAGTGTAGTTTGGATATTGATGGGCATAATTTGCATAGCTTCCTTGATTCCACGAGTTCGTCTGACTATTACTGTAATTCGCACTTGGATAACCACCAGATGTCTGATAATCACCAGGATTGTAATAAGTTGTATAACTGGCGGGACCAGCATAAGACCCTGCATTCTGAAATGATGAAATAGGCTGATGAGGAGCACCTGTGCTTTGATAGGCTCCTGCAGGTTGACCATATGCTTGAGTTTGACTAGGTTGCTGTTGAGGATATGGTTGATTCGGCTGCTGCTGGTAGCTACCATAGTAACTTGAATAATTTGTGTTTCCATACCCATATGGATCATTGTTTGGGTATGCTGCATAGTTGGCATACTCTACAGTAGCTGCTCCAGAACTTGAAACGGCACCGGCAGATGCATGTGGAACTGATCCAGGTGGCCCGGCTTCTGTATGCTGAGCATGGTTGTAGCTGGTCCAGGATGCAGGTTCAGAGCCAGGAGGTAGAGCATAATAAGATGTTGTTTGTGCATGGCTTGGATCAACAGTATGATGCTAAACACACAAAATGATCAAAATTGTATTAGATAAGAATTTGAAATACACCATTATCAAAATCAACTATCGAAACTAGCATCCCGTTAACAAATTTAACCATATGAGTATCAAAGCACTACGCATCCACAAATCAGTAAATCACTGATGTGGGAACGGAAACAATCAATGGCTCAGAAACAATTAGCTAACAAACTCTCTAAATCGAACCAAAGATTCCAAAAACACGGTTATTATAAATCAAAACTAACTAATTATGCAACAACCTTTAAGCCTAGCTTATACTATAACATTAAAGAAATAAACATGGAAACAAGATAAACATGAAAAATAATAAAAGTAAAACAAATGTCAACTTTTGAAATTTCAATGCAGAGCTAATCCCGCATCACCTACACTTTCTAATAACAAAACTATGAGACATTACACATAATGATGCACCACTCAAATTAGTTCTAAAAACTAAAAAAAGAAATGAAAGGCTTCTTTCTGACCATATCTAGTATCTAAAATAATGGCACTCAGGCACTTTCCTATTACTAAACCCAAGATGCACATAAATAGTAACGAATTATACACAGAATCACTTGAACAAAACTTCGATCAACCATAACCTATTTTAATTTAAATTCACCATACTTAAAAACCTAACCATTAAGCCCATAAGAACCATAGTATTGCCTCAGCTTAAACAATCAACAACCAATAATTATGCAAAATTATCATTTTACAAAGCACTAAAAGTCTTCTTAAATATTCAACTATCCGTCATGAGCATCCACAAATCACTAGACCTACAACTTCTTAATCACAAAACTACAATACATTATGCATAATGATGCATCACTCAAGTTATTCCTAAAACGTTTTGTTTCTGACCGTATTTAGCGTCTAAATCTTCACACAAATTGTAACGAATCATACATAGAAATCACTCGAACGAAACTTGGATCAACCATAACCTATATTCGTCTAAACACGTTACACTTAATAAACCTAAGACAATATTGCCTCAACCTGAACAACCAACCAGCAATAACTAACATCAAATAATTAACCAAATTATCATTCTAAAAGCACTAAAAAGACATTAATACCAACCTCAACTGAAACATTCGGGTCCAGTGTGGCTCGGGTGTCCGCAACTCCTCCTTGATTCATCATATCATCATAAGCACTGTCCTGCTAAGAACAAATAAGAAAAAAAATCATCTTAAAGCTCAAATATCAATAAATTAGCATAAAACAGAAAGCAGAAATGGATCATAAAGAAGAGAAACAAAAACCCTAACTAATTCGACGTGAAGAATAAATCAAAGTAAAAAAAAAACCTTGCAGAGTCAATCTGGAAAACAACGGATGGATAATAATAATAATAATAATATTAATAAGTGTGAAAGGGGGCCGACGATCTGTGAATAAAAAAATTAAGAAAAAAATGGAAGGAGAAATATGAAAAAAAATGTTGGTAAAGATATTTATTTATAAGGAAGGAAGGAAGGATTGATTGATCGAAGAGAGCGAGAGAGAGAGAGGGATAAAGAAAGAAAGAAAGAAAGAAGGGTTGGGTTAGGTTAGTGAAGGATTCAACAAGGCGTCTACGTTGGGTCCAATTTGGAATGCTAATGCTATTGCTGGCGGTGCTGCTGGAACTCATTACAATTGCTATTTTGTAAAGGGTTAGCTAGACAAACATAGTTTAATATTAAATTTCTTTCAACTTCTATTTTAGGGTAACTTGCATTTTTTTTTAATAGTTCTAAGGTAACTTACGCGAGAAGTATATAATATAAAGTTTGTTAACATGAGAAGCAATAAGAAGCCACCAGAGGATGACAAGTATTCTATTAACCAAATCTCAATTAACCTAACCAAACTATAATTACTCTTAACATCAGTTTAACCCAAGGGTATTACAGACTTTAACCACACGTAACTGATTACATGAATTAAAAAAAAATTACGATTCAAACTCTATTTGATTAACACGATTACAGTTTAATCGATCAATTCATCATGTTCGGTACGTGTATTTGTAGTTAATTAATCCATTGTTCAATAGTTTTTTGTTTAATTTTTGTTTTTGGTTATCAGATTTAAACTTATCTGTTGAAGAGCAGAGAGTTGCTGCTGAGAATTCGAATCAATTGCCTAATTATAATGTTTTTCATGGTATGATCATCATCCTCTGTTTTTAGTCAAAAAACAGAGACATGTGTTTAGATAGATTTGTTAACATGAATGTTTTTATGTGTGTTCAGATTGGATCGAAAAACACTAACCAGGATGTTGTTATTCATAGTTTGAACCTTATCAATGAATTCAGAGTTCAAGGTATTTTATAGTTTTAAACTGTTACCTTATATTAGTGCGTCTGTTTTTAAATTGTAGTTGATTATTGCTGGTACTGATAGTATATTAGTGCGTCTATTTTTATTACAGAGTGCGTTTGGATTTTGCAAACTTTTATTTTACTAAGTGCGTTTGAATAGTCAATAAGTGCGTTTGTTTGTTATTTTTTGAAAGGTGTTGCAACTGATGTTCCTGTTGATGACCAAGCTAGTAACACATACATCCCTGATGTACCTGATTCTCTCAAACCTGCAAAGGACATGGAGTTTCCTAGTATTGACCATGCACAAGAGTTTTATGCAAAATATGCAAAGGCTGGTGGTTTTTCTATTCGAAAGGGCACGTCAGATGTGCAAAAAGGTGTTCTAAAACTTAGATACTTTGTATGCTACAAGGATGGTTTTAAGCCAGTCAAGGTAGGTGAAGAGAGTTCTAACAAAGATGGTAAGTTAAGGAAAAGGCCTTCCATCCGGACTGGATGTCCTGGATATATTAGGCTAACCTCTGAGAATGGAAAAAAATTCAAGGTTTATGGCTTTAATGAAGGTCATAATCATCCTTTTGTTCATGAGAGTGACATTCATTTTCTAGCAGCAAATAGGAAGCTGACACATACTCAAGAAGAGATGATATGTGAGCTGTCTTCATTGAACATGGGTCCTGTCAAAGCTTTTAACATCATGAAGACTAAGTATGGAGGTTTTGAGCATGTTGGTGCAACTGCAACTGATTTTAAGAACTTTAAAGGTGGATTAAACACCTTTATTGGTGAGTATGATGCAGATATGATTGTGACTAGGCTTAGGGATAAGAAGAAGTTCCTTCCAGATTTTTCATTTGAGTATTCTGTGGATCAAAAGAATGCATTAACTGGATTATTTTGGGCTGATGCTTTATGCAAGAGGAATTATACGGAATTTGGAGATGTGATCTCGTTTGATGCAACATTCAACATTAACAAGTATGTTTTAAATTTTTACAGGCTTTTTGAAATTCAACTTTTACATGTTTATAGTTTTTTTTAATTTTTTAATTTTTTTACAGGTACAAGATGGTGTTTGTACCATTTACCGGAATTGATAACCATTGTCGGAATGTCACACTTGGTGCAGGATTGTTGTCATCCGAGACAACTGAATCATACACATGGCTGTTACAATCATTTTCCAAATGTTTTGGGAAGCACCCCAAAGTGGTTGTAACTAATCAAGATGGTGTTATGAAAAATGCAATACAGTTGGTTTTTCAAAATAGCAGACATAGATTGTGTATGTGGCATATCATGAAGAAGGTTTCTAATAAGGTCAGCATGATTTTTTATTTAATTAAAGAGTGCGTCTGTTTAACATTAGTGTGTTTATGTAACCTCGCATAACCCCCCCCCCCCCCCTCGATTTTCATGTAATGCAATTTCCAATTTATTGTAATAAGTTTCCATTTATATTCCTTCTTAATTATCATAGCTTTTACGAAGATAAAGACCCCATTTTAAACCCTTAATGGTAAAACTTTTACTTCTCCAAAATTCAAAATTCGATTTATCGAAACTATCATACTTATATGCAAAATATAATACTTATTTTTAATATAATACTATATCTTTTATATTTATACCTAAATAACTTTGGTTCTAAGTATGTAATTTATTGAAACATTATAAACACATTATTATTTATAGAGTTACATTTTTTTTAATAAACACTTTTCATTAAATTAAAATCAACACACTACAAGTGGACGGCTGGTAAGCGGGCAACAAGCTGCGTCGCCCCCCCTCCCCCCGGATAGTAAAACCTACTCTATTAAAAAATGAAACTTTGGTCTCTGGCTGTCGAGCAATTACTATGCATCACCTTTCGCACCCCTATCCAGAAACTATCTATAAAATTATGCATTCATGCGTAGCCTAAAATACAAATAAGACTTGTATATTATTAAAAGCCTAATGGTTAAAAGTTAAATAATTAAGAGGCTAACAAACACAATGTAGGTTTATAAAAAAGTAACATTTATTGGCAATTAAAATGTTTAACTATATCTTATAATTAAATTGTTCCCCAAGTAATTATTTACTAAAACAAATATTTTATTGCATGATTCAGATTCAAAACATGACTCAAATCACATATTTAGCAATTAGCAACATTTAGGTTTATCCATTTTCTCACTCTGTGTTAAAATTCTAATACTAGTATTTAAAAACAAATAAAACAAGAATGTAATACTATTTTACTGGTTATTACTATTATTATTATTATTTTATCAAAAGTAATTAAATAAAGGTCAACTACCCAAACACCCTCTAATCGGTGCAAATCTAATTAAATCAGAGGAGTATGTATATGTCATAATCAATTATCACATTTAGATTTATCTTAATAGACTGAAATCTCAATGATTATCGCATTTTCATTCTTAGATCGGATAAATTGTTACAATTTTAACATATCTCCATTCCAAATTCAAGTTTAATCTCTATCACAAAAACTTCTATAAATTAAACCTTCTCATTCTTTGTGCTCCTCATTCCGTCCCAATACCCACAATTAATTCATCTGCTCGTCACCTGTTGTGCCCGGAATCGAACCTGCTTGCTCGTTAACTGATCTTCGCTTTCAATCGCATCTGGTATGAGTTAATCTAATTAATTTGTATGGGTTTGGTCGATTTAGTTTTTGCATCAAAACCCCTCAATAATAATGTAACACCCTAAACCAATTTACAGAAAAACGTGCAGCGGAAATACCAACCGAAAAATTTATTTCTTTTAAAAACAACCTTGGATATTTATGTCACACCACGCCAATGGCGGAAACACGTGGCGCGACGCTCGAAAGCATATCAAAGTCAAGATTAACACAAACTATATTTAATTAGAAAAGATCATTATATTAAGATGTCGGGAAGGAGTACCTGGTTTCAATCATTACTTAAAACCACAAACATTAAGTTTTAAAGTGGGGTGTTTCCGTTTATGTCCCAACCCGAAGGTAACAATAGATGAAAACCCCCAACCATTGTCCGACATCCCAAATTCCACCGTACTAGCCGCATACCTGTTCAGCACTTAGTTACCTGAAAGATATGTTTAAAAAGACGTCAATATATAAAATATTGGTGAGTTCACAGGTTTTAGTTTCGTAAATACGACATTTTACATCCTGTGCAAATCCAGCACATTTTTACATCCTGTGCAATCCAGCACATTTTTACATCCTGTGCAATCCAGCACATTTTGTGGCCTTTGTATGGAGTAGCTAGCTCCTACAAACTATGATGATAAGCAATCCCCTGAGCCCCATAACCAAACCAAGACTAATAAATATGCCCCGCTCCAAGTCGTTTCTCGGAAACCAACGACCTAAGTTCAGAATACGTGCACCTCTTGTCTTTACCGGGTTGACGCTATCAACCAGAGGTGGGCCTCGTCAGGCACCAATAGTACTATCCAAATATTCCTTTGGTTTCATTTTACCTGAATTAATGGTTACAGTAGCGAGGACCCAACCCCGAGTGGCGACCAAAAACTCAAGTACTCATCATGCCACTTACCACATTTTAACCTTTGAAAACATTTCAATATGTGATAATTTTTGACAAACATATCTTTCCCCCAGTTAAAAACAGTAAAATGGGGCCGTGAAACTCACCTTAATTTCCTTGCTTAGCTAGCAAATAAAATCCAAAGCTTTGACCGACTTCCTCGTGCCCTAATTACCAATAAGGGACACCTTAAAGTCTATCACATATAAATCTAGCTTATTTTCCGGTTAAAAGATAGTTTATTCAACTATCTAGACTCGTGTGTACTAACCCGAGCCTTTAAGTGTTTTAACTCGACGAACCGATCGTGACTTATCATATTTCATGAGTTCACATACGACATAGTACCCAAGTCGCGCACCTGTTACTATTCGTGTGTAAACCATGTTGGACTACTACCATGAAACGCACAACTCATCCCGAGTAGTAGCTTGTCTCGTAAATCGGATAATATGATTGTCTTGTATAATTATTTTTGGATAATATACCTTGCGGAAATATAATATAGTTATTAAAATCCTTTTAATAACATTTGTTATTTCTTTTCACCAAATCCGAGTGTTTTAAGTGCTTTCAAAACATTATTTTCCAATAATTTTTCCCCAATAAGTTAAGCGTCTACGTATTTCAAATCCGTACATTTAACAATGTTTTGGTTACCAAAAACCATTGAAGTTGACACAATTGACGCTCGACAAAGCTATATATTTGTTTTGCGAATATTGTTCGTGATCGACTATTATTGTTTTCCAATACTCTTTGTTAAAATATCACGATTTTGTATCAAATTAGTCTTGTCAAACACTTGAAAATAGTTAATAAAGACGCACCACAATAACGCCTTTGCGCTTCGGATTTTATAAAAATTTTGGCAGAGTTTCCTCTGTTTCTGTACAAACCAGACAACACAAGTCGTCTACAATTTTCCCCAAAATCGACACCAAAACAAGACAATCAATCCATTTATCCGCAATTTCATTTTAGCGAGACATTTATACGTTTCGACTATTATATAAATCGTACTATTTATATAAATATATATATACGTATAGTCCATCAATTTAGTCCAACAACAACGCAAGTTACGACTAATATACCAATATTATCTCATAATACTTTTCGTTAGTACTTTTATCGGTTCGTTCGCGAGTTAGTCGTTTTATATTTATAATATGCTTTATAAATGTAACGAAAATAAACACGATTAAATTATACCGATAAGCGCGTGCGTGACTTGACACGTCTCGAACGACGCGTTGACCGAGTCAAAGTTTGACCGGAGTTGACTCGTGTTTGACCGAGCTCGAAATCCGATCCGTAAGCGAATTTCCCAGATCTGACCCGTTTGACCGGGGGTTGACCGCGTGTTGACCAAACCGAATCTAATCCATTTGACCCCGGGTTTAATAGATCTGGCCCGAGACTTGAACCGGACCGCCAAAACAAACTCGATCTAGATCTGAAAATTAAACAACTCGAGACCCGAAACGAAACCGACCTGAATTCGGACCCGAGACTGAATCACGGCCTGAACCACAAACGACCTACCATTTCAGCCATCATCATCGGACCACCACTACCGGAACCAACCACCACCGCTTTTCACCACTACCGGCCACCAAGCTACCTCCACAACCATCCCCGACATCACCCGAGCAACCAAACAACCGGATCTGGAACAATCGCAGCCCACCACACCACGAGACCACCACGAGCAGCAATGTCACAACCTGCTACCCCATCCCGTCGCTGACCAACAGGAACGAACCACCTCGTCTGCCTCCTTGAATCAACACCATCACCTCCGTGCCCTCTCCACCCTCACCGGACCCAACCCTCGTCAAACCCCATCTCCACCCGGCCCCTCCTTTCTGGCTTAAACTTTACGCCGCCGCCGTACCGTCGTCCTCCATGCCTGACCCAACCCTCGTCAACCCCTACCTCCCCGATCTGCCCCTTTTCTGGCTTAGCCTTACGCCGCCGCCACCAGAGGGGTGGTGGCCGGCCGGTTTCTTTAGAGGAGAGAGAGAGGGACGCGGTTAGAGAGAGAGAGAGAGGGGGAGAGTTTTTAGAGAGAGAGTAGAGAGAGAGACAGAGGGTATGCGGCTGGTTCAAGTGAAGAAGAAGACAATCTCAAGCTTTTTATACTTAGGGTTTGGGGTAGGTGACTTGTACCGCGAATCGAACCCGTTTTAAACGAAAACGCTTCGGTTTGTTATTAGGCCCAATAATTAATTACAAAAACTAGTCGGTTTTATTCGAAATGAAAAACATAACTAAACCGAGCAATTTAAATGTTATTTTCGTAACTCGACGCGTGAAAACGGAACACGCGTTAAAATCGCGTTAATCGATCCGGTCGAGCTATACTTCATTTAGGCGACCTGTTCACTTTCGAAACTAAATAAATGAAGTTATTTATAATAAATAATTATTCCGAAAGTTCGATAACGGTTAAAACCACACGTTTTGACGTTCGAATCCCACGTCAGTTCCTCTCCGCGTTATCCAAAACGCTGCGTTTTAGACCGTTTACCACGCCGATTTCACATCCGTTCGCATCGATAGTAAATACGTGTCGTATTTTCATAGAATAAGCTTATGTTATTCCAGTTTGACAAATTTTTGCTGATGTCAGTTCGTTACGTTAAACACGCGAAGTCTTTCTTTAAAGGCATCAAGACTTCAACGAACTTTCAAAAGGACATCGTAGGACTCATATTAGCTCAACTAACCATAATTAACCTTAAACCATGTTAATTATTTCTAAAACCTGATTAGCTTCACGTTAATCGTTGTACGAAATTTGCCGGTTGTCACATTCTCCCCCCGTTAAGAGAATTCCGTCCCGGAATTCAGTTCAAGTCATCCGATGCATTAGTATCCTTGAACAGGGCGGGATGTTTGCAACTCACACGATTACCCCTTTTCTTCGTGAACTCCAGTTCACGCTTAGCGTTCTAACGAACACAATGTCATGAGTCGGCTACGACCGAGCTCTTGGGTATCGCAATCCGGCACAAATATCGGTTTTTCCCGAAATAGTAGAGTTTTGCGTCGACCTGAATCCCGTCGGTTGAGGAATTGACAATGCTTCCTCAAGCCAGACCTGCGGGATTCGTCAAGAGTCCCACTAAGCTCTTGCGATAGTTCGAGCTTGTTCGTTGCAAGGCCAAACTTAACTGACATATCCGAGTCATTGGAGTACTAAGCGAAGTCACTCCATTACCGTTTTCGTGCTTAACAACACCCTTTCAGCGTATAACACTCAGCAAAGTCCTATACCGATTTGAAGTTCCTAAGGCTAACTCCTTGTTAGCACAACTTCCCGATCGGTTTGGCCACTTATTCAAGAAGATTTGAATCTACCAGATTCGTTGGTCACCTCTTGAACTCACGCCAGATCATGTGTATATCTCTATCTGACATTCAACGTACTAGAGACGTACACGTATGCTCCCAAAAGGACTTCGAGCAGTACACCCCGAACACTAGGGTGTTAATTCCTATCACATAGGGAATTCTGGCGACGAAGTACACGAATTTGATTTGCCACCGACACTAATCGTATCACACAGGGCACTTCCGTCCAGGACAACAATTCATTCGTTCAAGAATGGTAATCCATACTCATCTCGAATTGAGTATCCCAGACTTGCGTTCAAGGTTTGGCACACCCTGGGGCAGGATAACTACTAAAATCCGATATTGTGAACGTTGGCATCTAGTGTCTAGCCACGACTCTCCAAGAGTATAGGTGGCTATCCGTATGCCTCATATTATAACCACAAGCGAGTATGGGGATGAAAAGGTTCCAAACAGCGATCGATCATTGCCTGTGCCTCATCACAGCCACCGGACACCTCAGGCGACATGACCATTAGGTTCGCTCGTTGAATTGCACTAATCGGGTGACCTTACCAGATCACCAAGCAGTCGACATTCTTGAGGACGCTCGGGGTTGTTTATAGTAGCGGATGGTAATCCTGTGTCCTCACATGGACTGAAATTCACTATGCATCCACTTACAACCTTTTCGTATGAGCGATTATGGTTAGTGGTACTAGGACGCCTAATATGGACTGATGGAGGTCGAAAGCTTTTGCGTCACTTCCACCCCTCAGTTCCCCAGGCAGTAGACAGTGTATATTCAACACACAGCCGTACAATTCCACAATACGCGAGGATTTAAGCCGACTTAAACACAAATGTCTAGAGGCTCACATCAACTCATCACGTTGGTCAACACGGGAATGATGTATATGAATCATCATGATATGGTTGCAGCAACAAACAAAGGATAAGGTCTTGACAACATTTCAACACGTTGGTTTCCTCGAGACGGTAAGCAGAGCATTGGTAACTACCCGATACAAGGGTACCCAGTGCTTGTCCTGCTATATGTGCCTCACGAGCACTGGTGTCCTATCGTTATTAGCAACCTAGTAAGTCAATTCTGAACAATACAGGACACACGTTCCTTTAATTGACTTTCAGATCCTATGCAGAGATCTGAGTGAAGGGAGTCCTGACCCGGAATCCTCACTCGCCGAATACTCCATCTTCCGGGATCTTTCGAGGTAAGAGGTGAAATTGAGTCATAGATGAATGCATCTGGCATAGATCTCACGTTTGGGCTTGACGGCTTCATGCGCCAAAATCGTTACTTAAAACAACAAACGACCGAGATCGCCCTACAAGAAGTAGTCTTGAGCCTTCCAATAAGGCATACCATTCAACGACTCAGGTAGTCACACGCATGGGTGCAACATGTAAGCTTTCGAGCTCATCTTGGTTAGTCAGGTACTAAACGCACTAACCTGGAAGCTCATATTACTATGGTGTCTCTAACAGGGTCTGTCCAGGACAGGGGATTTTGCTCTGGCGCGAGCAATGCTACTGAAAAATAACTGGGAACACCTGTATTGACCCAAGGTCGAAGGGTTCCACTATCCCAAGAATCTGCGTAACGACACCAAGACAAGATAAACCTACCATTAGCAGGATAACATCAATCGAAGGGCTGAGTTGATCGAAGATCTCATCATGGTAGGGTAGCACCCTTATAGAGTAGACAATGCTACATGCCCTTCTAGATTCAGGGTTTCATAAGACTTCCGAATCACGTACCGGGGACTCCACCAATGCACTCGCCGTGGGTGGGTCCACACTGTTATTCCCGTAGTCATCGGCATGACACTTGGCAGGAATGATGTTAAACAATCCACTGGGATGAGCAATAATAAATTGAGTCTTTCAACTCCTATTAGCCCAAAGGTATGGGTCATAATATCGCTCACATTTTCTCGATACCTTCAAGTTCGAGATGTATTCGAAATCCCTTATCACGAAGACGAGCCTCACCCCGTCGTGTGTGGATCATGGGATTTCCTTCCGACATGACTCGAGAGTGGTTAGTCGACCGAAATGCACGTAAAAGGTTAAGGCTGGACATGGCGTCACTGATGCCTTAGGTCTTGAAGAGGTAATGCTCACGAAACGCGCGAGCATATAAAGAGGTCGACGCATGATTCGGTCAATTACTGAAACTACCACGAGATTCGAACTTTAGAGGGATACATGTGCTAACACTAGGACTAGAGTGTCTTATCATGACTTCCGAAAGTCCGTTGGACACCCGATATCCTACATAATCAATGGCGACACTACACAACCATTCAGCAACATAACAACAGTCACGTGGGTTTGGGGTAATGTCTTTATTCCAAGGGAACCAAGAGTGAATCAAACGACAAGTTATCACATCATCAAGTCAATCCAACAATTGTAGCAATACGCTCACGGTGCGATACGGCAGTAGAAATAACATGACATGACAACAACACATCCACGAACACATCAACAAGGGAACACCGCACGGGAACAACACGACGACAAAGAAGCATGACAACAAGGCAACACCGCAACATGGACCGCATGACACAGAGAAATACGACAACAAGGCTACACCACTGTAGGAGCAGCACAACAACCGGAATGCACCGTCGACAGCGAAACGCAACCGCATGGATATGCAGTCGGCAAAACTGTGCAGCTACAAGAATGCACAATCGTTAGGGGTAACACCACAACATGAACTCAAGACAGCAGGACGACACCCAACCTAACGAGTCCACTATACATAACTACAAGAAGCTCCATTACGGTGAGCACGCATCCCGGTGCGCTTCAGCTCACTTATGGCGACGGAATCCTTATTCGTAACCCCAACAGCAACCTATACTCCATAGGCTCATTGGTGGGAACAATTGGGTTATTAAGGGCATTCGTCATTATAAAAGAAATGGGAACGATGGGTTCCACATAATTTAGCAGACTTATCAAGCCGATATCGTTCTTAGGGAGAATGACTGTATGTTCGATATAAGTCACTCGAATAATGGCGACTGCAGCTTTGACAGGCTCAACCATGCCTGAGAACCATTGCCAACCTTAGTCTTGGCAGGAGCCAGGGAATGATAACGAGCGGTTCAACGAAAACCTCAAAGAAAATGGAGTTAACAGCAACGAACTCCATCGTGACACAAACATGGTCATAGCGGCTTGGCAAGAGTCTTAGAGATATCTATGTCAATGGCAATGATCTTAGTAGGAGCCTTCGAAACAACAGCAACATCAAACTTGACAAAAGCCATAGAAACATCCTTAACACGCTCAGTATGAGCTACACTCTCAGCAACGATGACATGATTTGCTTGGGCCATAGAACAACGATGGCAGCAACAACAGCAGGCTCAGCAGAAACCTTAGACCCGTCGTAGCTATTAGATGTGTGGTAAATAGCATCCATAGGACCTAGAAACCAACCAACATCTTTCCCAGTATCAAAACATTGGTCACAACAAGAATAGTAGAGGTAGAAGGATCATGATTTATCGAGACACCACGATAAAATAAAACGATACAGACTCTGGCAATTCAACCGAGTCATCCTTCTCATTAGGGTCCTCTTGCATGTTATTTTGGTCCTAGCACCGATAGTCATCAACCGAAATGCCTCTCCGACACTTAAGCAAGGCCAGCGAACTTTCTTCCTGATAGGCCACGCAGTGAGAGTTTCGAAATATGACAAGAGATTAGACAAGTCACATTGTCCATGACGAATGGATCTCGCAACCTTAGTTTATAAAACACCGTGACAAAGGGACGCAACGTCTCAATATCTATGGGGATTGATGGAAAACACTTCGCATCAATTGCCACCCCAAATAAACAACCAGTCTCGTCGTCCTGACGAGGGTAGTAGACGTTCAATATTGCAGCATGAGCAATGGAATTGCTGTCCCATGGGTATGTTTAGTTGACAGAATAACACGACCACTTCCAGTAGTCCGTTATTTGATTTTCGAGGGGGAATTTCGATGTCTGCCAGAGCGTTCCGTGACACTTGACAATTACGTGTCGCACGCTTTACGATTTCGGCTCCCGAAATGTGGTTTCACTCCCCGAGTATTATGACGGATTCAGACGCAAAACGCACGTCGTGATCCCATATTCAATATATATGTATGTCTCCATATATATTAACTGACTTGGGTAAAATTATCTCCGACTCGACTCACTTTACCATATAACTACTTTCCCATTAAGTAGTCATACTAGGATCTTGTCAGTCGAGATTTCATTTTTCCCGTAATCGACTCGACTCACCTTTCCATATATTTATTTTCCCATTAAATAAATATACTATGATCTTGTCGATTCGATATTACATTTTTCAACCATCAACTCGACTCACCTTACCGTATAATTATTTTCCCATTAAATAATTATACTAGGATCTTGTCGGTTTGACATTTCGTTTTACCACCATCGACTCGACTCACTTTACCGTATAATTATTTTCCCATTAAATAATTATACTAGGATCTTGTCGATTCGACACTACCTTTTACAACTATCGACTCGACTCACTTTACCGTATAATTATTTTCCCATTAAATAATCATACTAGGGTCTTGTCGATTCGACATTGTATTTTACGACCATCGACTCGACTCACTTTACCGTATAATTATTTTCCCACTAAATAATTATACTAGGGTCTTGTCGATTCGACATTTCGTTTTCAACACCCGACTCGGCTCGCTTTACCATATATTTATTTTCCCATTAAATAAATATACTAGGATCTTGCCGATCGATAATTCGTTTTCGACACCCGACCCGGCTCACCTTACCATATATTTATTTTCCCATTAAATAAATATATTAGGATCTTGCCGATTCGACAATTCATTTTGAACACCCGACTCGGCTCACTTTACCATATATTTATTTTCCCATTTAAATAAATATACTAGGATCTTGCCGATCGATATTTCGTCTTCAACACCCGACTCGGCTCACTTTACCATATATTTATTTTCCCATTTAAAAAAATATACTATGATCTTGCCGATTCGACATTGTTGATTTAGACGCGGGCTATCATGCCTTCTAGATAAAGATGATCAAGCCTATTAACTCCGTAAGGACGATTTTGCCCTCCGATAGGGGAAAGGAACGCCTGACCCTCGAAGACAACTTGGGCATGTGTTAGATCAAGAATGACTTACTCACAGTAATAATATAGCAGCACACATGCAACTAATCTCAATACTGATCCACATCGGAGTCCCGGGCTCAAAACACATTGGTTTGCAGGGACGCACCCTAAGTCCTCACTGGGTTCCAGGTTTAGCATTCCACGCATCGTACCAAGCATTCATCTCTTCGGTAGGCAGTGCATCCTCGTATGTCCGCTCCATCGAAGAACTTCGTGCGGAGGCATTAAACTCCTATACAAGGAAGTTTTCGTCTCCTGTCCTTATCCGATGCGAGGGTTTACGTCAGATTACTCATATGAAGTAGACGTCCGAGCTCTTCCGTGTTCGTACCTTAGAGGTAATGCTGAAGAAAGCTCATTCAGTTTGCGAGGATCAAAATCAAGGGATATCAACAAGACTTCCCTTTTAGCCCGTTGGCCAATCAAAAGCTAAGACTGACCCTACAGTACAAGAATAGACAAGGCAAGGAGTGATCACCAACCCCGGCCCTAGCGCCCACCAAGGTTACCGTGCACCACAAGTTATTATTACGTGTGCACCCGCAATGATAATCGGTGTTGCCAGGTAATTTTGGTGCCCGCTAGTTCCGAGCTTCCTGATCCAAAACAAAGATTTCACACAATAATGGACCTAGACTAGCTTCGCCTTCACAACATTAGCAACACGACAACGTCCACTATCACGATAAAGGTTAGCCCTTCCGATCATCCCGTCCGCAGGTAAGCGGGTGAGTTCGTCGTAGACCACCGCTTGTCCTTCCCGCTTGTCGATGTCGGTAACCGATGCAAAAGTGCGGACTAAAGTGAAGTGTGAGACGATATCCTTACAGGCAAGCTATCTGTACTACTTATATGCATTAACTAGCACTAGTTAGAAAATCGGATCTCTACACAATTTAAACATTCATATCCTTATTTTCTAACATTTTATATATTGACACACATGGCTAGTCGGTCGGAATTTCCCCTTGTACAATCCATGTACAATTTTCTTTCTTTTCTGTAAATATTTCGTTGTTTTTATTTTTGAAAACTCCGTTTTCGAGCCAAAACCGGTTATAGTCTAGATTTTTCAAAATACTAGTTCGCTATAACCTTGGCTCTGATACCACTTCTGTCACACCACGCCAATGGCGGAAACACGTGGCGCGACGCTCGAAAGCATATCAAAGTCAAGATTAACACAAACTATATTTAATTAGAAAAGATCATTATATTAAGATGTCGGGAAGGAGTACCTGGTTTCAATCATTACTTAAAACCACAAACATTAAGTTTTAAAGTGGGGTGTTTCCGTTTATGTCCCAACCCGAAGGTAACAATAGATGAAAACCCCCAACCATTGTCCGACATCCCAAATTCCACCATACTAGCCGCATACCTGTTCAGCACTTAGTTACCTGAAAGATATGTTTAAAAAGACGTCAATATATAAAATATTGGTGAGTTCACAGGTTTTAGTTTCGTAAATACGACATTTTACATCCTGTGCAAATCCAGCATATTTTTACATCCTGTGCAATCCAGCACATTTTTACATCCTGTGCAATCCAACACATTTTGTGGCCTTTGTATGGAGTAGCTAGCTCCTACAAACTATGATGATAAGCAATCCCCTGAGCCCCATAACCAAACCAAGACTAATAAATATGCCCCGCTCCAAGTCGTTTCTCGGAAACCAACGACCTAAGTTCAGAATACGTGCACCTCTTGTCTTTACCGGGTTGACGCTATCAACCAGAGGTGGGCCTCGTCAGGCACCAATAGTACTATCCAAATATTCCTTTGGTTTCATTTTACCTGAATTAATGGTTACAGTAGCGAGGACCCAACCCCGAGTGGCGACCAAAAACTCAAGTACTCATCATGCCACTTACCACATTTTAACCTTTGAAAACATTTCAATATGTGATAATTTTTGACAAACATATCTTTCCCCCAGTTAAAAACAGTAAAATGGGGCCGTGAAACTCACCTTAATTTCCTTGCTTAGCTAGCAAATAAAATCCAAAGCTTTGACCGACTTCCTCGTGCCCTAATTACCAATAAGGGACACCTTAAAGTCTATCACATATAAATCTAGCTTATTTTCCGGTTAAAAGATAGTTTATTCAACTATCTAGACTCGTGTGTACTAACCCGAGCCTTTAAGTGTTTTAACTCGACGAACCGATCGTGACTTATCATATTTCATGAGTTCACATACGACATAGTACCCAAGTCGCGCACCTGTTACTATTCGTGTGTAAACCATGTTGGACTACTACCATGAAACGCACAACTCATCCCGAGTAGTAGCTTGTCTCGTAAATCGGATAATATGATTGTCTTGTATAATTATTTTTGGATAATATACCTTGCGGAAATATAATATAGTTATTAAAATCCTTTTAATAACATTTGTTATTTCTTTTCACCAAATCCGAGTGTTTTAAGTGCTTTCAAAACATTATTTTCCAATAATTTTTCCCCAATAAGTTAAGCGTCTACGTATTTCAAATCCGTACATTTAACAATGTTTTGGTTACCAAAAACCATTGAAGTTGACACAATTGACGCTCGACAAAGCTATATATTTGTTTTGCGAATATTGTTCGTGATCGACTATTATTGTTTTCCAATACTCTTTGTTAAAATATCACGATTTTGTATCAAATTAGTCTTGTCAAACACTTGAAAATAGTTAATAAAGACGCACCACAATAACGCCTTTGCGCTTCGGATTTTATAAAAATTTTGGCAGAGTTTCCTCTGTTTCTGTACAAACCAGACAACACAAGTCGTCTACAATTTTCCCCAAAATCGACACCAAAACAAGACAATCAATCCATTTATCCGCAATTTCATTTTAGCGAGACATTTATACGTTTCGACTATTATATAAATCGTACTATTTATATAAATATATATATACGTATAGTCCATCAATTTAGTCCAACAACAACGCAAGTTACGACTAATATACCAATATTATCTCATAATACTTTTCGTTAGTACTTTTATCGGTTCGTTCGCGAGTTAGTCGTTTTATATTTATAATATGCTTTATAAATGTAACGAAAATAAACACGATTAAATTATACCGATAAGCGCGTGCGTGACTTGACACGTCTCGAACGACGCGTTGACCGAGTCAAAGTTTGACCGGAGTTGACTCGTGTTTGACCGAGCTCGAAATCCGATCCGTAAGCGAATTTCCCAGATCTGACCCGTTTGACCGGGGGTTGACCGCGTGTTGACCAAACCGAATCTAATCCATTTGACCCCGGGTTTAATAGATCTGGCCCGAGACTTGAACCGGACCGCCAAAACAAACTCGATCTAGATCTGAAAATTAAACAACTCGAGACCCGAAACGAAACCGACCTGAATTCGGACCCGAGACTGAATCACGGCCTGAACCACAAACGACCTACCATTTCAGCCATCATCATCGGACCACCACTACCGGAACCAACCACCACCGCTTTTCACCACTACCGGCCACCAAGCTACCTCCACAACCATCCCCGACATCACCCGAGCAACCAAACAACCGGATCTGGAACAATCGCAGCCCACCACACCACGAGACCACCACGAGCAGCAATGTCACAACCTGCTACCCCATCCCGTCGCTGACCAACAGGAACGAACCACCTCGTCTGCCTCCTTGAATCAACACCATCACCTCCGTGCCCTCTCCACCCTCACCGGACCCAACCCTCGTCAAACCCCATCTCCACCCGGCCCCTCCTTTCTGGCTTAAACTTTACGCCGCCGCCGTACCGTCGTCCTCCATGCCTGACCCAACCCTCGTCAACCCCTACCTCCCCGATCTGCCCCTTTTCTGGCTTAGCCTTACGCCGCCGCCACCAGAGGGGTGGTGGCCGGCCGGTTTCTTTAGAGGAGAGAGAGAGGGACGCGGTTAGAGAGAGAGAGAGAGGGGGAGAGTTTTTAGAGAGAGAGTAGAGAGAGAGACAGAGGGTATGCGGCTGGTTCAAGTGAAGAAGAAGACAATCTCAAGCTTTTTATACTTAGGGTTTGGGGTAGGTGACTTGTACCGCGAATCGAACCCGTTTTAAACGAAAACGCTTCGGTTTGTTATTAGGCCCAATAATTAATTACAAAAACTAGTCGGTTTTATTCGAAATGAAAAACATAACTAAACCGAGCAATTTAAATGTTATTTTCGTAACTCGACGCGTGAAAACGGAACACGCGTTAAAATCGCGTTAATCGATCCGGTCGAGCTATACTTCATTTAGGCGACCTGTTCACTTTCGAAACTAAATAAATGAAGTTATTTATAATAAATAATTATTCCGAAAGTTCGATAACGGTTAAAACCACACGTTTTGACGTTCGAATCCCACGTCAGTTCCTCTCCGCGTTATCCAAAACGCTGCGTTTTAGACCGTTTACCACGCCGATTTCACATCCGTTCGCATCGATAGTAAATACGTGTCGTATTTTCATAGAATAAGCTTATGTTATTCCAGTTTGACAAATTTTTGCTGATGTCAGTTCGTTACGTTAAACACGCGAAGTCTTTCTTTAAAGGCATCAAGACTTCAACGAACTTTCAAAAGGACATCGTAGGACTCATATTAGCTCAACTAACCATAATTAACCTTAAACCATGTTAATTATTTCTAAAACCTGATTAGCTTCACGTTAATCGTTGTACGAAATTTGCCGGTTGTCACAATTTATAACCCAAGTCTACTAAACATTTTAGGTATTACATCTTTTAAATATATTCTATCACATTAAACATGACCCATCTATATCACGTTATAGGGTCGTGTCCTCGTACAATTCGCCTCCTTGCTCGATCTCCATCCTTTCCTTACTCTATTAGGTAGACAAGACAACCTGCGATCACCAAATAACCGTTTCATTAGTTCACTTAGTGACTTAATACACACTATTCAAAATGTGGAGATAATATCCATAGATGCTCCATGATCTCGTTCCAACGCCTTTTTGGAAGTTCGGGTGTGGTACCCCGAGCTGATCCTACAAGTCTCATGCATTCACACTTACATACCTGCATCTTCCTTACCACTTACATAACAAGGTTAATAACCCCACAATTCATACAAATATACAATTCCCTCAATACCCCACAATACACACAAGTATACAATTCCCTCATATAACCTACTTTACATACGAGCATACAATTCCCTCATATAACCTACTTTACCCGTTATGTTACTCTTTCTTCGCCAAACTCTAAGACAATGTGACGTTTCCAATCCTCTACTCGATCTACATATATCTACCAACCCTTACATTCATGAAGCTCTCTCTCAAACCCGAGCATGAGTACACATATGTACTATAAATGAGGTTTGGAGTTGCTCAGGCAAGGCACGGAAGCATAAACAAGCTGAAAAATCAACATCCAAGGCCGAAGGGAGATTTGGCGTAGGATACGCCAAAAGTGGCGTAGCCTACGCCACTTGCGTAGGCAAAGGGTGACAGAGTGGCGTAGGGCAGCAGAATTTGGCGTAGGCAAACCAGGGTTGGCGTATCCTACGCCAAAACTGGCGTATCCTACGCCAACAGCAGGTCTTGCACAATGCTTTCCTTTTTCAACACAATATCTTTCATGCCATTCTTACCCACCATTTCCGACATTCTAGCAACTCATTTACTATTCTCCCACCCATCATTCCACACATACCTTGATAAATTCTCGGATCGAAAGCACGCCCCTACGAGCTTACGGTTTGAGTTCAAGCACCTACTATACTTGATTCGCTCAAACCTTGTCTACACTAGTTACATTTACAAAGACAAAGTCCAAGTTAACTACCATGTAAATCCTTGACCCATAACCAAAACCATTTACTCCTTCAAGATTCCCATTCTATGTGAACATAATTCAATATCATAGATGCGAGTTAAGTTAGGGAATCACTTACCTCAAGTCTTCCAAGTTCATGCTTGTTTATTTGCCTCCTCTTGACCCATTAGCTTCCCATGGTTGAGTCCATCCTTCCTATCCTTTCATATCATCATGTTCACATCATTGTTAGCATACATGATCATAACACACTAACAATCATTCTCAACCAAATATCACATTGACTTTCATTAGTCAACTTCTATCAAATCTACAACATACATTCATAACCACATTTATTCTCACATAGTAATACCACTTATTATCATATATGTCTCATAGTTTTAACATGTTATGCGTCACATAGTGTTTCTAATCACACAATCAAGTTTGGGAGCCTAACCATGTTATTCTACATTGTTGACTTTCCAGAAAGTCAACTTCCAACTATACCAACATCCTACTTAGAAACATATGTCCATATTGATGTACTAGATCATATAAGATTCACCATAGACATCATGTTCACATCTCATTTAAGATACAAGATCATTCGTCACACCAATTAATCAACACATCGCGTACATCATAATATTTAAGCATAGTGTACACACTACTAATGCATACTTCTTACCAAATCATAAAATCAACTAATTCCCACATGATTTCTCTCTAAGACGAAATCCCCATGTTAACCTACTATCACTTGCACCAACTATCACATTACTTTCATACTTGTTGAGTCTTGCATACAAATTCACACATTATAGAACACATATACAACCATAAGATCACTTATGTGCATACATACATACCTACATACAATCCATTATAATTCACACATGGTTTCCATCAAAACACATCCTTTATATTAATTTCCTACAATCATCATATTCCATTCATTCTCATCAATTACTTGCACGCAAGTTCATCTAAACATTTCATCGAACACATGGTGTGCGTACAACATTTAAAACACAATGTACAAGCATTTCATGCATACTTCCATAGCTCATACCATCAATCATCACATTTCATACCCACATCAATTACCCTTCATTCCATAAATATTAAACATAACAAAACCTCACTTTCTTTCTACTCTATTCACCCATTTAACTAAGAATGACCATGGGTTACACTAATAGCAACATCTACTTTCAACTCTACACATATCCTTCAATTCATTCAATTTCTATACAATTAACACATATACCACTTTCAATCATCATCAATTTCCACATGCATATCATCAACTACACATTATTCTTACTATTATATGGATTTACCCATACTAAAGCAATATCAAAGCTCAAATGAAAAACCCAATATCATCATCTATGCAAATAAGCAACTTCTAGTGATTAGCTCATCTCTAAACCATTAGAGATGGTCAATACCACTTATAATCAAGCCATAATACGAATTTAACATGTTTTCCTCAAAACACACATGTGGGGTTCGAGTTTCATACCAATTGAGGGTTAGGGTTCTTACCAAGGCTCCTAGACTTGTAGAAAACCCCAAATTTGCAACCCCTCAAGACAACCCTCAAACCTCCTTGCATTTCTTCTTCAATTTTAGGTATTTAGGGTTTGATTTATGGCTCAATGATGCCCCTAGGGGCTGCTCACGATTTTGCACCCAAATGGGTGTTTTGACCATTTTAATCTTGCCCCCAACATACCCTTTTAGTCCCTCAACTTTACCTAAAGTTACTTTTTATAAAAACTAACCAATCAAGCTAGTTTTAAATATAATTCTCTTATTAGACACACAATAATACTAAGTAGGTTATTTCCATATTCGGATAAACCCACACTCTTCTCATCTAAGTCCTGTTTCATCATTTTGCTGATTACGCTTAATGAAGTAATCAGGCGAAACGAGTTTCGGGGCATTACAAATAATCATAAAACGTCGTTGTTACGGTGCTTAATTGTTTGGGGTTTTGAATCAGATCTAGTTTGGGTTAATTGGGGAAGATGACTATAAACAGAATTGGGTTATAAAAGTTTAAAGCGTTTAAACAACCAACTGATCGTATAGATCAGCTGATTTGTTTTATGGTAATACACAGCCTCACACCTGGGTTCAATCCTTGCTGCCACCATGTTTACTTCTATTTTTTTTCTTTTCCTTTTAAATCTGGATATGAAAGGTCTGTTTATAAAGGTTTTAATAGGAACAAACACCAAGTTATCTGGTAGACCAGATGGTTGGTGTGTTGGTTTACAAGAGAAGGTCTTGAGTTCATGTCTTGCTAGGAACGATTTTATACAAATTTTTTTTTAAACTGAATTTTCTTAATTTATTATTTGTTATTTAATATATTATAACAATATAAACTTGTTTTATTCATAACTAATTCATAAAAATTTCGTTTTCAACGATTCAAGAGTGGAAATTTTTCTAAAATTATTTCTAATTTAATGGATTAAAGATATAATTTTTTTCGAGAAAAAAAAAATATATAATTTTATATTTTATCCTATTATTTTATTTAAATCCTTTGTATAAATAAATAGGTGATAAGTTATAGAAACTCTTTTTTTCATACTTTCAAGAGTTATACCTCTTAGTCTATGTAAAAATAATGATATTTTAAATATTATTATTATTATATTTTAACGAAACCATTAATAGTTAAGCGTCTTTCCCCCAAATTCTAGAGGACCTTAATCGATCTGGCCTAGAAATCTTAGACTTATTAGACTTTTGACACTTAGACTTTATAATGTCAAATCTAGGTTGATACTGTTGGGAATAAATTTACTTGCTATTGCATACTTGGAATTTTGCTTGCTTGCTTGCTAAGGTGAGTTTACATATCCCCACTCTTTTACAGTTTTCAATGATTTTCGGGGTGAAACATGTTAAAAACTATTCTTTAAACTTATGCAATTCAACTATGTGTCTTGTGTGATTCTTTGTGCTACGTGTCTTAAACTTGCTAAGTAAACTCAACTAATACTTGCATAATCATTAACTTTGATCAAGCCAACAGTAACAATGATAGATTTATTGGATTGACAACCCCACCTAGATTCGTTAACCATGTTTATGGGGAGCGCGGGTGATTGGAACTGCAACTTAAACTTAGGTGAACCATGTCTATGGGATGGACCTTTACACTTTGTCAACATAGGGTTGATTATGCCCCAGTTTGCTGTAGTTTTGTTTTCACATGTATGCCCTAGTTGTTACATATTGACACAGAATTGTATGCTTACAATTTTTTTTATACTATACTTCGTTTTGACGAAAACTTATGTATTCTCACCAACTTTATAGTTGACCCCCTCCATTTTCCAACCTTAACATGTTTCAGGTATTCAGTTGCGTGAAAGTTTTAGCATTTGCTTGTGGATCACATAGGAGCTGAAGCCTTAGATTAAATGTGTTATTGTTACTTGGATTTATTTGAGTGTATGTAAATGTTTTAAATAATCTATTGAAATTTTATTTAGTTTCCATGAGCTATTGAGCAATCGTCCCTACGTGACACCCCGATGTTTCCGCCATCGGTTGGGGTGTTACAGTTTAAATACTATGTTGTTTTGGATATAATTTTGTGAATGCGTCCAAACTTACCTGTTAGTGCGTTTGTTTTCATATTGTTTTTTATAGGTTGGTAGTGCATTTATGCAGTGATGATGAGTTCAAAAGGAGAATTTGTGCAATTGTATGGACAGACTCCATCAGTCCGGAGACATTTGATTTTGAGTGGGGTGTACTTATTGTCGACTACAAGCTAAATGATAACGATTGGTTGACGGATATGTTTAATATGAGGTCAATGTGGATTCCTGCCTTTTACCGGGATGAACCTATGTCTGGGCTAATGAGGACAACATCAAGATCCGAGAGTGGGAATCATTTTTTTTGCCAAGTGGCAAATTCTCAGTTGACTCTTGTTGAGTACTTCAACCATTTTGAAACGACCCTTGAAGGTCAGAGATTCAATCACAGGAAGAATGACCATGATTCCAGACATACCGTTCCTGATCTTTGGACTATGAACCCTATGAAGGAATAGGCTGCTAAAATATTTCCACGAACTATCTTCTTTGATATTCAAGAAGAAATATATGCCACTTATGAAGGATTAATAAGTGTTCATAGGCAGAGGGCTGATGAAGAAGGTTTTTTAAAGATTTTTGTTGATGATCCACAAGCATATGGCCAAGGCTTTATTGAGGTAATTTTTTGTGTTTTTTATTATTAGTGCGTTTAAATTAGTTATGAGTGCGTCCAAAAGTCTTCAGTATAAATTTTGTTTTTTTAAATATTTAAGGCATCTGAACCTACTTATGAGTGCGTCTAAAATCACCATTATAATTTTTTACCTTTTTTACAGGTTCTGTTCAAAAAGGAAGTTGTTGATGGTGTTGAGGATGTGACTACATTATTCTCATGCAGGATGTTCGAGCAGTATGGGTTGCTGTGTAGGCATATTTTTTATATATTAAGGTTGATGAAAGTTTATAGATTCCCGAAAAGATACATTCTGAGGAGGTGGATAAAAGATGTTGTACCAAATGAAATCAAGTATTCATTTGAAACAGGAGAGTTTGGTGATGACAATATGAAAGAAGCCAGACGTATTGCGCGAGAGATAGTTTTGGGCGGTGAATATCTTGCAAACACACTAATTGCAGATTTATCCGAGTTGACTTTGGTTAATGATAAAATCAAAGAGTTGGTTAAGAAGGTTGATGAGGGCAGGTTTAAGAGACCTAGTCATCAGAATAAGCATGATAGGTATGCTTCTCTTCTTGGTTATGAGAAACCATCAAATGCTTAACCCACCATTCGACTTTCGAATGGTATCAAGAACAAAGGTCGTGGCAAGCAGAAGCGCATAAAGTCCATCAAGGAAAAGCAGGTTAGTTGATCCGGCAAAAGGAAGAGGAAATGTGCAATATGCGGAGAGAGTGGACATGATCGACGAAAACACGCGAAGGAGGGTGTTTCAACCGAGCCGCAAAGTGAACAAAATGATCATATTGTGGAAGAAGACATTGATGATAATGAAGACATTGATTTAGAAGTTTCTGATGATGATCAGGAGTTGTCTTAGATGTCTTTTTTAGCTGTATGATGTTTTGACTTGCAAATCTTACTGTTTTTAATGAGTGCGTTTGAATGTACACAGGGTGCGTCTGAACATTATACAAGTAAACAGGGGTGCGTCTGTTTTAAACATCAGTGCTTTTAAATAAAACAACAAGTGCGTTCATAACACAACTGTTAGTGTGTCTATATCATTAATATTAAAAACATGAAAAACAGTTACATAAACACCATCACCATTACCATTACAACCACCACTACCACTACCACCTTTACACCACTACCAACATAACAACCACTTAAACTATTAAAAGATCTACTAAAACCACCACCCAAAACAACCCCAAAACAACCATTATAAAACCATCAACATCACTGGGAACCCAAGATTGCATCCCTTGCCTTTTGTTTGGATTCCATGTTTTTCAGAATGCATGCTTGTGTGTTGCTAAGTGACTCACAGATGAGGTTGTCACAAGATGCCTGAGTATGTAGGTGCTTAATAGCTTCATCTGTGAATGGTGGTTTCTCCTCCTTCGGCAGCTTATCTATGAGATCAAGGTTCTTCATATACTGCATCTGAATCTCATTTTGTGCAGACAGTACTACACAAGATGAGTTTACGTCATCCTGCACTTCTGAAATGCAGTCAACCAGAACTACAGTTTTCACCTACATGTTGTTTATTGCATTATCTATGTCGTTTGCAGCCATTTTTGATTTGTTTTTGTGTTTTTAGTTGTATCAGTATGCTTCTTTCTCTAGTGTTTATATAGGCTAAAATAGAAATTTAATTAGGTGGTAGTTGAATATTTAAGTTAAAGATTTAATTTAAATTTATTACTAGTCAAATCATATTTATCAGATAGTTAGATTTTTTAGTTTTTTTATTATTAACATAAGTATGTAATATTTGTTAGATTATCTTATACAATTAATAAGATATGCAAGTTGCAGATGTTAATCATTACGTCTACAATTTTAGAAAAGTGAACATAACCTGTTTTCCATTTTTGTTTTTATAAGTGCGTCCAAAACATGATATTTAAGGCGTCTGAATTTTCAAGAATGCGTCTGATTTTACATGAGTGCGTCTGTTTATGTAATTTTTACCCAGTATTTAATGCCTTGTTTAGACGCACCTTATTTTACATGAGTGCGTCTGTTTATGTATTCAAGTGTTTCTTAATCTGAATTTTTTTTAAATCCATTTTTTTCTGTAATTATAATTATATTTATTAAAATTGTTTGTTTTTTTGTTATTTATATGCGTTTGATTCTGTTTTTGAATACGATTAATGTGATTTTAAAGCATCGAATGCAATGCTCTGTTTTTTTTTTTTTTTTGCAAATCAGTAACTGTTTATCATTCAAATCAATGTTTTTTCATTGTTTGATGATTCGGAACATTTAATCGGTTTCAATTATTTGTTTAATTGTTGAAATAATTTTGTTTTGATGTTACGTTTCGATCAAGTGTTGAATCCCTGTTCTTACGATTTTCTGGAAATTAAAATGCGTTTTCCCTAAATTACCCCTGGTTAGCTTAACTAAAATATGATTAGGATTGTTAATTACCATCTTGCCACCGCCTAAATCCAATGGCTCAAGATGCTTCTTACGCTTCTTCTTACGTTAAAACGCTTTATACGTTATCTCTTCCCAACTTACATATATTTGTTTTTTTATTTATGTTGATTTCTTTGACATGTGTAATTCATAAATAGTTTAAAATACTATCTGCTTACGTAAAAAGACAAGCGTATTTATTATTAGCATATTATAATTTAGGTAAGTTATCGAGTATCAATTTCTAAGCACGATAGCTTTTAGTAATAAACTCTAGATTAATTCATAATTAATGTATAGTGATAGTTCTTAGAAAATAATTTATTTTAACTAAAGAAAATGGTTTTTTAATCAGAAATGTAATTAAGATCGGAATCCTTATAAGTATTGAAAAGTTTACTAAATGATGTACTTGTGAAAAGCTCATTTTTAATGTGAATCAAAATGAGGTGTGAAGTGTTGTAAAGATCAAAGCACTGTCAGGTTAATCACAAAATCCTAAACATTCAAGTTTGTAGACACACCCTCATAATCTGGTTTTAAGTAGCTAAGTGTTTTACTAATCCCTTGTGATTTAAATCTTTTAATTGGATTATTACAGATTAACGAACAATGCAATTTACTATCCATTGGTCAATTTAAAGAAAACTCTAACTAATTTTTAGATCTGTTTATTTAGATCATTCCTATACTAGCTTGGTTTCAGGCCTTTAGTTCATAATCGATATATAACTCAGAAATAGAATAATCAAATCAAGCATGCATAACCTCATAGAAACACCAGAATAATCCATTGTTGGATCTGAGAGTGTGTTTCTAATGAAACTTGAATGATAATGAACATCAGTTCAAAATCATTAAGTAATTAATACACACATCAACATAACGAAAACAGGGATAATAAGGAATGAGAACAATCAAAATACATAGTGCATTGTTCTATTTATACTAATAGAGGAAAGTGCTAATGACATCACCATGAAAGTGACTCCTAACAACTTAGAAACAATGTAACTATCAGTAGTTGTCAAACTATTGGATGAACACCTAGAATAACAAACAGTTGGAATAGTCTACAGTTTATCATCTAGGTATTTTAGACCAATTGTTGACTTGTTGACTAGCATTTCTTCAATCCAGCTTTTTGATTTGTCAATCCAGCAGTCATAAGTCCAGCTCTTTGACTTGTCAACCTAGCTGTTCTATGTTCAGTTCTTTAGTCTTTATAAACAAGTTGTTCTTGAATCCAGTAGTTCTGATGTTGTTTGTTGGAGCTTTCAAGGGATGACTTATGAGTAATATGATTGATTTGTTTCTTATTCTTCAAGTACTTGGATGAATGGATCACTAGGTTTTGGCTTTCATCATCAACAGTTCTTATATAACTCAATAATCCCCCTAGAACTACCGATGCCAAAATATCTCTTATTGTACGTGTTTTTTTATATGTTTAGGAGTCTTTCTCTTATCTTCCCTTTCATGTCTAGCTCTAAACTTGTAGCTTGACCATCATATTATTCTTATTCCAACACCAGATCCATAATGACTTTTATGTTATCAAGGCTTAATCCCACAACATCTTGACCATTTATTTCCATCTCATTATCCTTGGTTTAGGAAGGATTAGAGGCAACTTCAGGACCGAAGTAGGAGGGGCTGAATCTGGCTTTCCAGGCATTGTCACCCCTTGATGTGCCACAAATTGAGGTGAGTCAAGAGCAATTGTGTATGTACATGCCCTTTGGTTTTCTAAGGTTCTGAACACATGTGTGACATTAGGCAGCCAGTTTACAATAAAAAGCTTTTCATCTTTTCCATCCCTTCAATCCACTAAGCATACCCAAACTTTTCTTTCAAATTATTCATGTACTACTCCATTAGCCTTGGGTTGCAGTGGAAGATTTCTCTGATCTGCTTCTTCTTTTCAGCAAGATAGATTTTAAGCCTTTTCTAGTTCAAGTGAGGAAGGGAAGTTATCAAGATTCCTTATTCTTGCTTTTTGGAGGTTCTTGTAGTTGTTGGTTAGCGTTGATTCTCTCCATCTCCTTATGGAACTCTTGAGAGCCCAATTAACATGAATCAACTCAACTTTCATTCTAAAGAATTTTGATTGAACTGTTGATGTTGACTTTCTTTTACTACCAATCATTCAACTTGGTGGTGTCACCTTCATTCTTGGATATGAAATCATCATCTTTACCATCTCCATTTAATCCAACAGATCCTTCACACTCTAGCTGTTGAACACAATGAAGCTTTTCAGTGTATAAGGTACATGTTTTGCTAACCAATCTATGCATTCTTCCTTGGTCATTTAAGTCACTTGAGTTTTTTTAGTGGATTTTTCTGTGATAACCTCTAAGACTCATCAAATATCTTTTTTCTCATAAATTTTGATCTCTTTCATCCTCCTATCACATATGTATTAAGCCTTCTTGTAACTCATCTTTTTTCTCATTTTCAGTGACCTTAGCAAAGGCTTCTACTTCTATCATCTTGACATTATCAAGATAGTTCTTGTTTTTGTAATCTTAGTAATGGAAGCTTTCTAAGAGAAATGATGAACTCAGGTTCTTCAGACGGAATTAACTTCCTCTTCCTTGAATAATCAGCTTTGATTGGAAGAGGAGTTGGTTTTTCATGAACTGTTGGTTTTTCATGAACGGTTGGTTTTTTAACAACAACTGCTTTTGTACCATACTATGTTTTTCCAACAGCTTTGCGTTCTTCTACTTCACCATTTTTCTTTATTTCTTTGCTTACTTCTCCTTGTTTCTTCTGTAATAAAGTGAAAACTTTTGGAGAATTAGTTGTTTTTGTTTTTGGTGGAAGCATGTACAAAATAATGATCAACTGCAATTTTATTCATACTTCATACATGATATATATATATATATATATATACAATAAAGAAAAGACATAATCTAGCCTACAATTAAGAGTAATAAAACACTTTGACTATGACCATGACTATGACTTTGACTATGACTATGACTATGACTTTGACTATGACATAGTCATACGCCCCCGCAAGATGGAGGATCCGTTGGATACGCCACTCTTGGAGCGGAACGAGAGAAACGGTAATCGGGGTAGCGGTTTGGTGAGGACATCGGCTAGTTGATCTTTTGAACTAATGTGAAAAACCTTTAGTTGACCTGCATTGACTTGTTCGTGAACAAAGTTGAAGTGTACATCAATTTTACCCTCCAAAGGAATAAAATTGGACTATGTGTTGGATGAGGAAGGTACATCAACGTGTATAGGAAATTGAGTTGCATCAACCTTTTACCCTCTATCCCCTTCCAGCGTCTCCTTGAACTATATACCACCTTCTTGATTGTAATTACTACAACTTCCTTGATGAGTCGGATTCACTTAATAGTTCTCCTTCTTCGTATTGTCAAACTTCTATGGCTCCTCTATCTTCTCTCGAAACAACTACTATTCCATTAAACTGATATTTTCAGCCGCAAACTTGGTGATATTAACCCTGACCTTAAACTTCCCCATCTTCACATCATTCAAAGCCCACTCCATTTTGACAGCATTCCTAACATTACAAAAAGAAACGAATCCGAAACGGTTACCATCTTTATCCTTCTTCTTAGCAATATAAGTCCCCAACACCTCTCTAAAAGCCCCCATGAAATGAGCTACATACCACGGAGAACACCGTAGGGGAGGTTGGTGATAAAAAAATTTGTAACGTTCCTCTCCACTTGCGATCCTCCATTGTTGCGTTTAGGTCTTCTTCGAGTTGGAACATCTTGCCAACTCTCATTGTCTTTCCCTTTCCACTCGCCATTGATGCTTTTTTTACATATTTTTAGGCCGATTATTAGTTGTTGTGGGGTTGGGGAGAAAGGTCGGAAACTATTGTTTTGGGTAGGTGGCGGCGGTGAGAATTATAACATAAAATATATTGTAAAAAAATAAAATATAGTACAAATGGGTTAAATGGGTCAACCTGCCAACTCGATGGGTTTGACTTGAACCCGACCCGATAGCTAAACTGGTTCGTGGGTTCAACATGAAACTAACCCAAACCCGTTTAGACTAAACCCAAACCTGCTAAGTTCTTGATAGGTTCAGGTCGTGTCAGAAATTCACACCCTTAGAAGAATCTAACATTACTGAATGGACAAAACGGTAATTTTTGGGTGATAGTTTACGGTAGAAATCACTAGAAATTCTACATTTATCCGGTTGATGCAAGACCATTGGGTAAAGTTTTGTATCTCATGCAAGAATCTACTATAAAAAAATCTTTTTTATTGAAACTGATTAGGATATGACCGTCATCATGGGCCAACAATTACTGTTAAAAAACCTAGTTTGACATTTTATTAATTTAAAATCATAAAAACATGTTTAGGGTTTTCAAAAAATCATGAAACTTTTAGTAAATGATCTACACATCCAGTAAATCAACCTAGACTAAAAAAACCAAGTGATTTGATAGTCTTATGAGTTATGACCAAATTCTACTAAAAATCAAATCGGATTTCACTACTGATATAATTTTGATGAAATTTGTTTACGCGTTTTATGTGTTTTACGCTAGGTTTCTGAAGAAACAACGAGTATAACGGTGATTAATACTAATCACCGAGTGGTTAATACCCTTGTTACTCATGAACAACCCTTTACCCACATCGGAGGTAAAACCGAAACCGTAAAGTAGGGACGAGGGTGTGTGTGTATGGTGAATATGAGAACACGAGAATATAAGTGGTTCGGTCGTTAATGACCTACGTCCACTGTAAAGAGCCGAATGTTTATTACTTTGGAGATTACAAAGTGTTACAATGATTAATACTATTCTAGCTCTTGTGTACAGGTAATGATTTTCAGATCCTTTGCAAAGGAGATGAAGTCTTCTATTTATAGGAAAGGTTGTGGGCCAAGTGGGATGACCCAAGAAAGTAAAATTCGATCTGGGCCTAAAGTCATCGGCCCATGAAATTGGCGGGAAACGGGTGGCCATTTCTACTGACGTAATGGGTAGTTGGAGCTAGTCTGCAAAAGTGACACATGGCGCCTTATGGTTGTCCCTCGATAGCACGATAAGAATAGTTTCTATGAGTAGGGTTAGTCATGGTCTTTCCTGCAATACGTTAGATTAGTACACGTATTTCAGAAATTAACACGTGCACTTAAAGTAGTGAGCTTAACTAATATAGTACTTATGCTATGCTGATTATAGACTAGAATGCAATCCTAGTTCACTATAACCAATGGCTCTGATACCAATCTGTCACACCCTCAATTTCCATTGCGGGGTTTATTCCGCGAGGCGCGTGACATACCAGGATCCCATAGCCATAAGTCACATAAACGACTCTAAATAACCAAACATTCAAATAGTTGCGGAAGCGAATTTAAAGATAATAGTTAACCAAATAGTCCGCGCAAAACAATGCGCTCAATATTCATAATAGAAAATTTAACATTTGAAAGTATTTAAGTGTTCATATCCCAATGACGCTATATGATGCATGCCCTACACGTGCTCCGAATCTAGTGACCTGCAAAAGCATGTATTTCGTGGGTCAACATAAAGTTGGTGAGTTCACAAAGTAAAGTAAATGCGTAGGTCACCCAGACCAAGTTTTGAGTAATAGCTAATTCACCTGCCAGGGGTAGCTAACCCGCTCATGATAATTAAAACCGTTAATATCAAATTGCTAAACAACGAGATCCCACAATAGTGAGCAAAGTGCCTTGCATCATTGTCTATCAATAATGGTAATATGTTAAGTTATAGTTCACACCCATGCTCCCAGCACGATGTGAGGTTTGTGAAACCTAATAGCGCTATCAACTAGTAACCCGCTTGCCCACCCGACAATTCATTCGGTATTTATAAGGACTTCAATGATAGAGTTGGTTTAGTTCATCAAGGACATAAAGCATGAATTAGTGAAAGCAGATTCACCCCGTGAATCATGGCACCCCAAATTCGGGAAGTGTAAAAGTAGTCCCAAACCGGACTATGTGTAACACCCCAACCGATGGCGGAAACATCGAGGTGTCACGTAGTGACGATTGTTCAATAGCTCATGGACTAGAAATGTAATTTGAATACAATGATTAAATAATTTATTACATTGAAATGAAATTACAGGATACAATAATAATAAAGTGACAAGTCTAGCTAAAATACAATGTAGTCAAGGCTTAATTTAAAAATCCAAAAGCCTAAAAGAAGCGTCTCAAAACAACCTGAAACATGTACGAAAAATGATTTGGTCAATACAAAATGTATTGGTGAGCATACCCTGTTTGAATAAATGTAGTAGGAAAAGTGTTTAGCAATTCATGTGCGGTACCATTTGCAATTATGTAATAAGTAATATCCGTTCAAAATCAACCCTATGTAAAGAAAAGCAGATATATATAGTATGCGCTAGTAGTAATGTAATACATAGCAATGACGAGGACTCTCAACAGAGTCACAAGGGTATAAACCATAGTACTATTCATTGAAATGCCAGGCCCTCAAAGGTTAATGATTTTGACAAGTCATAGACACACAAATTAACATAACGCAAACACACATGAGAATTGCATTTAGTAAAAGAAATAGAAACTTGATTGTAAGTACATGAGTCACCCCAAAATGTAAAACAGTAAAAAGGGGAAAGATATACTCACAATTTGCGAGGTAAGGTAATTCTACTAAAGCGGTGAGAGTGGGCAAGGAGGATCCCGAGGAATTTTCCCTAAATTGTTTGAGTAAATTCGTGAGTCAACGATCTTAAATTAAAGCCTAGGGTTCTAGGACTATAGACGATTAGGGATTTTAGACCTTAATTTGGGAATTTAGAGTACTAGAGACTTTTATTTATTTTTTTGATATTGAAAAGAAAATAATGGAAAATAAACTACTAATGTACGACGCGCCATGATAAAATATGTATATATATAACAATCTAAACGATACGCTTTAAATGTATTACGAATAACTGTTAATGCAAATATTTAAATAGATAATTAGCAAACTTTGATTAAATTGAAAGTACCAAATTAATAATTTAGTTTGTAAAGGTATTCATCTACGAAAGAATTTTGCCTTAAAATAGTCTACTTGGTATATATGTATATAGACGTACTTTATATAAAGAAAATTATCTAATGAAAGCTATTAGATAAGTTTAATAATTTCAAATGAGATAACTCCAATAAAGTTTTAAATATATGGATCGATTTATAATAGAGTTGTAAAATAATAATTGTACCATTTGCTGATCTTAAATAGCTACAAACGAGTTTGTCTAAACCATGAAACAAGTCTTTTTTTTATATATATATATAAAATTTTAACCCAATAAGAAATAATTAGATAAGAGAATTAAGGAAAAAGAAAAGAAAAAAAACAAATAAACAAAAAAAAAAGTTTCATAAGGGTCATTACCCTTGCTCACGTAAGGCAACCCAACTGAGCTACTCTTATTAGAAGATAAAAAGAAAGTTAATAAAACTTGTTTCTGATCGTATCCCTAATCCCAAATCAATATCTAAAACCCTGGTTTCCCCGAATCCAAAATCGAACCCAACTACTAAAGTGAAATAGGAAATTAACAGAGGGCTATCAGCCTATACCTCAAATTGAGCAGGTTGATTGGTCAGATTGCATTACAAATCTTGAGAGCTAAAGCGCTAGGAAACATATGAATGTATAATGATAAAAATTTATCATGGGAAAGGGTTATAAATTTGTATGTTTCATAATTCCCACAAGCTTCATATAATCAAGGCTTAAGCTAGTATTTATGTTTGTCTACTAGGGGTTTCATGTATGTCACATTAATGTGACTTGATAATTGTGGGTTATTGCTCATAAAAGTCAATCAATTACTAAACAAATTCCATTGATTCATTCCATCAATTTTTAATTATGGTCACATGAAGTTTCATTTGGAGGGTTAGGAAATGTTATGTAGTAAAAAAGCTATTTAAACTCCACTCACAATTACTACACTTCAATATTGTATGTTATAACTAAATGTTAAGTTCTAGTAAAAAATAATTTGTTAATTAACACTATAATAAACACTTAAACTTTTATATCTTGCAAACTTTAAATATTTAATGTGTCCAAATCTTAACTCTTCTTTGAAGAGAGTTGTTTAGAATTACTAAAAAAATCCATTAATTCTAGGTAAACAACAATTTATAAATGCTCAAATACGATGGTTAAAAATGAAGATCTTGAAATAGTTGAGGGACCGGTTGATTCATTTATGAAAAGCGGAAGGTGTAGGTTGTCACAGTCTCCCCTACTTTAGAAAATTTCGTCCCGAAATTCCTTTCAAGTGGGGGTTTTTATGAAACAAAAGATGTTGTAAAAAATACTACTAATAATAATAATAATTGCATTCGTCATGTTTAAAAAAAAAAAAAATTAAAGTAGTTTTCTAATATCCAACATAAAAATTTCAAAATCTTTGAAAGTTAACCCGAGGTTAAGAAGTTGAGTATTTAAATGAGAAAAGTTTTGGGGATGTGTAACTGGTGAGGGAAAAGACACCGATGAAGGTAGTCTCCCCTACTTTAGAAAGGTTTCTAACTGAACTCTATTAGGATACGTAACAAGTATCCAAACAACCGAGGATGTACGAGTAGACAAGGTTTTAGTTTTCTATGTGGGTGGTCAAGAGAAAGACTCTAGCTAGGAAGACGAATTGAAACTCGTGTAAGGACTTTCTTATCGAAAATGCTAACTATTAGTCAACTATCTAATGAAGAGGTAATTATGGGTAGGTTCTTGGTTAGACTCCTAGTCCGCTCCCGCAGTATCATTTATGCTTATATATAGGGTGTACCGCAGCTGACCCACCACACTCCCGATACTTTGGACTCGTACTGATTGTCTACCAACAGCCTAAATAGAATTACACACCACCCTCGTGTACCTGTAAACCCATGATTGCGTTCCGGACCGTAATCACCGATTTACCTTACACTAAGGTGTTATGCTTTTTCATAACCTTAACAAGAAATAAATGCGTGCAACCAATATGTAATAGCCACTGTAATGAATAATGTTCAATCATGACATGGTTAGAGGTCCTTCCCTTCCGGGTTTTTCCCTTTAACCGTAATTTCTGTTCACATCGTTGAGTTCTAAACACCCAGATTGATAAACTCCGAGAATTTCACCGTTCCCCTCGGGTTGGAATATTCTAACCCAAGTCGTACGTGGTCACTGGCTTAGATCTCATACGAGTAATCAACTAGTATGTTCGTTGGCCATGATGATGAACAAAATAATTTAAGTATAACAGGGTTTTGCTCAAAACAGGATAGAAAATATACATACCAAATATGTGTTCAAGTAAGCATATAAGTATAGCATAAAATTTCGATTGAAAGAATAGTATAATATAAATCGAGTAAATCGTTCAAAATGAAAGTAAACGAGTAAAATTAATGCTCAAAAACCAGTGTTGTAAGAGTAACTACTAATAATTAGTGCAAGTGTAATAAGATAAATTTTTCGTTTATCAAAACGTAGTTCACTCAATCTTTGTGATATAGTTGAAAGAATAGTAGTAATGCATGAGGATAAATTTTTAGAAATCGAAGTGTGTTTTAGATTCAAAACAGGTTCATTTGAAAAATCTTTGTATTTTCATGTATTTACGAGAAGTCGAGTTTGAAAAGTGTTATAAGGCCTATTATTAGTTGCAAATTTCTCCCGAAAATATATATTGGATACGTCATATGAAAACAAAAGGTTTACATTTGACCTTTAAAATATGTAATACAAAAATGCAAAATGAAACCATTTCATGAAATATGTGCAATTCTAATGTGTTTTAAAAGACCATGATATAAAATGACGTGAATGATAAGATTAACGTATGTAATAGATTACCACTATTTAAGAAAATTCATAATTAACGAGATGTAGAAATAGATCCTTGAGATGTGGATGTCACTCCTAACTCAAAGATGTATTTCAAAATTGAAAACGATTGTGGAATGAAACCAATCACTAAGTTAAGGATATTTTTCCCAGCTTAGTGGTTAAGTTCCTTTTTGAAGGAAATACTATTTGAGGTGTGGATGTCACTCCTATCTCAAAAATATATTCCTAAGATAAATAACATATAGAGGAGTGAAACTAATCACCATGGTATGGATACCACTCCTAACTTGATGATATCGTTTCGTTTGTGAAATACGAGTGTCTTCTTTGCCAAGCAAAATCTCGAAAGAATAACGAGAAAATAATCATAAAGAAAATATCTTGATATAAAATATAAGAAATAAGATAAATATAAACGAGAGGACTTGTGAAAGTAAGCTTAGTTATAGACTAGGCTAAAAGGCATTCTAATAACCTAATTCCCTATAACCATGGCTCTGATACCAATCTGTAACACCCCAACCGATGGCGGAAACATCGAGGTGTCACGTAGTGACGATTGTTCAATAGCTCATGGACTAGAAATGTAATTTGAATACAATGATTAAATAATTTATTACATTGAAATGAAATTACAGGATACAATAATAATAAAGTGACAAGTCTAGCTAAAATACAATGTAGTCAAGGCTTAATTTAAAAATCCAAAAGCCTAAAAGAAGCGTCTCAAAACAACCTGAAACATGTACGAAAAATGATTTGGTCAATACAAAATGTATTGGTGAGCATACCCTGTTTGAATAAATGTAGTAGGAAAAGTGTTTAGCAATTCATGTGCGGTACCATTTGCAATTATGTAATAAGTAATATCCGTTCAAAATCAACCCTATGTAAAGAAAAGCAGATATATATAGTATGCGCTAGTAGTAATGTAATACATAGCAATGACGAGGACTCTCAACAGAGTCACAAGGGTATAAACCATAGTACTATTCATTGAAATGCCAGGCCCTCAAAGGTTAATGATTTTGACAAGTCATAGACACACAAATTAACATAACGCAAACACACATGAGAATTGCATTTAGTAAAAGAAATAGAAACTTGATTGTAAGTACATGAGTCACCCCAAAATGTAAAACAGTAAAAAGGGGAAAGATATACTCACAATTTGCGAGGTAAGGTAATTCTACTAAAGCGGTGAGAGTGAGCAAGGAGGATCCCGAGGAATTTTCCCTAAATTGTTTGAGTAAATTCGTGAGTCAACGATCTTAAATTAAAGCCTAGGGTTCTAGGACTATAGACGATTAGGGATTTTAGACCTTAATTTGGGAATTTAGAGTACTAGAAACTTTTATTTATTTTTTTGATATTGAAAAGAAAATAATGGAAAATAAACTACTAATGTACGACGCGCCATGATAAAATATGTATATATATAACAATCTAAACGATACGCTTTAAATGTATTACGAATAACTGTTAATGCAAATATTTAAATAGATAATTAGCAAACTTTGATTAAATTGAAAGTACCAAATTAATAATTTAGTTTGTAAAGGTATTCATCTACGAAAGAATTTTGCCTTAAAATAGTCTACTTGGTATATATGTATATAGACGTACTTTATATAAAGAAAATTATCTAATGAAAGCTATTAGATAAGTTTAATAATTTCAAATGAGATAACTCCAATAAAGTTTTAAATATATGGATCGATTTATAATAGAGTTGTAAAATAATAATTGTACCATTTGCTGATCTTAAATAGCTACAAACGAGTTTGTCTAAACCATGAAACAAGTCTTTTTTTTATATATATATATAAAATTTTAACCCAATAAGAAATAATTAGATAAGAGAATTAAGGAAAAAGAAAAGAAAAAAAACAAATAAACAAAAAAAAAAGTTTCATAAGGGTCATTACCCTTGCTCACGTAAGGCAACCCAACTGAGCTACTCTTATTAGAAGATAAAAAGAAAGTTAATAAAACTTGTTTCTGATCGTATCCCTAATCCCAAATCAATATCTAAAACCCTGGTTTCCCCGAATCCAAAATCGAACCCAACTACTAAAGTGAAATAGGAAATTAACAGAGGGCTATCAGCCTATACCTCAAATTGAGCAGGTTGATTGGTCAGATTGCATTACAAATCTTGAGAGCTAAAGCGCTAGGAAACATATGAATGTATAATGATAAAAATTTATCATGGGAAAGGGTTATAAATTTGTATGTTTCATAATTCCCACAAGCTTCATATGATCAAGGCTTAAGCTAGTATTTATGTTTGTCTACTAGGGGTTTCATGTATGTCACATTAATGTGACTTGATAATTGTGGGTTATTGCTCATAAAAGTCAATCAATTACTAAACAAATTCCATTGATTCATTCCATCAATTTTTAATTATGGTCACATGAAGTTTCATTTGGAGGGTTAGGAAATGTTATGTAGTAAAAAAGCTATTTAAACTCCACTCACAATTACTACACTTCAATATTGTATGTTATAACTAAATGTTAAGTTCTAGTAAAAAATAATTTGTTAATTAACACTATAATAAACACTTAAACTTTTATATCTTGCAAACTTTAAATATTTAATGTGTCCAAATCTTAACTCTTCTTTGAAGAGAGTTGTTTAGAATTACTAAAAAAATCCATTAATTCTAGGTAAACAACAATTTATAAATGCTCAAATACGATGGTTAAAAATGAAGATCTTGAAATAGTTGAGGGACCGGTTGATTCATTTATGAAAAGCGGAAGGTGTAGGTTGTCACACTATGAAAAAGTTTAGAAAGTGTCTCATTCCGAGACGCATGCCTTTGAGAAAAGAGTAGTGAAACTCACCTGATAGAGAGATGCTTGTGATCTAGTGAAGCCGAATTACGTAGCTACTATTGCCTGGACAGTACTCGCCCTATGATTTATTTAAAGCATGGTAAATCACAAGTTTTATCATACAATTTGTCTACCCAACACTTGTGGACTTGGTTATTAAGTTATGTGAACCTTGGTTTTGTTCTTGTGATAAAGCTAGTTATGTGTTTAGGGCATTAACACACTTAAGTTGAGATTTACACATGTTCTAGCCATGTTGACACATGTTATTAGATGGTAGCCGATTTTTAAACATGATGATCTATGTAAATGTACTTGTTTGATAGTGTTTTAAGAAGTGGATAGTTGTGATAATAATGGTAGCCGATTAGAGCAAGGTTTAAATCGGGTTCACAATAGCCGAAGGGTTCTAAACTACGAAAGAATAGAATGGTTAGATAACTTACCTAGTTGATCAAAGTGGAGTTGGGGTGTCTTGATGCTTCCCTTAGGCGAGTAGCTTGCCTTCTTAGGTGTGGCCTCTTGGCCGTAGATAATTAAGAGAGAGGGAGAGAGAGAGAGTAAGAGTGTTTGTGTTGGTGTGAGTTTGAGAGTGATCCATGGGTTTTTATATAGTGCTTCAAGTGGGAAATGGACAAAATTAAAAGAGGCAAATGCATCTTGTGTCATAGGGATCGATCAAAGATATAGACTCCAATTGAATGCTAAGGTTTTTGACAACACAACCTCCTTGTTCCATCATTTTCTTTCGGCCATAAGTACAAGAACAAAAGGGGGTGGTATTTGCTTCTTGGAAAGTGGATTGCACCTTGTTTTTATCTTAGTTTCATGTTAATTGTTTCATGTTTCCTCCTCCTTGTCCTTAGCCGAAATGTGCAAGCATCTACAAGAGGAAAGAGTCGACCTATCAAGGGTGTTAAGAAGGTGATGTAGGGTAGATGTTTTAGTGTAAATTGTAGGCATGACGTGGGTTCCTTCTTGTCTTTGTTCGGCCGAGTGTGAGGACAAGGGAGGATAGGTTTCAAGTGTAGTGATGGTGATGTTTTAGAAGCTTCTTTGTCAAGTCTCTTTCATCATGTGTTGGCTAATTAGTGTCTAGGTTTCATAGCTTGTAGGTTGTCATAGTTTGTCTCATGTATTCTTGAGTTGTCATTAGGGCCGAAAATTATAAGTAGTGTGTGTAGGTTTGTTTGTTTCTAAGTAAGGTAGTGTAGTTATCCTAGGAAGTTGAAGTGATTCTAGTGTTTAACTAAATAGCTGAAACATTTGGATTTCTTGTAGCCTTATGAGGCTTCGGCTGATTGGTTTTCAAAAGAGGAAAGGTAGCTTCAACCATTGATTCTAATCTTATGCTTGTTTGTTTCTCATTTTGGTATAAGTTAGGAGAACTAGGGGTGAGGATTAGTTTGCGGCTACTAGAAACAAAAGGAAACTTCCAAGAGTTTTAGGAAATGTCTTGTCATATGTAAGTATACATAGTTAGCCAATTTGTAGGTATGTATGGATTTGTGTGTGCATGCGTTTGTATATATATATATATATATACATGTGTACATTGTCAAGTGTTTACTTAATATAAGTTCGTGTGATTACCAAGTTATGAGGCTCTTTTCTAAAATAAGTTGTGAGATCGAGTAGATGTTTGTATAAGATTATTCTTAAATTATTTTAGACATAGGAACATCTAAGTAGGCGATCCTGTGTCGTGTGTTAACTAGGAATTGATGACGACATTAACATGTATTTATTTTGTTTCATAGGTATCATATGTTCATTAAATGATAACCCATAGGTATATATACATCTTGTGTGTGCACGTGTGACTTATCTAGCTAACTCTAGTTAAGTAGGATGCAAGGAATCTAAGTTCAAGTAACTAAAGATTAGTTATAGTAAGAACCTGAAATTGCAGGGTATCACATCATCCCCAAGTTGAAAAGAATTTCGTCTCAAAATTCAGCAAGTAAACGATAAAGTCAGCTGGAATAATGTGTGCTTGGTTCCCGGATGCCAAAGTTGCACCTGGACCTGATAAGGAGTTAGGCGGAGAACGTATTTTCTCGCTTTGCGTCAAGTTGTTGCTGGAAATTGATGTGTTGCGCCTGGACCTGAGAAGGAGTTAGGCAGAGAAAGTCTTTTCTCGCTTTACGTCAAGTTGTCGCTGGAAATTGACGTGTTGCGCCTGGACCTGAGAAGGAGTTAGGCGGAGAACGTCTTTTTTGTTGACGTAAAGTTTGCACCAGCGCCAGCGCCGACTTGGACTTGCAGTAAATGCCTTTGTAGTTAATGCGGTACCAGAGTTGTATTAAATGTTGGAATGATTTGAGTTAAATGTGTCGCCAATTATTTGAAATAAATGCGCCTGGAATTCGAATGTACATTAACTTCGGAGGGAAGTTTTGTGGAAGTTGTAGTGTCAAACAGCTGTCTGACACGCTGCCCTGATGTCTGTCACATCAGGCGTGTGGCAGGCTCACCTTTTCATCTGATGTCAGGCGGGTGCCGCGTCTAGCGCGAGTGTGGATAGATGAGTGGTTGAGATTCTGCCACGTGGCAGGGGCCACGTGTGATTTGTCAGGCGCGTGAGTAGACACGCACGTGCAAGTAGCTAGCATGGTAAGGGATGTCGACATGTGTCCTTCATCCGTGAGAGTTGTCAGACGTGGGCAGTGCCACGCGCTCGAGTGAGCTGTCTGATGAAGCTTGGGACACGTGTCGCAATCGTGGCCGTTCAGACGAATAGTCGAGACGGTTGCTTTTTCCTTGGTGGCCCCATCGCAATTAATGCGATGGGTATAAATAGTTGGAGCCTTTCACTTTTTGGTTACTCTTTCAAAATTCTCTGACAGTTTCTTATATTCTCTCTCTAATTTCTTCAGTTTTCGATGATTCTTTGAAGATTCCGAGCAATCTTCAAGTATTCCGACTGATATTTAAGCACTCCGGCGGATCTTCAAGTTTTCCGGTGGGAGTTTAAGAGTTCTTTCCAGATTTCTTAGGTTTTCTCGTTTATATTTTATGCTTCCTAACTATGTCGGAAGCATATGCTAGTGGTGCTCACTCCGGTGAGGGCCACGTAGAAGAGCCGGTGGTACAGCCGGTTACCAGTGAGGGGGTTATAGAGGAGCCGGTTGTCCACGGGGTAAAATAAAAGAAAGGATACTTATGACGAACATCCATGTAAAGTGGACTCAGGATAAATTTGAAGCTTTCCTGAAGATGATGCAATTTGAGCTGGAGTTGGAGGCAGAGTTGCCTGGGCCCAATGATACAGTGTTGACGCCGACCCCAGGCAAGATTGCTCTGTATGAAGGCCACTTTAGTAAGTGTGGCTTCCGCCTCCCAGCCACCCGCTTCCAAATAGATACTCTGATGGAGTATGGGGTGGTTGTCACTCAACTGAGCGCTTTTGAAATGCTGAGGCTGGTCCACTTTGAAGCCTCTTGCCGCACCATGGACGTTGAACCGACCGTAAATCGGTTCAACGCCTTCTACTAATTGACGCCGGACGAGACATGGTTCTCTTTTAAGCCGCGTCCAAAGGTGACGCCCATGTGCTCAGTTGTCCCCAAGTCTCTCCATGATTGGAAGGAGAGGTATTTTTATACTAAGCAGGGGGTGCTTCCAGTGGCAATGCCTTAGAAGATCTTGGGAGATAAGGAGATGGTGCAAGACTGCCAGGTGATGGCAGGTTACCGTAGTGAGGAGTGGTTCGTGAAGTTGACTACGAATGCCACGCCTCTGGAGTTGACATGCCTAACTGAGGCCATGTTCGCTATGTTTGGCATGAGTCGCGTGGGGCTGCATCCTGGGAAGTATCTCATTGTTGCTGGTGGAGAAGGTAAGTTCTTATATTTTATTTGTTCTTGGCGACGTAAATAGCGCGCTAATTTGAACATTGTGTTTGCAGGAGACACCAAGTTGACTGCTTCCGCTCTTGTGGGAAGATCTTGCTGAAGTGGAGGCACGTCCCCGAGGGCGAGTCTTCCATTATTGATGAGATGGCGGGGAGGTTCTATCACCCGCAGCTGGAGAATGCGCCTCTCCATTTCAATTTGACCAGTGAGTATCCTAACTCTGATCCTCTCACCTCTGTGTGGTCGGGCGGAATGCCCTATGTTTTCTTGTCAGACTCAGAGTCTACCAGTTCCTCCGAGAGGACTGGTCCGCGAACCTCTGGGGGTCGTGGACACTGGAAAACCATTCCGCGCAAACATAGTTATGCGTCTAGGAAAAACATTACTCATTCTGACTCTGAGTCTGCAAGTGTAGGAGGTGAGTTTGTGAAGAGCCGGAGCAAGCGAAAGGATGGTCCGCTTTCTAAGGACGAGGAGGATGATCATAGTATGTTGTAGCGCAAGAAGGGGCGCCGCCACTAGACATCCTCTGGTAGTGAGGGCAGTGCTAAGGCCAGCGGTAGTGATGGCGGTTCGAAGGCCAGCGGTGGCGATGGCGGTTCGAAGGCCAGCGATGGTGAGGGTGGTGTGAAGGCCAGTGATAACTCACAAAATTAATATATAAAACAGGCATAAACAGTCTCATAATAGGATGCAATTAGGCTTGTATTGTTGAGAATTGGTACTTAATTCGTTCCTATTTGTATTTATCAGGAAACTAGAGCTCCAAGACGGAAACAGAGAATTTCCGGGTAAAAACGAGCAAAAACTGGAGATTCCTTAAAATATGAGACTTCCAACCTGTTCACTGTATGTTTTGAAGACAATCCCGGGACTTAAACAGTGCTAAAACCAGTCCAGGAGTGACCAAGCACACCCACGCACACTTACGCGGAGGCCCTGCACGCTAGAAGACAACACAACAAACTTGGAGAACAAGAAAATGTATTGAAGACACTTGCACGCCTGTGCCACATCGCTGGCATGCCCATGCTCTTTGAAACGTGTTCCCCAAGGCTTAAACTGACAAAATCTGACAACATTCTGGGCTGCACGCCCATGCTCAGACAAAAAGTACATACAAGATAGAACTGCAGCAACAGAACGTACCCAAGATAGTGTGAACGCCCGTGCCAACCCTTGGCACGCCCGTGCTTCCCTTGGAGCTCAATAAATAGCAAGCTAACCCCCACCATTTGATCATCCCTTCACACCTAGACTTGAGCACTTCTTGGGTCGACTTCCAGGAGTGTTGCAGAGATCTTGAGGTCCCTCCTAACACACCCACCAAGGTTAGGCCTCGTGCTACCTTGGATAATTCAGTCAAGTATGGGATCGTAGAGTAGTATGCAATTAAACATCGAGGGTCGTAAGGATCATGAGAGTTACATATCACTTGAAGATGGACAACTTGTCTATGAGCAGTCATGATTCATGTGTTGATCATTTCTATGGTTGTATCTTTTCATTATTCACGAACCCGCTTTGATTTGTAGACTTTATTTATTATTAGTAATAGTTTATTTTTAGTTACTTGTTGTGTTATTTTCTTCTAATCTTTGTTTGTTTATCTTTGTGCCAGGTTTGAAAGATGATTAACTTAATAACTTAAATTACTATAACTTAATTAATCGACTAGAGGTATAATCAGCTTCTGGTGGCCCCGAGCTAGATCCAAGGCGAGGAAACCGGTAGTGAGACAGATCCTTCGGGCTTCTGATATCCAAACCGGATTCTAAGCACTGGCTTCTGAAAGTGGACCAGATCTGAGTGACACATTTATGGTACTTACCAGATGATTGAATGATGTTCTTGGTAAAGGTCGGTTTCCCTACGGGCGCACCAATGATCTTCAGATTGCACACCCTTAGGATTATGTACCACCTTCATCAAGGATTTCATTCAATTCGAGAGGTTATGGGTTGGGTAATTAAGTCATCATTCATTTAAACTAACTTTATATTTAACTGATCACTAAATAATAAAACGTCACTTAAAAGATAAATAAATTAAAGATTCTATTTCTGGTTCTCGTTAGTACAACGCCGTTAGCCAATGGGGGTACGAGTTGTCTGAGATGGCCGTAAGAGAGTTCCTTCGGTCTTCATGACCGATGACCTACTTAGGGGATACAAGGTTGCTAGGATTGACTCCATCGAGAGACCCTTCGGTACGGAACGCGAGAGGTAAGGGAGGTGCACGGTGTTCTAGGTCGGAAATTAAGCCTCCAATTCAACAAGATGATAAGTCCGAGGACCAGAGACTTGAACGCGGTTTGAGGAGCCCCCTATATGCGAGGACCTGGTGGAGTACCTTCGTGCAGACGCGCATCGGGAGGTTTTGCATTCTACGCAGTAGTGGCCCCGCTTCTCTGTAAAAGAGTCAACACTTCAAGACCACTCTCGTCTTCCGCACATTTAATTATTTTAAATTATTAACTTAATAATAAATTTAACTACTTATTCGGAGGGCCCTGAGATGTGCATATCTATCTACTATACTATTTTACCTTTTCTTTTATAAAACCAAAACCCTTTTCACAAACCATTTTCTTTTGAAGAACCCCTCCGTTTTATTTTTCTTTTTAAAAACCCGATCAATTAAATGATGAAAGGTTGAGTAGGGGAAAGTGTGAACTCTGGAATACGATACTCAATACTTACCCTAGAGGCTATACTATGCACGTCAGGTTCTCTGCCTATGTGCTGGTTTTAGTTTCTAAAGTAATTATTGTTTACTTTATAAATTTAAAACATTGTTAAAAGGGTTTAGTAAAAATCAGTCGTTTCCCCTAAACTAATGTTTTGGGATTGACACATCAAGTTTTTGGCACCGGGGAAATTGACATCGTTTTAATTTGCTAAAACCAACCGCATCAGCCAGCACTGGAAGTGGCCAAGTTGTTGGGGGATCTGGCTCGAAGGTTACTGAGCCTGAGGGTCTCTTTCCCCAATTTTCTATCAGTATCACCGCCCCACCCACACGCATGCCTATCTTGAAAAAGCTGTTAAAGAAGACTCTGCGTATCTTTTGTTGTCTTAGTTGTGTTTTTGATATTAACATAATTATCAATTCCACGCAATTTATTTTTTTATTCTCTTTTAAATTAATGTCATGTCTCCACATTATTATTATTCTATACTTACACTTAGAATAGGGTCTTGGGACCAGTGTGCTCAGCTAACATGCACCTTCACGTGTCACGCAGTCATTGGATCCGAAACATGGCATTTTCGTATTTTTTTTTCTTTTCACAGCTTTCTTGGTATTTGGCTCCCCTTAAAATCCTCCTCTTTCTCTCTCTCTCTCTCTCTCTCTCTCTCTCTCTCTCTCTCAACTTTACGATAGTATTTACCCTGTTTCTTTCCCTTCATCTCTTTTGTCTAGAAACCACCATCATCATTAGGCTCCTCTTTTCCTATCCCTGCGGCGGTGGTGGTGGATTGTGCCATAGGCGGTGTTATGAACGTTGGCCCACATCTATCATCATCCTCATACTCTTTCACCTACCACTTTTCTCTCTCAAGATGAAACCCTATGCCTTCTCTCTCACACACTATAATGCAAAAGAAGATGCAGAGAGTTACCTTGAGGAAACATATTTTTTTTCTCAACAAAACCACCTTAATTTATTGATGATAACTTAAACTGGCGTTGCTCGGACCATCGCGTCCCAAAAAGAAGAAAAGAGGCAGACACAAAATGCTTGGTCAACACGGTTTTTCCAGTTGGTGTACGATCCTTTGTTTTTAATAAAACAACTTTACGGTTGATTGATTGTATTTAGATACTATGAACAAATTTCTTGATTGAAGGTCAGTGTTAAATTAGTTGTAAATTGCACTTTAGGTGTTTGATTTTATGTCCCAAAGAAATCGACTTCTATTAATATCGATATAGATGGGGTTTTCTTGATTGTGTATGTGTGGCAACCCCTAAACAAACCTTAATCCCACCTGATCCTAATGTTATTAGAAGGCTGAATCAATCGTGGTAATTAGGATGGTGGTGACAGTGATCAAATTTCAAGAAACATGAAAATCGTGTTCCTTTTTTCAACATTTTTTCCCCAAAACGTGAACTAGAGTAAGTTAAGGAAATAAATTATGGTCCTAAGAGCCTATTCTATACTTACATTTAGAATAGGGTCTTAGGACCAGTGTGCTCAGCTAACATGCACCTTCACGTGTCACGCAGTCATTGGATCCGAAACATGGCATTTTCGTAATTTTTGTTTCTTTTCACAGCTTTCTTGGTATTTGGCTCCCCTTAAAATCCTCCTCTCTCTCTCTCTCTCTCTCTCTCTCTCTCTCAACTTTACAGTAGTATTTACCTTGTTTCTTTCCCTTCATCTCTTTTGTCTAGAAACCACCATCATCATTAGGATCCTTTTTTCCTATCCCTGCGGCGGTGGTGGTGGATTGTGCCATAGGCGGTGTTATGAACGTTGGCCCACATCTATCATCATCCTCATACTCTTTCACCTACCACTTTTCTCTCTCAAGATGAAACCCTATGCCTTCTCTCTCACACACTATAATGCAAAAGAAGATGCAGAGAGTTACCTAGAGGAAACATAATTTTTTTTCTCAACAAAACCACCTTAACTTATTGATGATAACTTAAACTGGCGTTGCTCGGACCATCGCGTCCCAAAAATAAGAAAAGAGGCAGACACAAAATGCTTGGTCAACACGGTTTTTCCAGTTGGTGTACGATCCTTTGTTTTTAATAAAACAACTTTACAGTTGATTGATTGTATTTAGATACTATAAACAAATTTCTTGATTGAAGGTCAATGTTAAATTAGTTGTAAATTGCACTTTAGGTGTTTGATTTTATGTCCCAAAGAAATCGACTTCTATTAATATCGATATAGATGGGGTTTTCTTGATTGTGTATGTGTGGCAACCCCTAAACGAACCTTAATCCCACCTGATCCTAAAGTTATTAGAAGGCTGAATCAATCGTGGTAATTAGGATGGTGGTGACAGTGATCAAATTTCAAGAAACATGAAAATCGTGTTCCTTTTTTTCAACATTTTTTCCCCAAAACATGAACTAGAGTAAGTTAAGGAAATAAATTATGTTGATATTGTTTGTGTGAAGAGTAAAAAGGGGTGGGTTTAGATTCTTGATGACAAGTAAGGTAAGATATGCCTTTGCAAATACAATGGCTATTGTTTGGTTGTAGTGACTAGGATTTGTTTACACTGATACTTATGTTTTATTGGTGTTATATGTTTTTTTTAATTGGTCTTTGTTGACTTAATTTTGGATTTCAGTAGGTATGCTCTATTCAGCTATTGTGTATGACAAATGTTGTTTTCCTTGGTTTGTAATGATTCAATAATCTTTTCATGATGCATGCTTCATTTGTTCTAATAGTGATTATTGTACTTGAAATTATTTATATGCTCATGTCTAAGGCTTCTTTGATGGATGATTATTTGTGGCTTACATTTCCTTTCTCGGCGATGATGAATTTGATAAAGAAATGACCTTTGACGTTGCATAGCAAGGATGGCGAATGCGGTCTTCGCTACTTGCAACCTGTTATGCTACCTTGACAACCTAATTACCTATTCTGAGCCATTTGTTACAACCCGTGTAAAAAATAACCCTGTAGCAATGACGTTGTAAGAGGTGATTATAAAATCTATGTGAAGCTAGGCACAACACGCGACAACATAAATTCGAGTTGCGCCCCGCAACGCGGGGTGGGTAAAAACTAGTTATATATATATATATATATATATATTATTTTGAATCATGGTTTTGCTACAGTGCCTGCCATTTTTGTAATTTATGCGTTTTGTAGGGGCATGTGTGTAACACCCCAACCGATGGCGGAAACATCGGGATGTCACGTAATGATGATTGTTCAGTAGCTCATGGTGAATAATAAATTCCATTAAATAATTTAAATGAATTACATACAACTGTTCTAGAATTTGTACATCAAATTGAATAAAACTATACACATATCTTTAAGCATCAATTCAAATCTTCAAGCAAATAGAACCTGAAACATGTTAAGTTGAAAATGTTTTTGGGTCAACAAAAGTTGGTGAGAATTACATAGGTTTTTGATAATTGAATAAAAATGTTGTGCAATTCATGTGTCATGTCAATCTAGTCCATATGTGAGAACATACTAGAAATAAATCAAGTGCATAACCAACCCTGATGACTGTTATAATGTGGTACCTCCCATACGCTCATGGTTCACCTAAATATGTTATACGATAACAAACACCCACGCTACCTTTGTAGGAGGCACGTATCCGGGTGGGATTGTCAGTCCAATAGATCTATCAATGTATACCGCCGGCTTGTACGGAGTTAATGATTATGCTAGAATGGTGCTTACTCTAATCATGCTCAAGACATAATGCAACATAGAAAACACATAGACACATTGATGATTGAATTGCATAAAATGATGTTGTAACATGTTTCACCCCAAAAATGGTGATAAATAGAAAAGGGGCTATGTAAAACTCACCTTAGCAAAATGTTATGTCTCGTAAAAAAAATAGAATAATGTGTTGTGAATGTATGCGAGGCGAATCCCAAAGACTCAACAACGTAGCTAGTCCAAATTGAAGAAAACGAAAAAGAAAGAATATCAAGCTTCCAATTCGCCAATTACAAGAGCTTATAATCAAAGCTTCAATTGTAGAAGTAATAGACTATAGAAGAAAGGTATGAGGGAAAGTTTAATCGGATTGAAACAATCGATTTAGAGGTGCAAAGTACAATGGGTCATAGGTGGGTTTTTATACTAGTTTTGGAGTCAATTAGCCATTAAAATTGGTCAACACCATAAAGTAAGGTTTTATGATGAATTGACTATTTGACTAAGACTTTGACTGTTTGACTAAGACTTTGACTAGGACTTTGACTATTTGACTCAAGGCTTTATTTAAAAAAAAAAAAAAAATCTTGTATGTGAAAAAAAAAAAATTTAGAATCATATTATTATTATTATTATTATTTATATACATTTATGTATGTATATAAGTTGTGAGTTAGGATAAATAAAGACTTAGGCACATTTGTATAATATTAATGATAAAGGTGTAATAATATATATATATATATAAGGGCTTTTTATGTATTAAAATTTTGGGGAAAATTTTGCGATGTTACAGTCTCCCCTACTTTTAGGAACTTCGTCCCGAAGTTAAAAGAAAAACACCAGGTATACAATTGGTCGACTACCGAAAACCTTAATAAAATTTCTCACTACCTTAACGTACCTGTAAATTCATGGTTACGTTCCAGACCGTAATTATCAATTTACCTTACATTAGGGTTTTGCGTCCTTTTATGACTCTACGGATTGTTGAGCAGGTTTGATAGTCTCCACCAGTCGTTGAGCAGGTTGTAGGGCCTCTCCCGACTGTTGGAAAGACATGATGACCTCTACCAATCGTTGAGTAGGTTGTTTGGTAGTCAACTAATTGTTGTACAAGTAAGCAAGTATGATTATAGATATAGCAATTAGTTCACAAGCATGCACTCAGATTTTATGATAATACTTGAATTTATTACTTGAATCAAAAAGTGTTAATACATAGAATTAAAAAGTAGACATCATTCAAATGGTGGGGTTTGCTGTTAAGTAGCTGGAGGGTCTTGATCTCGATTTAGTTTAGGGCATCGGTTACGGAAATGATTTGGGTTTCCACATTCATAGAATTGACCATAGTTGTATTTACCAGGACGATTAAGATTAGCAACCTGAGCAGGGTTGGTTGGTATTAGGGTTTGGGGACTCACGACATGTGTTGACCAGATGGCCATACCTACCACAATTGGTGCACAGGCGACACACTGAAACTGTGGGGTGATGTCGTTTGCATGTGTTACACAATGGAAAGTTTCTTGTATAGGGTTTCTTGTTAGAAGCTTGTGTAGTGAGGTTTACATTAGGATCCCTGGTCTTGCGCTTCTGGTTCTCGGTAGTTACCGCGGCCACAATACTTGTTTTCTCTCCTTTTTGAACTAAGGTCCCGTTCTTTATGTGATTTCCATCGCCATTTCCATTTCCATTGCCGTTCCCATTCATTGGGATGACTTGAGCCAACAAGTTAGAAACCAGAGTTGTGATTTGTTGCGCCATTTGTTGGGAAATAATCGCAGCCAGTTGGGCATCAACACCTTTGTTGTTTTTGTTGTTGTTGTGGTTGGTGTTGTGGTTGTTGTTACTTTCCTCTTGGTTTTCACCACTGTTATTGCGAGTGCTGCGACGTGGAGACATGATCTGTAAGGGACACAATGAAGGTTCAATGTGGCATGAAATGAATGAGGTGATATAAGGAATGTAATCATTTATTCATTAATTAAAACGAATAAACGAAAACGTTGACGTATCAAAGATTTCAGATTCCAATAACATAGTGAAGACATGCTTTAGCCTATAAGTGAACACTCATCCCGAGAATTCCCAGGTAGGCATCCGGGTCCCTCGTCTGATTGGGATATATGCGCAATGCCAGCCTAGACAGAAGACTCAGAATACAGGCGTTCACCCTTCCAGATTGCACGTGTTCGTTATTAAAATCTAGAACTTCGACGAGATCTCAAGGTGGTTCAGGTTAAACCTGAGGATTTTGTCCTATTAGTCTAAGAGTAGATCTAGTGATTGAGAGCAACCTTCTTGTAAGGATGAAAGTAGGGATAAGAAGTAGGAGGGAGATAGAGAATAGCAAGTAAAAGAAGCATGTACTGGTTAAATCCTATGGTTATAGACTAGATTATTTTTCTAATAACCTAATTCCCTATAACCATGGCTCTGATACCAATCTGTAACACCCCAACCGATGGCGGAAACATCGGGATGTCACGTAATGATGATTGTTCAGTAGCTCATGGTGAATAATAAATTCCATTAAATAATTTAAATGAATTACATACAATTGTTCTAGAATTTGTACATCAAATTGAATAAAACTATACACATATCTTCAAGCATCAATTCAAATCTTCAAGCAAATAGAACCTGAAACATGTTAAGTTGAAAATGTTTTTGGGTCAACAAAAGTTGGTGAGAATTACATAGGTTTTTGATAATTGAATAAAAATGTTGTGCAATTCATGTGTCATGTCAATCTAGTCCATATGTGAGAACATACTAGAAATAAATCGAGTGCATAACCAACCCTGATGACTGTTATAATGTGGTACCTCCCATACGCTCATGGTTCACCTAAATATGTTATACGATAACAAACACCCACGCTACCTTTGTAGGAGGCACGTATCCGGGTGGGATTGTCAGTCCAATAGATCTATCAATGTATACCGCCGGCTTGTACGGAGTTAATGATTATGCTAGAATGGTGCTTACTCTAATCATGCTCAAGACATAATGCAACATAGAAAACACATAGACACATTGATGATTGAATTGCATAAAATGATGTTGTAACATGTTTCACCCCAAAAATGGTGATAAATAGAAAAGGGGCTATGTAAAACTCACCTTAGCAAAATGTTATGTCTCGTAAAAAAAATAGAATAATGTGTTGTGAATGTATGCGAGGCGAATCCCAAAGACTCAACAACGTAGCTAGTCCAAATTGAAGAAAACGAAAAAGAAAGAATATCAAGCTTCCAATTCGCCAATTACAAGAGCTTATAATCAAAGCTTCAATTGTAGAAGTAATAGACTATAGAAGAAAGGTATGAGGGAAAGTTTAATCGGATTGAAACAATCGATTTAGAGGTGCAAAGTACAATGGGTCATAGGTGGGTTTTTATACTAGTTTTGGAGTCAATTAGCCATTAAAATTGGTCAACACCATAAAGTAAGGTTTTATGATGAATTGACTATTTGACTAAGACTTTGACTGTTTGACTAAGACTTTGACTAGGACTTTGACTATTTGACTCAAGGCTTTATTTAAAAAAAAAAAAAATCTTGTATGTGAAAAAAAAAAAAAAAATTTAGAATCATATTATTATTATTATTATTATTTATATACATTTATGTATGTATATAAGTTGTGAGTTAGGATAAATAAAGACTTAGGCACATTTGTATAATATTAATGATAAAGGTGTAATAATATATATATATATATATATAAGGGCTTTTTATGTATTAAAATTTTGGGGAAAATTTTGCGATGTTACAATGTGAGTAATTTGGTTTCCCTTATCTAGAACTGTCTGATCTCTCTCTCTCATTACCTACACTTTCATTTACCAGACCACCATTGTTATCCTCTGCTTAATGCTCCAGGTACAAATCTTCCATCTTTTCATCAAACAAAACATTTCAATCCATGGATGCATTGCTTTGTTTTTTACGATATAAATACCGCCTATTCTTAGTCTCTCATCTGTTGCTTTGATTTGGGTGTTTTCTCTTCGACTGATGATGGCGGTGTTTGTGGCTGTGCACCGAAGCACGAAGGCGAATCAAAGTCCGATCAGAAACAAGTAAAACCAATTTTCGCAGTACAGTACAATCAAACGACTGCCGGATACATCGACGATTGCCAGAAAAAGACGGTAAAATATGACGAACACTCAGAGGGTCGTTACCCAGCTTTATTGTCACCGATCTTCATGAAAATGGAACATGCAGGCGCATAAAGGATGTCGGAATCTATGCCGAAACCCTAGCTAGGTGTTGTGCTCGATACCTCCACCCTCACTCTATCTATCTATCTGTTTATATCATTCGTTCTAACAAACATTCTGAATATGCTATTATTTCAGTTTAGGCCTCAAATTTTTGTGGATGATTGAGAGAAAAGAAGGATGGGTATGAGAATTGTAGGTCTCCTGAAAAGTTAAGTACTGAAGCAGGTGTAAAACCAGTTTTAAGGTTGCCCATTGTTTTGCTTAAAAAAAGAGTAAATTACTATTTGAGTCCCTGTGTTTTGATGGTTTAACTACTTGAATCCAAAACGAAAATGTTTAACTATCTGAGCATTTGATTTTTCAATTTGTAACAATCTGAGTCCAATTAACTAACTTGGTTAGATTTTCTCAGTTAGTTTTCATGAAATGACTAAAATACCCTTTTTATATTTTATTGTTATTATTATTATATTACACACATACATACACACACAAAGAGAGATAAGAGAGAGAGAGAACATGAGAGAGATAGAGGAAGGCCAACGACTTCCAGTCATCTTCTCCGGTTGAGTTCTGCTCGCCGGCAACCGCACCAAACACCATAACCACCATTTACAGTCCAATAACCACCAATACCTCCATCTCCAATCACTCCCTTCGGTCTCTATCGACCTTTCACCACAACACCCGGCTACCCACTGTCATCACCGGTCGTTCGTATCACCTTTCAGACCATCTTCTCCGGTCACCTTCTAACACCGGTGACCGGTTACGAGCAACCCCTGTAACCAACTCTTCGACTAACCACCTCTCCATTCCCGATAGCCTTCTTCGAGCATTGAATGAAGGATTGAACTGGGTTTTGCATTGCTTGCAAGTTCTTAAAGTCACAGGCTTTGTTTCTTCTACTGAGCATTGAATGGAGTACTTTCTGTGTACACGATTGATGAATTTGTTGAACAGATTTGTGTTGCTATTGATGAGTTGTGGTTTATTTAATGAATTTGGGGGAGAATATGATGGGTTTATATATAATAATAATAATAATAATAATAATAATAATAATAATAATAATAATAATAATAATAATAGATAATCTGTTCAAAAAAAAAATAGTAAATAATAATAATAATAATAAAATAGTAAATTTATTTTTAAATGTCTTGTGCATTAGAAACTTGTACCTCAGATATAAATGACTAAAATACCCTTCCAACTAATAGAGTTGATGGATGGAGTTAGTTAAATGGACTCGTATAGTTATAAATTGAAAAATTAGGTGCTCAGATAGTTAAACATTTTCATTTTGGATTCAACTAGTTAAAACCACTAAAACACAGGGACTCAAATAGTAATTTACTCTAAAAAAAAATGTACAAACATATGGATTAAGTCGATAAAATAATATTGTGACGGAATAATGTTAAAATTTTTAATAAAACCTTAACCAAATAAGTGCATAAGCATATACAACTAAGTCGAGTTTTTATAACACAACAAAATCGATACTATGTGACATTAAAAAAAAAGAGGAAATATTAATAATTCAGAAAAACGATACTATGTAACATTAAAAAAAGCAGTAATATTAATAATACAGTAGTTTTAACAAAGAATTTGAATATAAATTTTGGCATATAGTAAAATATAGTTAAAAAGAATCAACCCAATTTTATTTAAAAACAGTAGAACTCACCGGGTTGGTATCGTTCGATTCATTACGGTCCAATGCAATTGACATAGCAACCCGAAGATAGACATACTTATTTTCTACTTCTTTATTTCTTTTATTAACTTCTTTTTAAAATTAAATACACTTTATTCATTTTATATATTTACGACATGCTTATTTTTTTAGTTTGATTTAAATTGTGCTGAAAAATGACCCGCGCAACGCGCGGGTGTTTACCACTAGTTCTTTTAACAAAGTGTAATTGACATCGACTTTAGTTTGACAAACTATTACAATACCGTGAATAGTATCTTGAAGTATGAAATAATGATAAAAGAGAACAAATAAATTTTTACGTTGTTCAAAATAACCCTACCTCAAAAATATGTGGTACCGATATTTGGGCTGTGAACCATTTCCAATGCATAAGGTTAAAGTCAGTATAACATTGTTACTTATGTTTTGACCGTCTAATTTCCATCCATGAGATCAAAGAAAACTCTGTTTAGGCAGTAGTGCGACGACGGTGCGTTTAGAGAGGAGGTGGTGCAAGAGTGGTGGGTTCATGAAGGATGTGGTACATCGATGGCAGGGTTAGGATGGAAGTGGTGTGGCGATGGCCTTAGGGTGGTTTGGTGTTGAGTTATGGTGGCGTGGTGGTTTTGGGCTTGTGGCAGTGGTGGGTTGGTGGTGTTGGGATGATGTGGTGTGGTGTGGTGTGGCGGTGGGTTATTGGTGGCATGGCGGTTATAGTGGTTTTTATTATTAATTTTATTGTTTTTTTTTATTTAGATGCAAAAAAAGAGAGTTAAAAAAATCAAAATAAATCAAGTATACAAAAGGTCTATAATGCCCCCCAGTTTCCTAGGCAAAATGTCCAAAGCCTCTGATATAAGGGGGGACGGGGCGCCACCATAATTGGTCACGGGTACCCCACTACCAGCACGGTAACACCGCTGTCACCCATGCTGGTAGTGGTCCCGTGAACCAAATTCTGTTTCTAGTTAACGGGCTGGTACATGTGATTTCTCTCTCTTTGGCTCTATCTCTCTCTTATTAATTGTGGGTAAATAATAAATGAAGTGTTGCCACCAAAAAATGTTTCAGTGAAGAAAATCAGTGAAATAATGTGGCAATATACGATTGGTTGAAATCAGTGAAGTTGAAAAAACTCACAGGTAGTGCCCCGTCCCCCTAATGTTATATTTTAACCGGGTTAGGAACTGACAACATAGTGAAAACCTTAGAGTTTATTAGTTGAAAAAAAAAAACACACACATTTTTTGGATAGATCTGACAAAAATAACAAAACCTCATATACAAAAATGACTGTTAACTCTAAAATAAGATTATGCATCAATCAACTATTAATTAAAAAAAATACTTATTTTTATTGAATTATCCTATTTAGTATTTAAGAATTTAAAATGTTACTTAAAAACACACTTATACCAATTTGTGGTGGTAGGGTTTACGAGCATGGATTGCCAAAGATAAGGAGGTTGTGTTTATTTGTTTGTCGGAATAGGTGGTGGTGATGATGCTCGTTCGCTTTTATTTGGTGGTATTCGGCGATGTTCGGGGGCAGTGCAGGTGTTAGGTGCTCGTGGATGTATTTGATGGTGGTTGTAGTGTTCGGTGGTCTCTAACGATTAATCTAATCACCATCTCCGGTGTACATGGTTTTGAGTGTTGGTGGTGTAAATGTTCGTTGGTTTTTGAATGTTACGGTGGTTTTATTTAGGTTGCAGGTGTGGTGTGGTGGAGGTAGTGTTTGGTTGATAAGAGAGAGGGATAGGGAGGGGGAAGGGAGGGGGAAGGGAGGGAGGGAGAGAGAGAAAGCGAGAGGGAGAGAGAGGGAGAGGGAGAGAGATACAGAGAGAGAGAGAGAGAGAGAACGACAAGATTTTGAAACCTTGAGGACATATGTGGAAAAAAAACTTTTGAACGAAAGTCGCAAAAATGGTCAAACCTCAGGGACGAAAATGACATTTTACTCCATTTCGTTTTATCTTTTATTCAACCGTGAAGTTCACGGGTTTTTAACAACAACAATAACAACATAATAATAATAATAATAATAATAATAATAATAATGAAGAAACAATAAGTACCATGGATATTATAGCTAATCCCCAGGTGGTGTATACTTACGTTACTGCAGGCACGTTCCTTTACCCAAACCTTTGGTTCAACCCGAGAGTGTAAATGCTAGTGAGTACGTGTGTGGTAAAAGTAAGAACACAAAGATGTAAGTGGTTCGGTCAAGAGTGACCTATGCCCACTGTGAAGAGCCGGGAGTATTACTACTTGAGAGAGTACAAAACACGCAAGTAAACCTAGCTCTATGTTACAAGTGATTAATTTTCCATCCCCTTGAAGGGAGTCAATGTCTTCTATTTATAATGGAGGTCATGGGCTTGAGGAGAAGCCCACGACGAGTCCTATGATCTTTGGTATCTGAAAAAGGCCAGAAAAGGACGTCCACTGTAGATGATGTCAGTGGTGAGCTTACAGGTGGACACGTGGCGGCTTGTGACTGGCCATTGGCGGCATGTTGTTCTGAACCAGCATGGTGAACTTACCTGCCGGCGTCTGACATGACCTCTGACGGAAGGTAAGCATGCCTGGTCAGAATAGTAGGGGCAGCATGGTGGAAGCATGGAACTAGTCACGTCACTGTTGAACCTCAGTGGTTGTTAGGCAACCGCGGACACGCGTCCTTATTTAGTTGGTGGTGTCAGTGATCCTCTGCGAGTAGATCTTCCTGACTCTTGATCTTCCGTACCTCGTACTTAAGAATGTTATGATGTGAAGCAGCCCGCGCGTTGGCAGACGCGCGCATGTTTTCCACAGGTGTAAGGTTGTGACTCAAGTCCTTTCCGTCGAAACTGTGCTACACGACCATTTCCACGGATCCTCTGTTAAGCGGGGATAGGGAGGCCGCGTCCGCCCGGATTAGGCTCCCTATCCCTTCAAGTCCCCCTAGTCTAGGGCTTCTCCTGTTCTCGATTCGAGATGAGGTGGAGCGCTAGACTGAATTAAAAATGAGTCACGGGTGATAGCTCGTCCGTTCGTGTTGTCTTGTCATATAGGGGGCGCGGAACGTCTCCTCCGCTTTACATCAAAGGTCTGCGAACTCTGACGTTTCATGCCTTGTCTCTGAAAGGGGGAAGGCGGAGAACGTCTTTGTCCGCGTTTACGCCAAAGCTCCGCAAGCCATGACGTGTCATGCTTTATCTTTGGGGAGGAGCGGGCGGAGAACGTCTTTCACCGCTTTACATCAAAGCTCCGCGAACTCTGACGTTTCATGCCTTTTCTCTGAAGGGGATAAGGCGGAGAACGTCTTTGTCCACGTTTACGTCAAAGCTCTGCGAGCCATGACGTGTCAAGACATATCTTTGTTATAAATGCGTTCCCATACTTGGAGTAAATGCTGGGTGATGCATTTATTTTGTCGTCAATCATTTGAATTTATGGTGCCTGGAATTCGAATGTGGATAACGTTATGGGGAAGTTTAGCAGACGTGTCAGACAGCTGTCTGACACGTTGTCTGCTTTATGTCTCCCCAGACGTTTTGCAGGAGGCTTTTCGTCTGGTGTCAGGCACATGGCGGTCACACGCGTCTGTTGATTAAACGAGTGATTAGGGTAGTGCCACGTGTCCTGTCTCATGTGTTTCATGTCAGGCACGTGGGAGAGCACGCGTTTGATTATGTGAAATAGTGAGGTTTGTTGACACGTGTCCAGATACCGAACAGTTGCCAGCTGTGGATGTTGCACACGCGCCGCTGTGAGCCGTCCGATGATGCATGTGCCACGTGTCTTCATCTCCAGCCTCCAGATGAAAGGACGCGACGGTTGCTTTTTTTCTTGTGGGTCCCATCGCCATAAATGCAATGGGTATATATATGTTGGAGGGCTTAGTTGAACGGTTACACTTTCAAATTTCTCTCACAAATCCTCCGATCAATCTGCATCTTCTCCGTTCATTGCCTTGAAGTTTCCGAGCAATCTTCAAGTTTCCCGGCGAATATTTCCGGTGACAACTGGAGATTTCCTTGAAACTTCACAGATTTGTTTGTTTTTTCTTTCCTTTTAGACCTTTCTTCTTCTCATAATGTCTGACCTCTCGACCGACGTTTCTCCGACTGGTGAGATTTATCATGATGAATCTGAAGCCAGTAGTCAGGAGATAGAGCCAGATGTTCCAGAAATAAAAGTGAAAGAAAGGAAACTAGCAACCAATACTCATTGTAAATGGAATGCTTTAGCCTTTTCACTCTTTTGTGCTGATCATGGGATCTTGCCGGAGTGGGAGCCGGAGTTACCTGGGCCGGGGAAGACGATTTTGACCGCACCGGAGGGCAAGCTTGCCTTCTACGAGTCCCATTTTTCCAAGTGTGGCTTCCGCTTGCCCTTCACCCGCTTCCAACTGGACACGCTGATTGAGTATAGGGTAGCGGTGTCCAAAGTTACTGGATTTGGGATGCTCCGGTTGGGGCATTTTGAGAACCAATGTCGGGCATTGGATATTGAACCGACCATTGATCGGCTCAATGTATTCTATTAAATAGCTCGGGATGAGTCATGGTTTACTTTCAAACAGCGGCCCAAGGTTCCGGTGATAGTCACAGAGGTTCCCAAGTCCCTCCATGGGTGGAAGGACAAGTATTTTTACTTGAAGAAGGGGGTGATCTGTAACATCGCAAATTCTCCCAATTCTTGTGTTAGTAGAATCACCACTTTATCCATATTATACTCCTTTAACTAATTTTTAGTGTTTATTTCAAAACATTTATTTTTATAATAATAATAATAATAATAATAATAATAATAATAATAATAATAATAATTGTCAAAACAGATTTTTTTTTAGTTTAGTACTATTAAAATTTTTTTAACCAAACCAAAATACTCTTATAAAATTATTGATCCATAACCCAAACCATATAAACCCACCTTTGTTAAATTTTCGGAGCCCACCCTACTTAGCCCAATGGCCGGCCCACTTGCCCTTCCTCCCTTAGAATCCGGCCCAAACCACTTCCCTTTTCTTCTTGATGTGCTCGACCTCACTGCAGGAACTTGATGCAGCCATTTTTGGCAACCAAGACCAAGATTTAAATGTGCTCATTAACCCACCATCAATCATGCTTGAATCTGCACGATGACAACTCGCGAATTGACCAATCCGGGAATTTTTCACGCGTTTTATACATTAATGGGTCAAAACATTCTAAAATAATTAATCCATAGGACTCCTATAAATTGAATCCGGCCATACAACCTTATGGTGCCGAAAAACAAACCCCTACCTTCAATTAACTCTATTCCTGTGTTTAATCGCACCAAATCAAGAAATTTTGACCTCCACGTTGACCCATTGATTCGCAAACATCTGCGCATTGTAAGTTCCAATTAATTCTTTTGTTTTGTTAGTCGTTGTCGTGCAATTGAAAGCCCTAAAGGTTCTGTGGGATTTAATTGTTATTGTTGATTATTAAGAAAACCTAGGGTTCGACCTAATATTTGGGGAAGATGAACCAGCGAGATATCTACTTATATATTTTAACAAATGAAAATTGATACCAAATGATCAGCAGATCAGTTGGTTGTCCCTTGTCTAGCTAAGCATCGAACCGGCCGAAGGCCCGGGTTCGAGTCCCCTCACACGCTGTTATTTTTTTTACCAATTAATGAAATCAACCAATCATACTATATATGTATTTCAAACCTAGAACTATTCGTTCTCAGGGTCTAGACCAGATGGTCTAGGCTTGTGATTTTAAAACCTAGGAACCGGCCAAGGACTCGGGTTCGAGCCTTGGCACATGCAAACATTTTTTTTGATTTCTTTTATAACTATATAATCTATATTATTTTTAAAAATGGATTTTAAATACTAAAACTCTTTTAAAAATTCTACAAAAATTATTTTATGTTATTCTAGTAGTAGAGTTTAACATACAATTTTTAATTTTCCAAAAATTATTTATTTAATATATATAATAAATAATTCAAGTTTATTCTATTTTATTTATAAAATTCTATAAAGATATCAAAACGATTATATAAATTTCCACAAAAATTATTCTGAGTTTATATAACACTAAACTTTTCTGAGATGAGTTTTATTTCTGAAAAATCATTTATTTAATATTTTTAATCAATTTTTGTTAGTTTTAATCATAAATAAATCATAATAAATCTTTTTTTCAATATTTTTGCACCAAAATTTTATATAAATTATTTCTATCCATTTGGAACAGAAATACAATTTTTAATTTAATAATTCTTTAATTTTAATATTTTTAAATATCAAAGTTATAATTTGACAATTTGAAATAAATAGATTTAATATTCTATTTTTTAAGAAAATAACTTTATAAAAATTATTTTCATACATAAAACTTTATTTTGTGACCATCTTTAATTTGAAATTTACAAAAAGACTTTTGTTTATTTATTTATCAAATTTCTCTTATTTATTTAAACATATTATTTATTAATCAAACGAACATTTATCCACAATTCGAAACCCTAGATTATATTTGTAGACTAGAAAGACTTAGACATATTTATTACCTTAATTATAGGGTAATACTTGGCATCATTGGGCAACGCATATTCTATTTAACGAGACTTAACATTTTGCTAAGGTGAGTTTACATAGCCCCTTTTTCCATTTCACTATTTTGGGGTGAAACATGTCTAAACATTTTATACACTATCATTTTTGAAACTTGTAATTCAATTATAAACATTTTATACACTATCATTTACTCATTCTATCATTTGACTGTAACAAAAAGACACAGTACAATCATTAACATTGATCAAGCCGCCTGTTTAGATTATAGCGCTATAGGTCTGACAAACCCATCCCCCCGCATAAATTCAGGGATGATCGAAAACAGTAACAACATTTAACTAACTTGCGAGTTAGGTCTCAGTCGACACAAGGTTTGATTGTACAAAGACGCATTGTTACATCTCGGAATCATACTCTATCATCATACAACTGTGAATGTTGTACAAACTATTGTTATCAATTATATTCAAAAACCTATGTATTCTCACCAACTTTTGTTGACCCAGAATATTTTCAAACTTAACATGTTTCAGGTTCTACTTGCTTGAAGATTTGAGTTAATGCTTGAAGATGTGTGCATAGTATTATTCATTTTGATATACGAATTCTTGTAGAACAATTGTATGTAATTTATTTAAATCATTTAATGAAATTTATTACTCACCATGAGCTACTGAACAATCATCAATACGTGACATCCCGACGTTTCCGCCATCGGTTGGGGTGTTACATGATCCCTGTGGCCATGCCTTGGAAGGTGGTGGCGTCTAAGGAGCGGGTGAAAGACCGCGAGGTGATGCGGAATTACAGGGATGAAGCCTGGTTTGTCGCCCTTACGACTCACAAAACTAAACTGGAGTTGAAGGGGTTGTTTGAGGGTACCTACAACCTGTTGGGTACCAGCCGCACCGGTATCCGCGAGGGTAAGGAGCCCTATATCGCCCAAGAAGGTATTCGTCTTCATCTTGTATCCTTTGTGTTTATAATTTTTTACTAGCTGTTCTATTGAATGTGTATGTGTAACAAAGTTTGACGTGTTGGAGTCCCGCGGGATGATTAAGTTGAAGTGGAGGCGGATCCCAGAGGGGCAAGTCACTTACTTGGAAGAGTTCGTTGGCAGATTTTACTATCCGAAACTGGAGAATCCGCTCGCCCATCATTACATCACCCGTGAGTCCTCTGACCCTTCCTTCGTGTTTTTAAATGAACTAGCTGAGTCCGAGTCCACTGCCTCCTCTGATGGGGCGTCGCGCTTGCCGCGGCATTCCCAGGGGCGCAAGAAGCATGCCGCACGTAGGCATGACTATGTGGTCAAACGAGTGACCTCCCCTTCTGACACAGGGTCTTCGAATACAGGCGGGGAGTTCGTAAAGAGCCGCCACAAGCGGAAGGATGGGCCGCCTTCAGATGAAGATGATGATGATGAGTCTAAGTTGAAGACTCGGAAGAGAGGTCGCCGCGAGGCGAGTGCTGGCGGGGCGGTTGGGGCGAGCGGGAGCACTAGAGGCTCCAGGGATGTTGATGGCGTGGGGGACAATGGCAAGTCCCCTGCCAAGGTTACCCAACCGCAGGAGCCTGGCGCTCCTGCATTTTCATTTAACATAGTCGCTCCGCCTGTGCGCCAGCCCCTTCTTCAAAAGATGGTGAAGAAGATCCCTCGTAAGTGCGTTGAGCTCTTATTTGATTTTTTTTAAGTATTTCTTGCCTTGCACCTGTGGCGCCGAAGGTGCCTGTGAGTCCTCCCTTTCCACCTATCCGTACCGCTGAAGAGATAGTGGAAGCTAAAAGAAAGAGGGAGGAGGAACGTCTACGCAGGGAGGCAGAGTTGGCCGAGAAGTCTAAGGCCGATGAAGCCGCTAAGGCTGAGGCCCTCTTGAAGGCGAAGGTTGAGGAGGCCGCCAAGGCTGAGGCGGCAGTCGAGAAGACCGCTAAAAAGGCTGAGGCGGAACGGCTGCGCCTAGAGGAACAAAGGTTTCTTGATGAGAAGGCCCGCCTGGCGGAGGAACAGGCGGCGCGTGAGAAGGAAGCTGAGGCCAGGAAACAGGCCGATGAAGCTTTAAGTTCGAAGATGACAGCCCCGGCGGGAGGCGCCGGGGGCCACTGGGATGATCGTCGGGCGGGGAGTGCGCCGCCCGGCGCGGGGGGTTGGGAACCCGCTGGAGAGTATGATGGATCCAGTTGGGTTGGGGGTGACGCAATTTGGCGCCCCCGTTGGGCGGTTAGGGAGAATACTTTGTTCTCCAATTCCCTGGCCGCTGAGGAGTTTGTTAGTGGGGCAGTGCCCCCTTATGAGCAGGCTTATCAAGACAGCTTGAGTCGTCCTGACTTGATTGCCAATATGTGCATCAGTCAGGCGAGTCAGTTGGCCATGATGGACTCTCTTAGGCGGCGTGACGCCGCCATGCAGCAGGACCTGGCCTGCTTGAAGTCTGAGAAGGCCGCCCTTGCTGAAAAAGAGGCGGCCATGAAGTCCAGGGTTGATGAGTACCGTCGCAGCGCTCATCGGGCTGAGGAGGATGTGAAGAATCTTCAAACCGAGGCAGCGGCGGATAAGAGGCAATGGGCGGAGGCCTGCAATCGCGCGAATGACGAGAGGCGGCAACTAAAGGACCGGATCCAACAGTTGAAGGAGACCAGTAGGGCGGACTTGACCAAACTTGAGAAGAAATGCAAGGCCCTTGCCGAGCGCACTGTTATATTTGTGGACATGCGCAAGGAGCTGGAATCCAAGACCGCGGATCTTGACAAGGCGAATTCTCCCCTTAATGCTCTGGAGGAGGAGCGGTTTACAATGTTGGAGGTGAAGGAGACGCTCCAACTAGAGAGGGACGTGGCTCTGAAGGACCGCGAAGCTGCTGTGTCAGAGGCTGAAGCGGCCAAGGCCGTGCTGGATGCCTCTGTGGTAGAGCAGGAACAAATGCGGGAATCTCTCCGCTGGTTGATGACCAGCGGGATCGAGGGGGTAAGCTTCATCTTTTCTTACGTCCCTTTGACTTTTTGCTTTCTTTATGAAATGTTATTAACACCTTCCTTGCCTGTGCAGATTTTAAAGCGGTTTGGGCAAGAGCCCAAGCTTGGCGACCAGGTCGCTAACATAGTCGCCACCACTCATGCCTATGGGTATGGCGAAGGTTTTGAAAATGGCTTCCTCCATGCTCAGGACGAAGGGCGGATCATTGACGCAGAGCATTACGGCAAGCCCCTGAAGGATGAGTACCTGGCGGAACATGCTAAGTTTGATAAACTTGAGTTCCCCGTCCTTCAGGTTGTGGCGGACTGTAACCGCCACGTGGATCCTGCGGTTGCCCTTCGTTACTTTATTGAGAAATCTGACGAGCTTGGGGAGAAAGCTAAGGAACGGGCCGCCGAGGCCGAGCGGGTGCGCCTGGAAGAGGAGAGGCGGAAAGCCTCCGGCGAGGGGTTCTCTGGGGCACGACCGGATGAGGAGGAGCGGCCAGAGACTGAGGAGCAGCTGTTGGACCTCAGCGGCTCCGATAGTTAGGCTTTGTTTTGTTACTCTGTTTTCTTGTAAATATTACTTGGGTTTTTAATTCCCAATATGAATGAAAAAATTTTGTTTGTTATATCTTGTGTTGTCTCCCGTTAACTCCTATTGTACTTATTTAACCAAGTCGTCACCTAGTGTATAAGTAAGAGTTAGCGCGTGTGTCTAGCTAAGTGGTCCGGCATTTAAGTGTTAGTACTTTTGTCTTGAAGACCATTGCGCGACACAACTTGTTCCATGAGTCTGACAAGCGTACCAATGAGGTCTTGTCTTGAAGACTTGTATTCGCGCCGGGGGATAGTAAGTGGCTTGCAAAGTCCGACTTGCTTTTTGAGCGGGTCTAGAGGACTTAAGCTTAGCCTGACGTCGCGGCGCAAATATTTCAGTCTGACAAGTACGTTATGTCTTGAAGACTGCAGCGCAGGTTAGGTGTGTATGCGAGTCCGGAATGCATTGAGCATGCCTTGAAGACTCGTTCACGCCCTAGCCCTAGCACGAGCCTACTTTATTCTGACATAGCTTGTAGCGTTGTCTTGAAGACCTGGGCGCGGAAAAAACAAGTAGAATAACAAGTATAGGAAACAAACGTTCTTATCATTGATGAGTGCCACGGCATGTGTAGCTGGGCGCAATAACAGGATTACAAATAGCATAAGCGTAATTGGGCCGCGTTCCAAGATCGTGGGACGGGCGTGCCGTTCAACATTTCTAGCGCGTATGCACCCTTGCCCAAAATTTCTTGGATCTTGTACGGCCCTTCCCAAGTAGGTGCCAGTTTCCCTGGTTTTTCCGCATTGGAAGCTTCGTTGTTGCGGAAGACGTAGTCACCAATCTTGAATGTGCACTTTTTTACGCGCTTGTTGTAATATCGCTCTAGTTGGGTTTTATACCTGGCTTCTTTGATGGCCGCTAAGTCTCGTCGCTCATCAAGTAAGTCCAGGTTTAGGCGGAGCTCTTCATCATTGTTCCTATGATCGGTCAGTAGGACTCTTGCGGAAGGGCAGCCAATTTCGGCTGGGATTACTGCTTTGGAACCATAGGTTAAGCTGAAAGGAGTTTCACCGTTGCTTGTTTTCGTCAGGGTGCGGTAGGCCCATAGGACATGGGGAAGTTCGTCTACCCATCCTGTGCACCTGGTTCCTAGTCGCGCTTTGATCCCTTCCACTATACTTCGGTTAGCTCTTTCGACTTGGCCGTTTCCTTGTGGATGCGCAACTGATGTGAATATTTGTTGGACGCCCATTTGTGCTAACCATGATTGTACCAGCTTGTCCACGAACTGCGTGCCGTTGTCACTAACTAGTTGCATTGGTAGGCCGAATCGGCAAATTATGAACTCCTAGATGAATTTTTTTACGTGGGCCCCGTCGATTTTGGCCAAGGGTTTTGCTTTGACCCATTTGGTCAAGTAATCGATAGCCACGATAAGGAATTTGACATTGCCTGGAGCTGCGGGGAATGGTCAAACTAGATCGATCGCCCATTTTTGAAAAGGCCACGCTGCTGTGACCGGCACCAAGTCGTTCTTTGGGCGCAGGGTGTTTGGCGCGTGGCGTTGGCAGCTATCACACTTGCGCAGTTCGTTGACTGTGTCTGTGTGCATGCTCGGCCAATAGTACCCTGCATTCATGATTTTGGCGACCAACATCCATGGTCCCGCGTGTAGTCCACACGTGCCTTCGTGAATGTCTCTTATGAGGAACAATGCGTCTGTGGAGTCTACGCAGCGGAGGAGTGGTCCCAAGTAGGATCGGCGGTATAATATGCCGTCCATGAGCTGATAATGTAAGGCCTTGTGCTGTATCTTCCGGGCCTCTGACTTGTCGTCAGGCAGGGTTCCGGAGGAGAGGTAGGCCTTGTGACAACCTGCACCCTTCACTTTTTATAAATGTGCATAATTGGTTCCTCAACTATTTCAAAATTTTCATTTTTAACCCTCGTATTTTAGTAGGACCAAAATTCACAATTTATTAAAACTTATAATTTTTATAAGTAAAAGTATGCATGTTTTATACTCACATCTACACCTAAGCACGTATGTTTCAGACCTTGATACTCAAAGCCCTTAATTTTCGGTCCTAAAACAACTTAGAAACAGAAGGAAACAAGTCTATAACTTAAAATTGATTAAATTAGAAAAAAATATTTTTTTAGCCCTCGCGGTCCGCTAAGACAGTCAAACAGTCAAAGTTCCAGTCAAAGTCTTAGTCAAAAGTCCTAGTCAAAGTCTCAGTCAAAATCCTAGTCAAATAGTCAATTCATCTTAAAACCTTACTTTATTGTGTTGACCAATTTTAAAGCCTAATTGAATCCAAAACTATCATAAAAACCCACCTATGACCCATTACACTTTGCACCTCCAAATTGATTGTTTCAATTCGATTAAACTCTCCCTCATACCTTTCTTCTAGAGTATATTACTTCTACATTTGAAGCTTTTATTATAAGCTCTTGTAATTGGCGAATTGGAAGCTTGATATTTTTCCTATTCGGTTTCTTTTCTTCTAAATTGGACTAGTTTCGTTGTTGAATCTTTGGATTGCTCGCATTTTCACGCTCGCTTAGTCATCTAGTCATTTGGCGAAAGTGAGTATTTCCTATCCCCTTTTTGCTTTTATTCACTTTTGGGGTGTTACATGTACACTTATACAAATTACACATACAAGTTCACATTTTTACAATACAATTCTAGTCCTATGTGCATTTGCTTACAAACGTGCTTTATGCTTAGACATTACATGTAGAATACATTTGTACTTAGTGAAATCATTAACATTGTACAAGCCGACCTTAACATTGGATAGCGCTATTGGATTGACAACCCGCCTAGGTTGATTCTCCCCCTTTTTCATCGGAGAATCCATGGTCATTGTTAAGTTATTATCCAATTATTTGGATAAGTACACCGCCGTTCATTTAGTACATTATACAGTCACAGGATTGATTTCGCTCATTTGTATGATACATAGTTTACATATTTGCACTGTTGCTTTGCACTTGAATTGTATACCATATTTCCAACTTACTATATGTATTAAAACTAGGACCTCTTTGATTGAAGCGGGGGAGGGCATTCTTTCAATTGCTTGGACTTTCTCAGGGTTCGCACGAAACCCGTCCCGGGTGACGATGACGCCTAAGAATTTGCCCTCCTCCATTCCAAAGGAACATTTGCTGGGGTTTAGCTTCATGCGCACCTTGCGCAATTGGTTGAAGGTTTGTTGGATGTCTCGCAACATGTTACTTTCTTCCTTACTTTTAATAACCAGGTCGTCCACGTACACCTCTAGGTGTATGCCTATTTCGTCGACGAAAGTTGTGTCCATAAGGCGTTGGTATGTGGCGCCCGCGTTCTTCAACCCGAATGGCATTTTTGTGTAGCAGAATGTACCCATATCAGTACGGAAGGCGGTCTTATCCTCGTCCTACTTTGCCATCTGTATCTGGTGATACCCCTTATACGCGTCAAGGAAACATTTGAAGCGGTAAGGGGCCAAGGAATCCACCTTTAGATCGATTTCTGGCAGTGGGTAACAATCCTTGGGGCACGCCTTGTTGAGATCTTTGTAATCGACGCACATGCGCCAGCTGCCGTTAGATTTCGCGACCATGACCGGATTTGCGAGCCAAGATTGGTACCGGATGGGTCGTAGTATGCCCGCATTGAGCAGCTCAGTGACTTGATCATTCATTGGCTTTGTTTTCTCCGGCCCCATGCTTCTTTTATTTTGAACCACTGGCTCGACTAATCGATACACGTTGAGCTTATGTTTCGCTATTTCTCGTGGGACACCAACCATTTCCGCTGGTTGCCATGCAAACACGTCCATGTTATGGATCAGTAGCTGTTTCAGGTGGTTGCGGATGGAGTCGGAGATTACATGGCCTATGACCACCGTTTGCTCCGAAAATTTAGGGTTGAGAACCCATTTTTCTGGATCTGTGCGGGTGTCTGTTTTGACCATTTTTTGGTGGTTTGGCGACCTCGGCCGAATGACAGTCTTTGTTGCCCCGGACAATTGCGACGCCGGTCTTGGTTGGGAACCCCACCATTGCATGAGCGGTGGAGGCGTTGGCGTTGAAACGCGCGATGCCCTTGCGGCCCATTAAGATGTCGTGGTTGGAGTTTGCTGGCAGAACCATGAAGTCGCAAATTTCGGTGCGCTCATGTGTGCCATCCGACATTGTTACTGGCATAGAGATCATACCGCGGGGCATGATTGTTTCGTGAATGAACCTAGAGATCGGCTCATTGACCGGGACGAGCTTTGCCTTGTCTTCCTCATCCAACTGTTGAAAACACTGGTCGTACATGATATATGTGCTACTGCCGCCATCCATGAACATGTACCTTGTTCGATAATGACCAAAGACGGCGGTGATGACCAGAGGGGCGGTGCAAGATGCCCCGCCTCGGACTTTGGGTTGGAGGATTTCCGCCACCTTCCAGGAGTCATTGCTGATTGGTACCCAAGCTTTTTTTCCCTTGCTGGCTCTTCTTTCCCGGCCTTGGTATGTTGCATTGGTGGCGCGGGATGATGGTGGTGGTGTGTGTGTTTAAGTCACGGATTTTTTTCCGCGATCCTTCCGCTTGCGCGTCGTCGCCAGCTTGGCTCTTAGCAGCACGGTGGACATTTTTGACCAGATGACCGAGCTGACCAGACTTTAGCGCGGGCTCGATCTCCATCTTGAGGCTATAATAGTTATCTGTGAGGTGACCAAAGTCGTTGTGGTACTCGCAGAACTTGGATGTGTCGACATTTCGTCTTCTCCCAAGGGGTTTGGGCTCTTTGAGAGTGACCTGTTCCGTCTTTAGGACTTGGGACGGACTCTTGACTAGCGGGGTCCAGTCGTGGTTTTTCTTGGAATGACCACGCTGTTCCCTTGATTGTTTGCCGCTGATGATGTGGAGGGCGTCATTTGCGGGGGAGTACTTTCCCTCGTCTGTTGAGCCGGAGATGCGGTTCCAAACAGACTTTCCCTTGTTTTTATTATTATTATTATTGTGGTGGTGTTGCTGCTGGAAGCCGTGCATCTGATTGAAGGACTTTTCGGATGAGGCGTATATCTTTGCGGAGTGGATGACTTCGTCCCAGGACTCTGGGATGCCATCTTTGCCCGTAATGCACTTCATGAGTTCCGGGCTGCGCACGTTGTGGATGAACGCAGCGCGGGTGAGTTCTTCTCAGCAGCCTATCTGAAGGGCCTCCTTGTTGAAACGAACAATGAAGTCTTCAATGGACTCGTGGTCATACCGGCGGCACAAAAGAATGTGCGCCTTGTCCTTCTTGTGTTTCCTGAGGTGAGAGAAATGGTTACCGAACTTGTCGGTAAGGTCATCGAAGTCAGCGATGCTCCCCGCGGGGAGATTGTCAAACCAAACCCTTGCTACGCCGATCAATGTTTGCGCAAACAGATGGCACCAAACCTGGACTGGCCAGTTAACCGAACTTCCCGCACATTCAAAGTCATGAATGTGGTCATCTGGGTCACGCAGGCCATCGTATTTGCCGATGCTGCTGGGAAGTTTGGCTGTTCTAGGGATCGCCGCCGTTGCTATGCGGGCAACAAATTTTGACTTTTCCGCGAAGGATTTCGTATGAAAAGGCTTGACCAGGTCCTCGTCCACGTCCTTGCGGTATGGGCGGCGGGTGTGAGCCTTCCCGTTGCAATCAGAGTCCGTGCTTGATGACTTGTAACCGTCTGATTCGTCGTGTGCACTGGCGCGACCCCGAGCTCCAGCGTATCCGCCAAGCTCCCCGCCGCGACCACTACGACGGCTAGTGGTTTCTTTGTTCTTATGGCTCTTTTTTGGTGAGGATCCATAAGTCAGGGTCTTGCCCTTCTTTTTTGCTTGTCTTATGAGCATCCGCTGGTAGATAGCGGCGCTCTTTGAGCTTTGACGGAGGAGCCACTGGTCTGGGTCCTCCTCGGAGTTGTCGCCACTGTTTTCATCAGTTTCCACGTCACGCACCTCAAAGGCAGGCTTCTGGATGCGTGAGGTGGACTGTTTTACAATAGTGGCTGGGGTACCGTCGTTTCCAGTGAGCTGGACGTCGACGTCCTCAGTTTGGTTAGTTACAGTTGTGTTGGAATTGGGTTCAGCCATGGGTGGGTTAAAAGAATAGAATGTTGTAACCGACGGATGGCGCCAATGAAGAAACAATAAGTACCCTGGGTATTATAGCTAATCCCCAGGTGGTGTATACCTACGTTACTGCAGGTACGTTCCTTTACCCAAACCTTTGGTTCAACTCGAGAGTGTAAATGCTAGTGAGTACGTATGTGGTAAAAATAAACCTAGCTCTATGTTACAAGTGATTAATTTTCCATCCCCTTGAAGGGAGTCCATGTCTTCTATTTATAATGGAGGTCATGGGCTTGAGGAGAAGCCCACGACGAGTCCTGTGATCTTTGGGCCATGGCTCGGCCCAACTATCTTTGGTATCTGAAAAAGGCGGGAAAAGGACGTCCACTGTAGATGACGTCAGTGGTGAGCTTACAAGTGGACACGTGGCGGCTTGTGACTCGCCATTGACGGCATCTTATTCTGAACCAGCATGGTTGACTTACCTGCCAGCGTCTGACATGACCTCTAACGGCAGGTAAGCATGCCTGGTCAGAACAGTAGGGGCAACATGGTGGAAGCATGGAACTAGTCACGTCACTGTTGAACCTCAGTAGTTGTTGGGCAACCGCGGACACGCGTCCTTATTTAGTTGCTGGTGTCAGTGATCCTCTACGAGTAGATCTTCCTGACTCTTGATCTTCCGTACCTCGTACTTAAGAATGTTATGATGTGAAGCAGCCCGCGCGTTGGCAGACGCGCGCGTGTTTTTCACAGGTGTAAGGTTGTGACTCAAGTCCTTTCCGCCGAAACTGCTACGCAACCATTTCCGCGGATCCTCTGTTAAGCGGGGATAGGGAGGCCGCGTCCGCCCGGATTAGGCTCCTTATCCCTTCAAATAATAATAATAATAATAATAATAATAATAATAATAATAATAATAATAATAATAATATTATTATTATTATTATTATTATTATTATTATTATTATCATTATTATAAAATGGGCAAATTAATTTGTAAATACCTCGTGCATTATAAGCTTGTACCTTTGTATCTTTGTTGTAAATGGCTGAAATACCCTTTGAGTTAACTTACGGTTTGGACGACGTTAGTAATTATTTGAACTCAGAGGGTTATCAAAATGAAAACATAGGTATTGAAGATGTTAAAAATTTTGACTTTAAACTGAAGTAGTTAAATCACCAAAATACTTGGACTCAAAAAGAATTAAATCCTTATATTATGACACCTACTCCTTAGTTATAGGAGTTGTTTCATGCCTTATATTTGAAAAGAAACATATATAAACACACATAGGGGAACAAACAAAAAGATCTTTTGTATAAAGTGGAGGAGAATATTTCAGCAATTTATTTCATTAAATTAGTATGTAATTTTATATTTCCTAGTAAATTATAATTATCACCAAAGTTAAAAATGATTGAAATGGTAAAGGCCTTAAGAGTTATAAATATCACCAATGTTGATTTTTATTTGTAATTTTACTTTTCATTACAGTCTCCACCAACTTTTTAATCCGATATACTTCATATAAAATCGTAACAGTTTTCTTACTATGTATGATCTTGAAAATTCATATATCTTTTATGTTGTTGCAAGGCTATATATCTCCAACATCATCATGGAAAAAAACCGAATAAGTAGCAGCATCTGGGGACGAAGCTAAAGCTTATGTTATGTTTGTCTTCTTTTGTTTAGATACTTTAATTGATTGGCAATTTGGCATACCTAGAACTATTCTGATGAGGTTGGTTGGATAATAATATTGTAAAATTGTTAATTAGTTATATTAGATTGAATTATGTATCTATTTTGATATACATATTGCGTGGGGGCAACCTCTAATCACGATCTATATATATCTCTCTTCTAGTTTTCAATTAAGCGCTGTTTGGTAGCCTCTTAATGAGGCTCTTAAGTCTTAATCATTCAGCTCTAAATGTTTCAGCATTCAGACTGTATGTTTCAACCTAAAAAAATGCTCTGAATAGAATGGTTAAGAGCTGAACCATTCAGACTCGATGCATAGCTGAACCATTCAGTACTTAAATATTCAGAGCCTCTTAACCATTCAGATCTCTTAATGATTCAATACCTAATCAACCAAACAGCCCCTAAGAAGTGTTGTGGACCAGTCCCACTATCACGTCACACATCGCTTCATTTCTATTATTAAATTTCAGTGTTGTTGTCGTTCCTGTTACGTATAAAGGAAGTCACACAAGTGTTGCTATACACAAAATAAATGAAAATTACATTTTAAAAAATTACATCGTTGTCCTTATATCAACCAATATTGTTTTGTTAATCTATAGAAAACTTAAGTTGTTTTTTTTATTAACATAGTGAAGACTCTGAAGTCGTTCATCATGTAATTATCCTGTCCATACACGTTTCACTATTGAGGTTGGTTATTATCCAAAACTAAAACATCATTTAATCGTTGGTGATAATCAATTTTCTAGTTGTATGAAGCAAGATATAATACTCTTAAACTCAAAATCTGTAATTATCAATCTGGTCTCTAGGCAAATCTCACATCAGCCATAGACATAAGAGATATTAGGTTCATAGGAAATGATCTACCACAAACATCACGTATATATAAGTTTTATCATAAATAAATAATAAGTTTATAATTTTAAATAGTTTCATGTATATACTTCCCGAGTACATACAAAATATAAATAATAATTATCAAATACATATTCCAAAACAAAATATATTTTTTCACATAATGAACCTACAAATTACTACAATAAAAAAAAGTATATAAAATTTATAGGTATATGATCGGGTATGTGGTTTCGGGTAATCAGGTTGGGTATCACCTAATCCTATACCCGACCCAAACACAGAAAATTTTTAAAACTAATTCCAAACCCGGCTAAATACCCACCGGGTTTCGGGTATACCCGTTCCATGTATGTCGGGTTTTGGGTATACCTGTTGGGTTCATATTTTTTTGTCATCCCTAAACGTTAGAAGTGAAATAATTTAGAGAGATAGAAATTATGTATGGAAAAAACTCTTTAAAAACTAGAATGTAGTTTTGGTATGTTTTGCAAGTTGGTAAATGTGGTCCACTACGGAGGAAGGATACTTGATTATACATGTTTAATTAGTTTAACGTAGCAAGAAATAAATAAATAAGCATAAACTGTAATTCATCAACTTTATATATTATACACACTGTTCGTTTCAAAAAAAGAAAAATCACACACATTGCAACACTAATATACATTATACAACAAAGTTATCAATACACCCAACAAAACATTGAAAGAATAAAACAACACATTTGTCCAAGTAAAATATGTTTACAAAACCTTTGATCAATTTTCACAAATCACTCTTACATGTAACCACACACCACAAACCCCTGATCAGCAAGCCTTAGCTGGCTCGGTTGGGGCTACTTCCTTAGCTTTTTCCGCGGTCGGTTCGGGTGTTTTCTCAACCTCAGTCACCTCTTCTTTCTTTTCTTCCTCCACCACAATCTCCTTCTCTTTGGTGCTTGTTTCTTCCGCGGGAGCCGCTGCTTCTGGCTCAGCTACCGGTGGTTCCTCTTCTTTTTTCTCTTCAACCACTATGAAAGTTGACACCTTCTCAAAGACAAAGTATATAGGTCCCTCGATATAGGTTGGCCCGAACTTGGAGCAAGCTTCATAAACTGGTTTCGACCCAGGAAATTCTACACAACAAAAGTGTTGGTCAGATCATTCACACCACCTAGCTAAAAAGTAATTATAATTCGTTTTTGATTTTTACTTTTATGTATACAATTGGGTGTATGTGATATATACACAAAATTATCAAACTAATTTTGTTCATATGTTTTTCCAACTTTTAAACTCTTACCTATATATGTATAGGACTAGTATAGCTAATATAACATGCACTTGTGTAGGTTTTATGAAAAAACGCAATTTGTTCTTTTTTATTTCAAGAGAGATTATTTTTTCAGAATTAAAAAATAATTGTTGTATTTTATTATTCTTGTTCTTAATTAATTCAAAAAAAAAAAAAAAACTGTATTCTATCTATATATAACCATCCCACATATATACAGATTTTTTTTGCCAAAATGGAGGTATAGTAAAAAAAAATTGTACATTTGGGGTCTGTCAAAAGTGAATTTGGTCTTTTGGTGAAACCGCAAGATGGTGTTGCGGTTTAGGCTGAGGTGGAGGTGACTGGGAGGGAGGGTGGGTGTTGGTGAGTAGGAAAGAGGAAGGAGAAACCGCAAGATGGTTTTGCGGTTTAGTTGTCAGCCCTTCTTCATAAACCGCAAGACCATTTTGCGGTTTCTCCTTCCTCTTTCCTACTCATCGTCCACCTCAGCCTAAACCGCAACACCATCTTGCGGTTTCACCAAAAGACCAAATTCACTTTTGACGCCCTCCAATTGCACAAAGTTTATGTACTGTAGCCAGGGGCGGAGGTTTTGAAGGGCCAGGGGGTGCCCCGACCCCCCCTGTTTTTTGGCGCAGTGGTAGAAATTTGCGTTTTTCGTAGGTAAATTAAGTACGGGTTGAGTTCGGCCCCCGCCGATTTAATCTTCCGGCCACTACCGATCGAAAAAAATTAAGTCCGGCCCCCTCCGATTCGAGAACCAAGCTTCGCCACTGACTGTAGCACCAAAAAGGCAAAAAAAATCCATATACACATGTGTGTATTGAAATTTACATGCATTTTATTCCGTCTATATAAAAGATAGTGCAACGATTAATATGATTTTTGTTGTTTTTTTTAACTAACTTTTGGTTCTGAATAGAACGTCTTACTATATATGTGTACAATAAAAGTTTACCTATTTTAGATAGTTCCTCGAGGAATTTTTCGACCCCAGTAGACACCTTCTTCAATGCGCCATCTTTGCGTTCCTTCACAACGTCCTGTTAAGATTTTCATTCGTTAAACACAATCACGTACCGAGTATAATTCACATTATATTTGACACATATCAATATAAATCATATATATTATAAGATATATAAGCTTATATAACATAATTTGTAAATTAACATGAACTGAGTTAATTTTTCCCGTGTCCGGTGTACCCATGATTTTGGATAAATCAGTGTCGAATACATAAAAAACGCGTATCAAACCATCTTTTACCTTAACTTCAGTGGTAGAAGCTTCATAGATTTCAATAACTTTAGCTTGGAGGTCAACCTTCTTCTCTTCAAATTCTTTGTTGTAATCTTCCTGCGTTAAAATTATTTTAACATAAGAAAAATAATTTGTTGTGACATTAATTTCTTAGACAACTACATGTATACCTTAGCATCATCGAAGATCTTGCAAGCTTCGGCAGCAGCGGCTTTTTTAACGTTGTTCTTATCAAACAACTTCTTGAACTTTGGTACCACAATCGATTTCCAGTAACCCATCTTTGTTGTTGATGAAGGATGAAGATGAGTTTTGTTATTGAGTTGTAAGCGATGTGTATATGACAAGTTATAGAGTTTTCTCAACCTATGACCATCTACTTATTTTGTGTTTTTTGCAATATAAAAAACATCCTGCACTCCCACTCACTTTTAATTACTATTTTACCCTTCAAATAGTTGTCATCATCCTTAATTCCCATTGTCATGTTTATTTTTTTATTTCTGTATGTTAGATTTTTTTAATGATGATATATTATATATTATGATTTTTAAACTATGAACTAAAGGTTATTTATTTCAGAAAAAAAAATGTGTTTATGAATGCCAATTTCTATAAGAACATCTCTATTCTTTAATAAAAAAAAAATTTAGGCTCCAATGTCATCAATTTCTAGTCACACCCTTAATCTACCCTCTTACAAAATATCTTTAGTATTGTGAATATGAATCATAGAATGATAATGTTTTTGATATTGATTGATTGTATTTTACAATAAAAAGATGGTACAATGTATAGAGAAAAGCTATGACTAAAAAAGGAAATAAAAAGATAGTCTAACGGCTAGTTTCTTTATTGGCTCAATATCTTGAAACAAGGAAATGATATTTTAAACATTTTTCTAACACTCCCCCTCAAGTTGAGTAGTGGGGTCTCCAATGCTCAACTTGTATAGAAAATTATTGTAGAGTCTTCCGTTGACGGATTTTGTTAAGATGTCTGCTAGTTGGTCTTCTGACCGAACAAACTGAAGCTCTATAGTCCCGTTTGCTAGTTTCTCTTTGATGAAGTGTCTGTCAACTTCCACATGTTTTGTACGGTCGTGTTGAACAGGATTTTCAGAAATATGTATTGCAGCTTTGTTGTCGCACATTATTTTACTTGTCTCAGTCTAATGGAACCCAATCTCGGATAGAAGTTTACGTATCCATAGGACCTCTGCTAGACCTCTTGCAATGCCCCGAAACTCAGCTTCAACGCTTGATAGGGCAACAACCTTTTGTTTTTTTCTTCTCCAAGTGACTAAGTTCCCGCCAACTAAGGTAAAGTATCCTGATGTAGATCTTCGGTCTTGTTTATCTCCTGCCCAGTCAGCATCCGTGTAAGCCTGGATTCTTAGATGTTTATTTTGTTGAAACAGAATCCCATGACTCGCAGTCCCTTTAAGATATCTTATGATTCTCCATACAGTATCCATGTGACTAACTTGAGGCTGGTGCATAAACTGACTGACCACTCCGACTGCATATGCAATGTCAGGACGAGTGTGTGAGAGGTATATGAGTTTACCCACCAGTCGCTGATATTGTTCTTCATCTGCCAACTTTGCTCCGTCTTCCATATATAGTTTTTGATTAGTCGTCATTGGTGTGTCCGCTGGCTTGCAGTCGACCATTCCTGTTTCAGTAAGGAGATCAAGGATATACTTCTTTTGACATATAAAATTCCTTGCTTAGATCTCAGAACCTCAATCCCAAGGAAATACTTCAATCTTCCTAAGTCTTTCATCTCGAATTCACGGAACAGGTCTGCCTTCAGCATTTTCATTTCTTCTTCATCGTTCCCTGTAATAATCATATCATCAACATATATAATTAAACAAGTCACAAGTTTACCTCTTTGCTTAAGGAACAAAGTATGATCGGAGTTGCTTTGTCTGAAACCATATCCTTTCATTGCAAGAGTAAATCTGCCAAACCAGGCTCGATGTGATTGCTTAAGACCGTAAAGAGTCTTCTTTAATCGGCATACTTCTTGATTGTTAAAGTCATATGTGAACCCGGGTGGGGCTTCCATATACACCTCTTCTTTTAACTCTCCATGAAGGAAAGCATTCTTGACATCAAACTGATGAAGTGGCCATCCTTTATTTGCAGCAATAGAGAAGAGGACTCGGATTGTATCGATCTTAGCTACTGGAGAGAATGTTTCTGAATAGTCAATCCCATATGTTTGGGTGTACTCCTTAGCAACTAGTCGGGCTTTATATCTCTCTATGGTTCCATCAGGTCTGTGTTTGATAGTAAAGACCCATCGACAGCCTACTGGCTTCTTTCCTATGGGAAGGGTACATTTCTCCCAAGTTTTATTTTTTATGAGTGCCTCCATTTCGGCTTCCATGGCATATCTCCATTCCTTGGACTTCAAGGCTTGTTCCAAAGAGTTTGGAAGTTGTTCGTTGAAGAGGGCAGTAGCGAACGCTTTAGCCTCCTTAGACAAGTTCCTGCTGACCATGTTTGCCATGGGATATCTGGCGGATCTTGTTTGTTTTTCTGGGGAATATCGTTTCGGTGGTACCCCTCTATTGGATCTTGGAGGTAACACATATCTTTCAGTTGTCTCAGTTTGTTCTTCTTGTATAGGTTCCTCCTATTCCTCCTGCATAACCTATTCACTTGCTATTTCATCATTATCTGATATATCCGATATATTAATAGGGTCCTCATTAGATATATTAATTGGTCTATGAGGCTCTTGAGTTTCATTATTTTGAGTATCCCTGTGTGTATCTAGGTGACTTACCTTGGGACTTGGGGAATCTTGGGTGGTGGTACCGACGGTAGGTTCAGATTGTGTGGAAGTAAGTGGGTCAACTTGGGTATTGTGATTCACTCTGTTTTGGGTACTAGCTTCTTCAGATAAAGATACCCATTTTAGCCAATTCAGTGGGTCAACATGTTTCTTCTCCCCCTGACCACTGTGTTGGGAGGGATAGAAATATTCGGTTTCAAGTAAGTCACAATCAAGGGTGGTGTACATATATCGGCGTTTTGGGTTATAGCATCGATAACCCTTCTGGTCAATCCCATAGCCAACAAAGACACATTTTTCCGCACATGCCTCGATCATGTTTAGGAATACGGGCATAGACAGTACACCCAAAGACCCGTGGTTGTAATGTAAGAGGAGGAGGAATTTTGGTAAACTCAGATAGTGCTTGAATAGGAGTTTTTAAATTAAGGGCTTTGGTTGGCAACCGGTTGATTAAATATGTGGCAGTAGCCACTGCTTCTGGTCAGAAGGATGTGGGGACCTGAGACTCTATTAAGAAGGCTCGAGTTATCTCTAAGAGAATACGGTTTTTTCGTTCAACGGTGCCATTTTGTTCAGGAGTATATGGGCACGTTTTTTTGATGAATTATCCCTTTGTTTTGACAGAATTGTTTCATTGACTCATTTACAAATTCTCCACCATTATCAGATCTAAGGATTTGGATGTTCGTTTTAAATTGAGTTTGTATCATGTTATAAAAGATAGTAAACTTTTCAAAGACTTCAGATTTTTGTTTCAAAAAATAGATCCACGTCATACGAGTGCAGTCATCAATAAATAGCACAAAAAATCTAAAATTTTGTCCTCCATTAACTTCTGCAGGACCCCACACGCCAGAATGAATAAGGGAAAAGGTGACTCAACACGTGTTTTATTTAAACTATAAGTATGTCTATGACTTTTAGCTAGGGCGCAAGTTTCGCAATTTAAAGTTTTATTAGAAGGAAAAAGTTTTGGAAATAAAAGATTTAGATAGCCAATGGATGGCGGAAACATCGGGATGTCACGTCTTAATGATTGTTCAGTAGCTCATGGTGAATAATAAATTTCATTAAATGATTTAAATAAATTACATACACTTGTTCTACAAGAATTTGTACATCAAAATGAATAATACTATGCACACATCTTCAAGCATTAACTCAATCTTCAAGCAAGTATAACCTGAAACATGTTAAGTTTGAAAATATTTTGGGTCAACAAAAGTTGGTGAGAATACATAGGTTTTTGAATATAATTGATAACAATAGTTTGTACAACAATCACAGTTGTATGATGATAGAGTATGAGTCCGACATGTAACAACGCGTCTTTGTACAATCAAACCTTGTGTCGACTGAGGACTAACTCGCAAGTTAGTTAAATGTTGTTACTGTTATCGAGCATCCCTGAATTTATGCGGGGGGATGGGTTTGTCAGACCTATAGCGCTATAATCTAAACAGGCGGCTTGATCATTGTTAATGATTGTACTGTGTCTTTTTGTTACAGTCAAATGATAGAATGATAGTGTATTTGAATCACAAGTAAGTATGAGTAATTGATAGTATAAAATGTTTAAACATGTTTCACCCCAAAAATGTAAAAGAGAAAAGGGGCTATGTAAACTCACCTTAGTGTTAAAATGATGACCCTTGTTATATAAGTAAATGTGGCTCGTAAGTATCCAAATATCACCCTATTTCAAGGTAATAAATAAGTGTTGAGGAAAACTTAATAAGTCTACGTTTTCTAGTCTAAAATGTGCTAGGATTCCTAATTTGGGGATTAACAATTGATTTAAGATTAAATTTGAATAATTAAAATAAAGAAATAATTAATGAAAATGTTTTCTGACCAATATTATCCAAAAGTAGTTGAATTATAATGTAATAAATGTGAAAATAATTTTTATAAAATTATTTTCTTAATTAATTAATATTTGTATATAAATATTTTTTTGACAAAATATAGACTTAATATTTAAAAATATTAAAAAATATAAATTTCGAGTCAAAAATTTATATTTCTGATCTAATTGATTAATAATAATTTATGTGAAATTTTGATGCAAAAATAATAAAAAAATGAATTTATTATGATTTATTTATGATTAAAATAACAAAAATCAATTAAAAATATTAAATAATTTATTTTTCAGAAATAAAAATCATTTCTGGAATTTTTATTGTTTTATAAGTTTAGGATAATTTTTGTGGAATTTAATAAAATCGTTTTGATATTTTTATAGAATTTTATAATTATAATTGAATAAACTTGTATTATTTATTATATATATATAAAATAAATATATTTTCAGAAATAAAAATCTGAATAATGATATTTAGGGTATGAACATCATTATGTAAAATTTTGGGAATTTTCGAAGGCTTATAAGTATTTTAAATAATTAAAGTGAATAATTATATAATTTAAACCTATAAATCGAAAAACCAAAAAAAAAGAATGCATAGGATGGGGCTCGAACCCGGGCATTGGGCCGGTTCCACCTTAACACCCAGCTGCCTAACCAACTGGGCTACTATGCTTGATGGTGATTGTTTTTATTTGAAAACTCTTTTAAACAATTAACACCAATGTCATCTTCCCCAATATAATACATAAGAACCCTAGATCTTAGATCAGATTAAACACGCGATCAAAACCTAATTAAAGATAGGGTTAACGTTGGCAAAGTGCCGATTAACATATGTAAACAAGGAATTGGATCATACCAAAACGCAAAGCTTCCAATTTGTGAGTCAAACGTAAAGTCAAATCTCTTCCAATTCACGAACACAGCGATCAGAAATGAAAAAAAAAACAGTGAGGGAAGGTTTATCGGTCCTTTTAGGTGTCATTCGAAGCCTGAATTTATATTGCCATGCACAATTTGATCAAAAGGAAGTTTTGACCAAGGTGTTGATGATTGCGCATTAATTGGCTCAAGATTGGCAAGTTTACTGCAAATCAATGTTTGTTAATGGTCGAGTAATCTGTTGTTAATCGCATTCAATCAAAATCATTCCTAATTATAGATCGATGGCACGTCAATTAAGGGGATTTAGAAAGGTTGACCAAATTTGGTCGCGAGTCTGGGTCTGCAGCGAAGGAGAAGGTAGGACTTTTCATTCAAGAGGGTTTAAGATTAATTCATGTCCAAGTTTAATCAACAAACAACATTTGGTCCAGTGGTTGGGGTGTTCGTTGTTCCTGGACCGGTTGGGGACTCAGGTTCGATCCCCGGCCCGTCCATATATTTTTTTTAAAGCAGTGATGGGGGGAAGGGGGTGTGGGCCGGTTACTTGGGCCGTTTGTTGGGCTCAGATCCTTGGGCTCGGGGAGTGAGTTTGGTCCGGAGGAAAAACATATGGGTTGGATTGTTTCTTGGGCTTTAGGGTGTTGGGTTTGGGGTTAGTTGTTGGGTTATGTATGATTTGTTTTTTTTTTGTTTGTAAAAGTCTATATTATTTTTTTATTATTATTATTATTATATATATATACCATTATATATATGTATATATAAGTTGGCTGATAAAAACTTAGGCTTATTAGTATAAAATTAATGATAAAGTAAGGGCTTTTATGTATTAGAGTTTTGGAAAAATTTTGCGATGTTACAGTCTCCCCTACTTTTGGAAACTTCGTCCCGAAGTTTATTGAGAACATAGGGTTGAAGGCGATTGGGTAGAAATGAAAATGATTGTGATTTGGAAAAATTTGGGTTATAGCATGATATGAATAGAATAAATTGTCTCGAATAGTTTGGATAAGAGGCGTGCTATGTGTGAGTTGATTGACTAAATGGTCTACCAGACAACTGGAGTTTTCATTTGGTTATCTCCCGAAATCTTGATAGAATTTCACACTACCTTAACGTACCTGTAAATTCATGATTACGTTCCGGACCTCAATCACCAATTTACCTTACATTAGGGTTTTGTGTCCTTCTATGACTCCACCGATTGTTGAGCAGGTTCGATAGCCTCCACCAGTCGTGGAGCAGGTTGTAGGGCCTCTCCTGACTGCTGAAAAGGCGTAACGACCTCTACCAATCGTTGAGTAGGTTTGATAGCCTCCACCAGTCATGGAGCAGGTTGTAGGGCCTCTCCCGACTGTTGAAAAGGCATGATGACCTCTATTTTATTATACACATAGATTGCAAATTGATAACATGTTTATGCAAGCAAGTTTATAAGTATAACAAGCACAGTATATGAGTTGTAGTTGTATAGATTTAGATAATTAGTTCACATTCAAACAAGCATGCATTCAAGTGGTATGATTATACCATGTAAACAACTCTCAGGCAAAAATTTCAATACTAGAATTTATTACTCGAATCAAATAGCGTCAATAAAAAGCATCCAATAGCCAAATGGTGGGACTTGTTGTTAGGTAGCTGGAGGGTCTTGATCTCTGTTTAGTTTAGGGCATCGGTTACGAAAGTGATTTGGGTCTCCACATTCATAGCACTGACCATAGTTGTATCGATTAGGATTAGCAGCCTGAGCAGGGTTGGTGGGTTGGTTGACATTAGGATTTGGGGTCTCGCGACATGTGTTGACTAGATGTCCATACTTACCACAATTGGTGCACAAGCGACATACTGAAGCAGTGGGATGATGTCGTTTGCATGTGTTACACAATGGATAGTTTCCTATATAGGGTTTCTTGTTAGAAGCTTGTGTAGTGAGGTTGGCATCAGGATCCCTGGCCTTACGCTTCTGGTTCTCAGTAGTTACCGCGGCTACAATACTTGCTTTCCCGCTTTTCCGAACTAAGGTACCGTTCTTTACGTGATTATCAGTTAGGGTAGCTACTAGACGTTTGGCCTCTTCGAGGGTAGCAGGGTTCCTTCCCCATACCGTGTCCTGAATCTGCATGGGTAAACCACCGATATATTTCTCAATGGCCATAGGTAGCGGAGTGACCTTATGGGGCAACAACAGACTGAGCTCATGGAAGCGGGTATTATAAGCAAGGTTTTCCCCACTATCCTGAGCAAGGGTGTGGAAATCTTCCTCTAATTTCTTGACCTCGTTACGTGGGCAAAATTCATCCTTCATTATCTCCTTGACTTGATCCCAGGTCATAGTAAGTGCAACTTCAGCTCCTCGGGTGCGCTTTTCCTCATTCCACCAAGTGAGTGCTCGTTTGTGAAGAACACTCATAGCATAACGGACCTTAAACTTATTGGGACACTCACTGTTAATGAAGGTATTCTCAATACCCTCGAACCATTGTAGAAGACCAGTAGCTCCTTCCTCTCCACTGAACTTAGGGGGATTACAGGAATTAATGTGCTTAAGAGTGCATGCTGGGAGACCATTCCCGTTTCCGTTGTGGTTTCCATTACCGTTTCCGTTTCCATTACCGTTTCCGTTCATCTGGATGACTTGAGCTAGTAAGTTAGGAACCAGAGTCGCTATTTGTTGCGCCATTTGTTGGGAAATGATTGCGGCTAGTTGGGCATCGACACCGTTGTTGTTGTTGTGGTTGTTGTTGTTGTTGTTATGGTCGTCGTGACTGTTATTGTTGCTATTTCCTTCCTCATGATTACCACCACTGTTATTGCGAGTGCTGCGACGTGGAGGCATGATCTGTAAGAGACACAATGAAGGTTCAATGAGACATGAATGGGGTAATATAAGGAATGTAATCATTTATCCATTTATTAAAACGAGTAAACGAAAACGTTGACTTATCAAAGATTCTAGATTCTAATAACATAGTGAAGACATGCTTTAGCCTATAAGTGAACACTCATCCCGAGAATTCCCAGGTAGGCATCTGGGTCACTCGTCTGATTGGGATATATGCGCAATGCCAGCCTAGACAGAAAACTCAGAATACAGGCGTTCACCCTTCCAGATTGCACGTGTTCGTTATTAAAATCTAGGACTTCGACGAGATCTCAAGGTGGTTCAGGCTAAACCTGAGGATTTTGTCCTATTAGTCTAAGAGTAGATCCAATGATGGAGAGCAATCTTCTTGTAGGGATTAAAGTGGGGATAAGAAGTTGGAGGGAGATAGAGAATAGCAAGTAAAAGGAGCAAATACTGGTTATAATCCTATGGTTATAGACTAGATTATTTTTCTAATAACCTAATTCCCTATAACCATGGCTCTGATACCAATCTGTAACACCCCAACCGATGGCGGAAACATCGGGATGTCACGTATTGATGATTGTTCAGTAGCTCATGGTGAATAATAAATTTCATTAAATGATTTAAATAAATTACATACACTTGTTCTACAAGAATTTGTACATCAAAATGAATAATACTATGCACACATCTTCAAGCATTAACTCAATCTTCAAGCAAGTATAACCTGAAACATGTTAAGTTTGAAAATATTTTGGGTCAACAAAAGTTGGTGAGAATACATAGGTTTTTGAATATAATTGATAACAATAGTTTGTACAACAATCACAGTTGTATGATGATAGAGTATGAGTCCGACATGTAACAATGCGTCTTTGTACAATCAAACCTTGTGTCGACTGAGGACTAACTCGCAAGTTAGTTAAATGTTGTTACTGTTATCGAGCATCCCTGAATTTATGCGGGGGTATGGGTTTGTCAGACCTATAGCGCTATAATCTAAACAGGCGGCTTGATCATTGTTAATGATTGTACTGTGTCTTTTTGTTACAGTCAAATGATAGAATGATAGTGTAATTGAATCACAAGTAAGTATGAGTAATTGATAGTATAAAATGTTTAAACATGTTTCACCCCAAAAATGTAAAAGAGAAAAGGGGCTATGTAAACTCACCTTAGTGTTAAAATGATGACCCTTGTTATATAAGTAAATGTGGCTCGTAAGTATCCAAATATCACCCTATTTCAAGGTAATAAATAAGTGTTGAGGAAAACTTAATAAGTCTACGTTTTCTAGTCTAAAATGTGCTAGGATTCCTAATTTGGGGATTAACAATTGATTTAAGATTAAATTTGAATAATTAAAATAAAGAAATAATTAATGAAAATGTTTTCTGACCAATATTATCCAAAAGTAGTTGAATTATAATGTAATAAATGTGAAAATAATTTTTATAAAATTATTTTCTTAATTAATGAATATTTGTATATAAATATTTTGTTGACAAAATATAGACTTAATATTTAAAAATATTAAAAAATATAAATTTCGAGTCAAAAATTTATATTTCTGATCTAAATGATTAATAATAATTTATGTGAAATTTTGATGCAAAAATAATAAAAAATGAATTTATTATGATTTATTTATGATTAAAATAACAAAAATAAATTAAAAATATTAAATAAATGATTTTTCAGAAATAAAAATCATTTCTGGAATGTTTATTGTTTTATAAGTTTAGGATAATTTTTGTGGAATTTAATAAAATCGTTTTGATATTTTTATAGAATTTTATAATTATAATTGAATAAACTTGTATTATTTATTATATATATAAAATAAATATATTTTCAGAAATAAAAATCTGAATAATGATATTTAGGGTATGAACATCATTATGTAAAATTTTGGGAATTTTTGAAGGCTTATAAGTATTTTAAATAATTAAAGTGAATAATTATATAATTTAAACCTATAAATCGAAAAACCAAAAAAAAAAAAGAATGCATAGGGTGGGGCTCGAACCCGGGCATTGCGCCGGTTCCACCTTAACACCCAGCTGCCTAACCAACTGGGTTACTATGCTTGATGGTGATTGTTTTTATTTGAAAACTCTTTTAAACAATTAACACCAATGTCATCTTCCCCAATATAATACATAAGAACCCTAGATCTTAGATCAGATTAAACACGCGATCAAAACCTAATTAAAGATAGGGTTAACGTTGGCAAAGTGCCGATTAACATATGTAAACAAGGAATTGGATCATACCAAAACGCAAAGCTTCCAATTTGTGAGTCAAACGTAAAGTCAAATCTCTTCCAATTCACGAACACAGCGATCAGAAATGAAAAAAAAACAGTGAGGGAAGGTTTATCGGTCCTTTTAGGTGTCATTCGAAGCCTGAATTTATATTGCCATGCACAATTTGATCAAAAGGAAGTTTTGACCAAGGTGTTGATGATTGCGCATTAATTGGCTCAAGATTGGCAAGTTTACTGCAAATCAATGTTTGTTAATGGTCGAGTAATCTGTTGTTAATCGCATTCAATCAAAATCATTCCTAATTATAGATCGATGGCACGTCAATTAAGGGGATTTAGAAAGGTTGACCAAATTTGGTCGCGAGTCTGGGTCTGCAGCGAAGGAGAAGGTAGGACTTTTCATTCAAGAGGGTTTAAGATTAATTCATGTCCAAGTTTAATCAACAAACAACATTTGGTCCAGTGGTTGGGGTGTTCGTTGTTCCTGGACCGGTTGGGGACTCAGGTTCGATCCCCGGCCCGTCCATATATTTTTTTTAAAGCAGTGATGGGGGGAAGGGGGTGTGGGCCGGTTACTTGGGCCGTTTGTTGGGCTCAGATCCTTGGGCTCGGGGAGTGAGTTTGGTCCGGAGGAAAAACATATGGGTTGGATTGTTTCTTGGGCTTTAGGGTGTTGGGTTTGGGGTTAGTTGTTGGGTTATGTATGATTTGTTTTTTTTTTTGTTTGTAAAAGTCTATATTATTTTTATTATTATTATTATATATATACCATTATATATATGTATATATAAGTTGGGTGATAAAAACTTAGGCTTATTAGTATAAAATTAATGATAAAGTAAGGGCTTTTATGTATTAGAATTTGGGAAAAATTTTGCGATGTTACAGTCGTAGCTTTCCCACCGCTGATGTACGTTGTTGCGAGCGCATCCCATAAAGATTTGACGGTCGGAAATTCAGTAAGATTGCTTGCTATGGCCGGTTCAATATTTTGTATAAGCCACGAGAACACTACGAGGTCGTCATGTTCCCATTGCTCATACCCGTTTTCGGTCGGTTTGGGTGATGTTTTGATTCCGTGACAGATGACCAAGGAGTGTTTTCGATTTTCTGCCTATGGCTACTCGGATCATCCGAGCCCATAAAGCATAATTTTGGTTGTTAAGTTTGAGGCTAATCTTGAGGCTGTCGTATAGGTTGTGCTGGGTACTTTGGTTTTGGGTTTGGATCCCATTAAGGAGGGTGGCTAACTGAGTTGAAAGATCGGTGTAGTTTTTATTTGTTAAGCCGCATTCAAAAGACATGGTGGTTCAATAAATCAAGGTAGATGATGAGCAGGTTAAGAACATTCACTGCTCTGATACCATATTGTGAATATGAATCATAGAATGATAATGTTTTTGATATTGATTGATTGTATTTTACAATAAAAAGATGGTACAATTTATAGAGAAGCTATGACTAAAAAAGGAAATAAAAAGATAGTCTAACGGCTAGTTTCTAACGGGTAGTTTCTTTATTGGCTCAATATCTTGAAACAAGGAAATGATATTTGAAACATTTTTCTAACATTTAGTACTAGAAATTACAAGACCCTCCATGTTGATTTACAAATGTCATCAATTTCTAGTTACTTATGACCACAATACGTGAATATCACATAGACCCTCCATATAAGTTATTAGCAAAAATTAGGGGAAAAAAATGATACATGCAAAATTAATCATCGCTCTGTTGAATTTTGGTGATTGTTAGATCTATAGCTTTTGTGTATGTACATTTAAATATGATTTAACGTCGCAATACTCGTAATAAAGTACTACAAATCTTTGAATCTAAAAATTGATTATAGATAATCACATAATCACAGGCAGACGGACAATAAGCTATGCCGCTACCCCTTTCTAAATAACGAAACTGAACATACTAATGGCGTAATGGACACAAGCCACATACGAGACTAGGTCATTTAATTTAGCGTTGTGTCCATATCAGATTCTATACTCCACCCTTGGATCAAGCTTTAACACAAAAGGAGAGTCTCAAGCCGAATAGTATGGGAGCTAATAACTCATTTCAAGAAAATATCTAAGGGGCTGTTTGTTTTTTGCTCAGAAGCGCTTCTGACCTTTTTTTTCTTCGCCACGCAGACGTTAGAGGTCTGTAGATTGTTTGTTTTTTGAAAGATCTTTCACTTAAAAAGGTCTTCCGTTTTTTTTTTAACGGCAAATTTCTTATTCTTGTGAGACTTGAACCCATGACCTCCCCTTTAAGTGTTCCTAGAAGCTTTGCTTCTACCATTGAGCCACCAACCTCAATGGCACTTAAAAAGGTCTTCCTGACCTATGATAATATAAGTTTGAATACTTATGTTGACACCTGAATCCAACATAAGAGAATTACGTTGAGTGCCTTCACACACACTCTTCACCAAATCAACAATGTAAAGGAGCATGTTATTTAATGGACGCTGCATATCCACATTAGGAAAATCTATAATCTATAAAATATAATAAAGCAAAATAACTTTTGCCACATGTCCCTATCTTAAACCCATTCCTTTCCATTTTCCCCCCACCTTTTTTTTTTTACATGTGGCATCATTGAGATGAATACACAATCCACTTTCATTCCCCATTTTCTTATTTTCTTTTACCCTAACAACCCTAATTTTCCCTCAACCCATCTTTTATCGCCGTCATTATTCGATCAGAATTTATCGCTATCCATTCTCCGCCGTATCACTTTTCCGGTAATCCCTTATTCTCTATATTCCCATCATTTTTTTTCTAATTGAAATTTTTAGGGAAATCGTATTCCATAAAAATTGAATAATGATTAATGTCTGTTTTGATCTTATATTAATACCCATCTTATATTTTTCTTGATTCTTTCATGCAAATCTATAGATTTTGAATCTTTGATCCAGACCCATTCAAGATTTATTTTTTTAGCATTTTTTTTTATCTAATTTCCAAATCTTTGTTCACAAAAGATGAGTTTTGATCAAATGGGTGTTACTGACAATATTGATAATGCTGAATCATTCAAGAAATCAGATAAAAATTCCACTCTCATGGAATCATAGAACAGTAATCTTGATGCATCTTTATGTCCTATTACTCCATATTTGACCAAAGAAAGTATGTTACAGTTTGTTGCACCTTCCATGGTAAAAGTATGTTACAGTTTGTTGCATGGCGTCGGCTAACCACAATTTAGCAAGAAACTGATACGAGGTTGTGAGCCTGTGAACTTCTTCCATTAGCCAGATGTTAGTTTCGGCTTTACACGGATGAATAATGGTGTCTAATGGTTCATGCTTGATGGCTGCGTCGCCTCTCATTTCATCCCACTCTCTAATGCGAATGTTGGTGATGTAATGCAGTGGCTGCTGGTACATATATTTCATCGATTTTGCTAAACTGGTCCATGTGATATGACCAACCCACGCTCATATACCCCAACTGCTACAATGCTGATACTCAAATATGTGCATTGAACATTATTATTATTATTATTATTATTATTATTATTATTATTATTATTATTATTATTATTATTATTATTATTATTATTATCATCATTATCATTATCATTATTAGGTGCTGCTCTTTTAATTTTTCTTGCTGCTGATATTTCTTTCCTGTGAGCATTTTGATGACCTCCTAAAGCTTGTCACGCAGACATTAAACTCACTAACTGCTGTGCTCTTCTTGGACGTCAAAGTAACCTTAAAGATTTTCTATTCACCAATTTTTTTAAACATCAATCTCTTAGGCAAGACCATGACCGATATGCCGGCCGGCCTAAAGACTTGTGACATGTAGCTGGCTGGTGAACCCACATTCTTAACGGTTCGAGTCACAGTAATAACAAAAATTATATCATTAACCTCACCAGTGGTCATGATGGCGGATCTAAACGCTGCTGGACTCCAATCTGGATGGAGGCTTTTTAGAAGCCCAACGATACCAGAAATATGAGGACATGACATGGAAGTTCCTGATACACAATTATATTGAACTCGACGCGTATCAAAATCTTGATTTGTTGGCCTTTGTGATTCTGTAACTATTATACTCACACCAGGTGCAGTTATATCAGGCTGAACATAATCATGAGCAATAACAGTAACTATCAATAAATATAAGATTTTAAGCAAAACGATGGATAATAGCCGATTATATAACCTTAATGGAGCTGGCTTTGTGTTCAACTGAGTTGATGGATGTGTAATGTAAGCCATTGGAGTCCTATTCTAAGTCATAAATGTTTTTTGTACTCTAAACAGCATAATAATACAATAATTACGTGTGATGCAAACGATACTTTGTGGAGTTGAGATAACAATAAACAGCAAGACCGTCAGTGTAATTGATGTGTGTAGCCAAGGACATTTCCATTGTTTGTTTGTTTCGCGATGACAATTAACAAAAGCCAAAGACAGTCACTAGCTAGAGTTGGTTTGTACTTGAAAGAACCGGTTTTTAGTCATGGCCAGTTGTATGTTGACTATCAAGAGTAAAAAGCAGGGACGGGGTGAAACTATTAATTTTAGTTAAAGAGGGAAACCTACAAATAAAACAACAAATGTGGTGTACAAGAAAATCTTTAGAGAGTTATGACTTTTCTTATATGTTTTCAAATTAACTGTAATTTCAATTTTACAGATTTAATGCAACATTTTTTTCCATTTAGAAATATTCTTACAACTTATTGTTTATATATTATACATTGTTCACATACTATTTACAACTTTTCATTGACACATTTTAAATTATGCAACCCGTGTATCACACGGGTACTTAAACTAGTGTTTGTATATATAGTAATTGACATATTCTATTATTATTGTTGGTAACTTCCATATTCTTAGTAGTTTGTAATGGGCGTTGACTAACATTCAATACTTTGTATTGTATTTATAGACATATTGTATTATGAGAAAGGGGACAGAGAATTCATTGATGGAATAACATTGACTATCATTCAATATGGTATCAATCCATCCTCTCCGGTCCTAACCTCCCTCCGGTGACCCACTGCCGCCGGAAAATACATACCTCCGCCGCCCCTCTGCTCTTCTTTCTACCATGCCTCCCCTTTATTTTTCTGTCCAGTTTCAATGGAGCCCAACCTCCATCCGGCGATGACCATCTCCAACATTCGAAACTTTATTCCTATCACCCTCGAAAAAGACTCGCCACACTTCACCACATGGCTTGAACTCTTCCAAATCCACTGTAGAGCAGATGAGGTCCTTGACCACCTCTCACCCCCCACCACAGACCATTCTGCCCCTGCGTCTTCTGCTGAAACAAACGCAGCCACAGAACCAGATTCTAAGGCTGCTCTATGGTCTCGTTTAGACGCACTCGTGCTCCAGTGGATATACGGCACAATCTCAAATGATCTTCTTAACATCATTTGTGTTCCCGGCCAATCGGCTTATCGTGCCTGGACCGCATTACAACATGAATTTAATGATAATAGTAACACCCGGGCAATATTCCTTGTCCAAGAATTCGCCAACTTAAATCTCGCCAATTTTCAATCCATGTCCGCATATTTGCAACACGCGAAACTTCTCGCTGACCAACTGCACGGTCTTGGCTCGCGTATTGATAACCGCACTCTAGTTCTTCAAGTTTTAACCGGCTTGACTGAACAGTTTGACGGAATCTCTACCGTGTTGCAAAATCGTGACCCTCTCCCCGATTTCTCTGAACTCCGTTCCCGTCTTACAAATGAAGAAGCCAAAAAGAAACGGCAGTCTGCTGCCGCGGCACAACATTCTGCAACTGCTTTGGCTGCTGTTGCAGCCACTAATCAATCTGTGTCTGATTTGTCTGCAGGTTCGCGTAACAGGTCTAGAGGCCGTGGGGGACGTGGCCGCGGGCGTGGTTATAACAACAGAAGCCGTCACAACACTGCTGCCCCAAACCACCCCTATATTGTGTTCCCATCTTCGTGGACAGCCAACCCACGGTCGCAGGTTCTGAACAATTCTTCTCAGTCCTCGGGCCGCCCGCCGTGCCCTTATCCATCTCGGCCAAATCAGCAAAACAGTCAAGGAGTTTTGGGTGCACATCCAGACCAGGCACACTTCTCATACACGCCCACTGACATCGAACAAGCCCTTTACACGATGTCCCTCAACCCACCAGACCACGGCGTTATGGATACTGGCGCATCTTCCCACTCGACGAACCAACAAGGTATATACTCTCCGTTTAAATTTAATACTTGCACTAATAAATTCATAATTGTTGGTAATGGCCACTCCATACCCGTTGTGGCTCAAGGCAACCAAGTCGTTCCACCTCCCTTTCCACCCTTAAAACTTAACACCGTACTTTTTGCCCCACACATTATAAAAAATTTAATTTCTGTTAGACGACTAACCACTGATAATCTTGTGTCCGTTGAGTTTGACCCTTTTGGTTTTCTTGTGAAGGATCTCAAAACTCGGGCACCAATCCTTAGATGCAACAGCACCGGCGATCTTTATCCACTGACCGCTCCACTCTCCGCCAATCTCAATCCACCATCATCCGCCTTCACCACCATCACCCAAGATCGCTGGCATCAACGTCTAGGACACCCGGGAAACAATCTTTTACAGTCTTTGAAATTGTCGTCTTTCATTAATTATTCCAAAATAAACAAAAAATTGTGTGAACCATGTGTTTTTGGGAAGAGTACTAAACTTCCTTTTTATGATTCTATGAATTCTACTTGCATGCCTTTTGATATTATTCATAGTGATCTCTGGACCTCCCCCGTACTTAGTACAGGAGGCCATCGTTATTACGTACTATTTCTTGATGATTACACAGATTTTTTGTGGACATTTCCTCTATCCCACAAATCACAAGTTTTTTCAACTTTTACTACCTTTTACAACCACATCACCACCCAATTCGAAAGAAAAATCAAACAATTTCAATGTGACAACGGCACTGAATATGCAAACAATAATTTTTATAATTTTTGCAATAACAATGGTATGCATTTTCATTTTTCGTGTCCCCACACCTCATCACAAAATGGCAAGGCGGAACGCAAAATCCGCACCATCAACAACATGCTTCGCACACTTCTTGCGCAAGCTTCAATGCCCCCAAATCTTTGGCACCATGCCCTTGCCACCGTCACTTACTTGTTAAATATCCTACCCACAAAAAATCTCAAATTTAAATCCCCCACATCTCTTCTCTACAATTGCCAACCAGAATACGAACACTTCCGTGTTTTTGGTTGTCTATGCTATCCCATAATCCTATCCACCACCATAAATAAACTCACTCATCGCTCCCATCCTTGTGTATTTCTCGGCTATCCCCCAAACCACCGAGGAAGCGCCAGTCCACCATTAGTCGCTCCAGTGCCGAAGCCGAATATCGTGGAGTTGCTAATGTTGTTGCTGAAGTTTGTTGGTTACGTAATTTATTATTAGAACTCCATCGTCCACTTACTCGTGCCACTATAGTATACTGCGACAATGTAAGTGCAATTTATCTGTCAGGCAATCCAGTACAACACCAACGCACAAAACACATCAAGTTGGACATCCATTTTGTTCGGGAACAAGTTCAAAAGGGAAACGTTCGTGTTTTGCACGTCTCCTTCGGTCATCAGATCACAGACATCTTCACCAAGGGCTTACCACGAGTACTATTTGACGATTTTCGGTCCAGTCTCAGCATTCGTCCACCCTTAGCTTCGACTGCGGGGGAGTAATGGACGCTGCATATCCACATTAGGAAAATCTTTGTATATATAGTAATTGGCATATTCTATTATTATTGTTGGTAACTTCCATATTCTTAGTAGTTTGTAATGGGCGTTGACTAACATTCAATAGTTTGTATTGTATTTATAGACATATTGTATTATGAGAAAGGGGACAGAGAATTCATCGATGGAATAACATTGACTATCATTCAATATTATTAGAATCATATGAGTTGCAATCAATATGTGTATCTCGTCTATAAAATTACCTTCTTCGATAACATTTCACATATTCATAAATGTCTAAACCTTGAAACATGTATTATTTTGAAGTTTGCGAAATATGAAACCGAAAACCCTTATTATTCCCTTAACAATTATTTCACCTATATGTCGGACGATGGTAGGAAATTGAGTAAGTTAGACCGTTTCTTGGTCTGCAGCGATTTCAAAAGAAAATGGGGGGAGGCGTCGGTTACTGCGCTATCAAGGTTTTTATCCGATCATAGTCCGATCATCCTATCTATGGCTGCATCCGACTTCGGGCATATTCCGTTCAGATTTTTCAATTCTTGGCTTGAAATTCCTGGTTTTTTGGAGTATGTGACGGAATTATGTGACAACTTTTCTTTCGCCGGACCTGCTGACTTGGCGACAGTCATAAAACTAAAGTTTCTCAAGAAAAGGATTAAGTGGTGGATTGGCGTGGAAAGGGGGAGGACAGAAGAGTTATACCAAAAAAACAAGGCAATCATGGAGAACTTAGATAGGTTGGCGGATACAAGATCTCTTAATGACGAGGAGCTAGAATCTCGCATAGAAGCCAAGGCCTTCGTTCTAGATTTCGAGAGAAGGAAACATATGGATCTAAAGCAAAAGTCCCGAGTTAAGTGGGCTATGGAAGGTGACGAGAATTCCAAATTTTTCCACGGGGTCATCAATGCGAACTTATCCAATAGAAGAATAAATGGGGTGTTACTAGATGGCGAATGGATCTCTAGTCCCACTTTCATAAAGGATAGGGCATTCTCTTTTTTTGAGGATAAGTTGACAGAGCCGATGCCGATTAGACCTAAACTTATATGTTCCAACATCAACAGACTCTCGGATTCTGATGCGGAGTTGCTGAGTAGTCCTTTCTCCCTTCAAGAGATAAAAGACGCGGTGTGGGCATGTGACGGAGACAAAGCGCCTGGGCCAGACGGCTTTAACTTTAAGTTTTTAAGAAGGTGTTGGAATGGTTTCCAGGGCGATTTCATTCGGTTATTTGACGAGTTTTATCATGGGGCAGCAGTGGGCGCCGGTTGTGCTTCGTCCTTTATAGCTCTTATTCCAAAGAAAAAAGACCCGTTAGATTTCAGGGACTATCGACCAATTAGTTTGGTGGGGTGCGTGAACAAGGTATTGTCCAAGGTGCTAGTTGCAAGACTTAAGACGGTAATTGGGAAGCTAATCTCACCGGAACAATCGGCCTTTCTAGCCGGTAGGAATATCACAGACGGCCCGCTCATCTTAAATGAAGTAATCGGGTGGATGAAGAAGGTGAAGCGGCGAGGTATGTTGTTTAAGGTGGACATCGAAAAGGCGTATGACTCGCTGAACCGGGAGTTCTTAGAGTCCGTCATGATCCAAATAAATTTCCCGGCTAAGTGGTGTAAATGGGTCATGGCAATTGTCATCTCGGCGCGTGCATCCGTTTTAGTCAATGGATCACCAACTCATGAGTTCGTGTGCTCCCGTGGTCTAAGACAAGGCGATCCTCTTTCGCCTTTCTTGTTCTTAATTGCAATGGAGGCGCTATCGGGGATCATGAGAAGGGCGTCAAATGTGGGGCTGTTTAGAGGGTTATCATGCGGGTTGGGTGAGCTAGAAATGTCACATTTGTTATACGCGGACGACGTGGTTTTTCTTGGCGAATGGTCCGCTTCAAATGCTATGAACCTCAAAAGGATCCTTAGATGTTTCTACCTTGTCTCGGGTTTGAGGATCAACTTGGGGAAATCTTGTGTCTTTGGGATTGGTGTAAATAACACGGACACGCAGATGATGGCTGATTTATTAAGATGTAGAGCCGGCTCTTTCCCATTCACTTACCTTGGGTTGTAAGTCGCCGCTAATATGAACCTCTGCAAGCATTGGTGTCACACCACGCCAATGGCGGAAACACGTGGCGCGACGGTTCAAGAGCATAAAGCCAAGATTAACGCAAATCATAAGTAATTAAGAAAATGGGTCATTTATTTAAGACGCTGAAACCATGTTTGATGTTCACACATAAACAAAAAAAATTGTTTAGAATACATTAAAGTGGCTTCTCAAATATATCCCAAATCTTTGGGAATTAAAGTTGAAACCCTTTTGAAACACCCGACGCCCATATGAGAGATTCCCCCGACCCAGCTTGCCACGTTGTCCATCATCTATCAATTACCTGAAAGATATGTTTAAAAAGTCGTCAATATATAAATATTGGTGAGTTCACAGGTTTTAGTTTATCAAACTTTATCTCTTGGGAATTTCCATGTTATGACAATTTATAGGAGTTGCAAGTTCCTACAATTCTACTTGAGCCTATAACCAAACCAAGACAAATAATAATGCCCCACTCCAAGTCGTTACTCGGTATTCCTACGACTCGATTTCAGAATACGTGCACCCAGGCATACGCCGATGCATAATCGACGCTATCGATTTGGGGTGGGCCTTGTCAGGCACCAATAGTACTATTCAAATATTCTTTCGGTTTCATTTCCCTGAATTAATGATTATAGTAGAGAGGTCTCAACCCCGAGTGGCGATCACAACTCAAGTACTTAACCCGTCAAACATTTCCCTAACATATCTTTCCCCCGAAAAACATAAAATAGTTTAAAATGAGGCCGTGAGACTCACCTGAATCTGTGCTTGGCTCAAAGAGGAAGATAGCAAGTTTTGTGGTCTCGCACCTACAAACGTCCTAGGCGTATAAGTCACTACACCTATAGTGCATGTGCCTTGGCAAGTTGTACACCCAACTCCCCGACCCAGTGTTGTTCCAATTCCCGTTTAATTAGGCGCGTATCCTAGGTTCATTGGCGATGGATTACCCCTTTTCTTACGAGTTATGTATTATTTTCGTCAATACTTTTTGTAACTTGTATTCTATCATTCTCGACACGACTCTACCTAACGTATAATTATTTTCCCATTTAAATAATTATACTTAGGATCGTATCGTTCGATATAATGTATTCTTTAGTACCCGACTCGACTCACTTTGCCGCATATTTATTTTCCCATTTAAATAAATGTGCTAAGGTCTTGTCGTTCGGTAGTATATTCTTAACGCCCGACTCAACTTACCATGCCGTACATTTATTTTCCCATTTAAATAAATATACTAGGATCTTGTCGGTATTCACATGTTCGTAGATATAATTTACCTACTCGTCTCGGTTTTCCTTCTCGCATATCTACTTTCCCATTCAAATAGATATACTTAGAATTTCGTCGAGACGGGCACGTATACATACATCAATGTGTGAATTTTCCTTGTTAAGTCCATACGTTGTTTAGCGTTTTTAATTTTTACGTTATGCTTTCTCCCACGAATATTCTCTCTAACACTTAGGAAAGTGTTATATAATTTTCACCCATGTTATATATATTTTACTTCTTAAAATATATATATTTTCACGTTTTGCCGCAATGGCATTTTTCTCTAGTTTGTCCGTTTATTCGCTATAGTTAGTTTATGTAACTAAGTCCGATAGTTTAAATTTTTCCATGCTTCTTCCAATATGTGTTCTATAGAAATATTATTTATGTTCCTAATGTCCAAACACATATTACTTGGAAAAATATACTTTTGTATTTTTAGTCCAACTTGTTAGCTTGTATTCCAAAAATGTTTCCGATACTTTTATATTCCCATTTATTTAAAAGTATCCATTTTTGTACAAGTTTTCTCAAGTTTCTACTTTTGTCCAATATTTTATAAAAACCTTTATTTTTATAAAATCCTTATGTTAATATAATTCCATATTTTTATAAACTTCCATTTTTATAAAAATACACTTTTCATAAAATACACTTGTAGGTTACTAGTGTTTACCAAACTATACTTGGAAAAATCATTATTTATGCTTTTGACACCAAACTTTCCGTTAATACATTTTTGGACCAAAGTTTCTAAAATATCTATTTTAGTCCATTCATTTTCAAAGTTACAACATTAGTCCCTTAACTTTTAAATGTTACTTTTTCCATCCTAACTTCCAAAGTTAGCATTTTTCTTCCAACTAGTGGACTTTAAAGAACCATCTTCTTCATGTTTGGTTATTTTTACATTATTCCACTTCTAATAGTCTTATATTTCATAAACAAGGTTACTAATATTTGTGTTTGGTGCATTTGTCCATCATATCCAAAGTTCACTCATCTAAGTGAGTAGACTTTAATTTTGTAACTTTTTCATCTATGCCTTTCTAACATATTCCATCTTATTTTATATTTTAGATAGTCATTTTATGATGATTAAAACCATCTTTTAACACATTCAAGTTTCTTTCATAAATCATGCCCAAATCATCATCCATCTTAAGTGTATGCACATATTTTTATATTTTCTTGGAATATCACATTACTAATATCAATTCCATGATCTACCCATATTATTATTCTTCCATTTTACTCTTGTAAAACATATTAAGACTCATGTTTCAAAACCACATTTTACCCAATAATGTACAACTTGCTCATAAGAACACATAATATGAACATTAATAATCAAAGCAAGGTTAAAACTTACTACTAGCTCAAGGCTAGGGAGGACAAAAACCTTGGATTTGAGTGGGGTTTAGTGTGTTCTTCCAAGTGATTAAGCTCCAAGCTCTTGAAACACACAATGGGGTTTTGAAAGATGAAGATTTAGAGATGATTTGGAGATGTAAAACTTGAAAAGAAAATGTGTATGGAGGGGGTATAAGCTACGGCCAAGGGGAGGAAGAAGAAGATTTTTGGCTTTTTGATTCAAGTATGCATGTATGTATCCTTATATGATCTTTCCCATATCTCTCAAAGATTAGTTGTATCTTATCTAGATTGTGTAATATCTTAGTAAGATTATGAGAGATAATAAAAATCTTTGGAGATCATATAAGAGGGTGTTTGGCCGTGGATTTTAGAGAGAGAATGGAGGAGATTTGGTGATTTTTGGCCAATGTTAATCCATGCATATTATCCTCATGATTACTAGTAATCTTTGTGGGTTAATTAGATAACAAAAAAAAGATATTAATCATTTGGAAAGGGCCCTAGGCCGGCCCCTTTGGGCTGTTTGGGTGGGGTCCACTTTGCTATATAATACCCATTATTGTTATGTTTAATTCCCTCTCGTTCGGGTATCGTCCGGGTATTTTTCGGGTTTTAATCGCGTGTTATCCGGATATTAAAAATACCTTTAATAACCCTTAAACATAGTCCAGTTTAAGCGTTGATAAATTATTTAGGCTTTTGCCGGGTGAAATTATATGTTATGCGCGTATCGGGTGCGGTACGCGCACTTTATTCGTTACCGGGAGATTTGTATAACAAGCTTTCACGTATGGCTTTGGAGTTCCAAAACCCATTATATTTTGTGAAATTACGTTTTATTTTATATCCCGGGTGTCCGGGATCCGTTTCGCTTATTTAATTTTTACCGGGTAATCGCCAGTGTCCGTACCGGATAGATTTACTTGCACACGATCCTATCATGTTTTGTCATTAAACATATGCATTCCTATGCATTATTTGGGAATTGCTATCTTTCTAAGGCCTCAGTTAAATAAGCAACACATAATTGCATTTAATTACGTTAATCGCGTATAGTTAATTAGTACGGAATTACCTCATTTTTGCCGGTTGTTACAATTGGAAGCCGGTAGTTGACGCTTTTCGGAACAAACTCTCCATTTGGAAGGCGAAGACCCTTTCTTTCGGTGGTCGGGTGACACTTATCAAGTCGGTACTCAACGCCTTACCGTCTTATTATTTTTCTTTATTCAAAGCCCCTAGGAAGATTATTGACCAATTGGACAAGTTGCGCCGTGTGTTCTTTTGGGGCGGCTCCGAGGAAAAGGCGAATATGAATTGGGTTGCGTGGCAAAGGGTGTGTGCCCCGGTTGATTTTGGTGGCTTAGGCTTCGGTTGTCTCCTTGATATGAATTTATCTATGCTAGCCAAATGGTGGTGGAGATTCAAAGTAGACTCCACCGCTCTTTGGAGAAATATTATATGGTCCATACATAGCTCGTCTAGGGATTGGAACCCAATCCCGATCAAACTTTCCATTTCAGGGTCTTGGAAACAAATTCACTCGGCAATGCAGGTTGTTAAAGGGTTCGGGGTGGATGTGGGTTGGGCCATCAAAGGGATTGTGGGTAACGGGTTGGGTACGTCTTTCTGGATGGACAGTTGGGCACTCGACATCCCTCTGGCAGCAGCTTTCCCAGCTCTGTTTGCGCTGGAACGTCACAAGTCAGCTTCTGTCAGGGATCGGGTTCTGCAATCGGGTCTTGGGTGGGGTTGGGACGGGAAAAGGGAGGTGTTTTCAGCTGAAGAATTGGCTGAGTTGCAGCAACTGCAACAGTTGGTGGCTGTCCCAGTTCTCTCAAACGCTGCTGACAAGTGGGTATGGGGTCTTGGGGTTGGGTGCGAGTATACTGTGGCTGGTTTCAAGGTCTTGCTGCAGTCAGTCGGGTTCGAACAGGTCCCATTTGTGATGAAATGGAACTCGTGGATTCCTAAAAAGGTGGCGATAGTGGCCTGGCGCGCTGAAATGAACAGGCTTCCAACGCGATCTGCACTTCGACATAGGAATGTTATAGTTGCTTCTGATCTTTGTCCACTCTGCGGGGAATATCCAGAAACATCGGAACACCTTTTCTCAGCGTGCGGATTCTCCCAGACTCTTTGGCAGCTCGTGTATCAATGGTGTAAAGTGGGCTCGACATTCACGTTTCATATAAAAGATGTTCTGCAGCTACATGATTATGCGGGTGGTTCAAAGATAAGAAGGAAGGTATTAAACGCGATTTTCTTATCGACAATTTGGTGCATATGGAATCATAGGAATGAGGCGATTTTCAACCAAAAACAGGTTCTCCTTAATAAGGCGATTGGTGATATTAAGGCCTTAAGCTTGTTTTGGATTAAGGCTAGGGCGAAGAAACCTTCTCTTGATTGGAATGTTTGGCGTAGTTTCAATTTGTCTAGAATTGGGTGGTGATGTATTGTTTCAATGATTGTATATATGGTGGTGTCTATCTAAGGTGTATGCTAGTTTCCCGCTAGCGTTTATGAAATAAAGCTTTTGTTGATCGTTAAAAAAAAAAACAATTATTTGTTGAAATTAGCACTGTCATGCAATATCCGTTTGAAGTAAAAAATTAACGTTATCATATAGTTATTACATGAATTAAGTAACCCAATTCATAGGCCATAACTCCATAACTCATTGTCAAAACAACTAAAGTCAAACAAACATAGTGGAAGGATTTAAGGAATACGATATGGAACTTGAAAATCATAGGAAAATGCCTTGTTGGTTGGTGTGTAGATGAAGTTTGTCTTTCAAAAAAAAAAAAAAAAAAATTGAATTGATTTAATTTTTTTTATTTCAATTTTTATTTTATTTTTTTTGGCTTCGCTGAGGTTTCAATTGTTGGTACACCAAAGCAACAATAAATTATTAATATCTTAAGCTGATTGTATGAACAAATTAATGACATTCGTCTTTTGGTCCCCTAATTTTTTTTTTTTTTGAATTAAAAGATAAACAAATAATTCTTACAAGTGGGAGGTGGGTAAACGGGTCACAAGTTGCGCCGCTACCCCCCTTTTGAATAGAAAAACCTACTCTATTAAAAATAAAACTTAGGTCCTTCGTCGCTGGAGAGTTGCTCTGCACCACCTTTTGAACTCTTTTTAAGAACCGGATTGCCTCGGGGGCTAGCCCTCCAAATGTGTCAAAAGCAAATGGCACAAAAGCGTGTTGGTTCTCTAGACATGCAGCTTTATGTTTGACAACTTTCTGGGATTCTGCTCTCAAGGCTGCTTGCCCTGCCACAAAACCCGAATCTCGAAGTCCCACCAGAGACACCCCTGTGAGATCAACGCACGCGTGCTTGCCTTGTGCCCACCCGAACACGAGGACATCTGCTGGCCTTAAGGTAGACCGTCCTTCTAGGGGGTCCGTCAAAAAGTTAACCAGGGCTTCTTTCCTTGCCGAAATCCCTGCCCTACGCAAGACGTCCCATAAAACATCCCTGACCAGATCATGTCTGTATTTAAATCCGGGCAGCTCCTTACAGTGAAGGGCATGTTCCCCAAACTTATCTAAACATGTTTTCTTGCAAACTGGACACGACTTATCAACTGGGAACATGGGAATCATGAGCCTATATTTAAGGATAGCCCGGTATTCAACCGCTGACATGTGTTGCCCGAGCCCCCCAATAGGAAGGGCAGCCAAGAAATCTTGAGCATGCGCTACTTTGAGGCATTCAAACACCGCTTTCTGACGCGCAGTCATGGCAAACTTCTCTCCCATAGTCTGAAGGGTTTTACAGTTAAACGCACTCGCCAAGAACTTTTGAGGTTTGTTGGGGGCGGTGTCCTTATCCATAAAACCCCCCAAATCTGAGTCAGGAAGAGAGCAGCGAACGGTGTCCAAAGCAAGCTCATAATCCAAGTCCAGCCCCACTATCCTGCTGTTTCGTAAGATGTGGTCTTGCAGTCCCCAGGACTGCACTCTAGAGGCCACAAAAGCATATGCAGACATGTCTTCTGTCGAACACAGGCCAAGACCTCCCAACCGTATCGGTAAAGACGCTAACCGCCATTGAAGATCCCCAAAGAACGGCCCCCATATACTACAATATCTTCGACCGCTTCACGAAGCCCTTTGTCAAAAATGGATACGGCCTCATCAGCAAAGGCTGGTTGACATGTCCGAAGGCCAAACAACAGTTTAGCAACACCCATACAAGAACGGAGCAGCAAAAGTTCACTTTGGGGGTCCCCCAATTTCTGTAGAGAAACCATCAAATCCACTGCCCGACGAGCCCTTTTAGCACCCAAGGATCTAATATATTCGCCGTCCCGACTAACAGCGCCCCCCAGGAGCTTCACACCTCTCTCTGGTCTCCCGATATCGCTAGGAAATAAACCAGGCTTCACTTTTTCCCCATTGCACGATGGCCAAAAAATTTCACATTTCTTAATATTAAGCGTAAGGCCTAGATTCGGCCCCTCAGCTCGGATAATATCAAAAGCCTTAGCCACTTCCTTGGCCTCTCCCATAATAGTGCCATCGTCGAGGTACCAAGCATGAAACGGGAGGGAGCAACACTCTTCTAGCCGATGGATCAACGGGTGTAGAACAAGAGCGAAGAGAAGCGGCCCCAATGGGTCTCCCTATTGGACCCCAGTAGAGGCCCCAATACAAGAATCCCCCACATAAAGCCTAGCAGGTTGGGCATATATGAACTGAACCCAAGGGTATATGGATGGGCATCGGACGCTCACTTCCCGCAGGAGAATGGTCCTGTCAACCAAGTTGAAGGCGTACGAAAAGTCGACCGTGAGCATGACCAAGGATCCGTCATCGTGGAACTCATTCAGAAACCTATTCGCGCTGTGGAGAATGGCCTCTTCCCCGTTGGGGACCCCCACCCCAAATTGATAATCACCTAAGTATGCCGCCATCTCTTTCCTAACTTTACGCATCGCGACTTTAGAGACTAACCTTCTCCAAATGGCCCCAACAGCAATAGGCCTAATTCCATTATCGGGTTTGAGCAATGGAGTTAAGGGGGCAGATGCGATAAACTCCGCAAGAACTTTTGGGCAAAGCCCCCCTAACAAAATGTTAACCACTTCAGTGATCGCCAAAAGTAAATCAGAGGGTGGCGAGGCCCCTTGCCCACAAAGGGCATCTAAAATATGTTGAGCTCTGAGGCCGTCCCTCCCACACGAAGTCCCTTTAGGGAAGGATTTAATACTCCCTAACACACAATCAGGATCACCCTGAAGGGCATCCTCGGATGGTAAGGCATTAGGAAATGTAGGGGGTCAGGTGATAGGGTGTTTATCGATCAGGGCCTTCAAGGTGGAATCCCCAACTGGGGCAACTCCGAAGGAACATAAAACCTTAACTGCGGCTGTGAAATGGCCATCGGCAACCTTCCGCATGCACTACTTTATATTGGCTCTGTTATCAAAGTCAGGCTGGGCACTGGACGCCCTAACTAACCCTTCATCTGATTGGTTAAGAAGTTGGAGGACGAGTTCCTCTATCCCAGTCCCGTCTTTCCAAATAGCTAAAGTGTGACACCCGGCAAATTCTGGTTAACAACGTTGTCTAGATTAAAGTCTACCTTAGCGAGTCACGCGTATATTATACTTAACGAGGGTTATCTAGATAGCTAGATGGGACATACGAGCATTATCTCGGGTTTGAGACAACTTACAAAACGTTTTCTAGTCCGGTTTGGGACTACATTCACATATCGGGTTATGAGATGCTTTGACTCCTTGTGTGGGTCGGGTTAACTTACAAAACGTTTTCTAGTCCGGTTTGGGACTACTTTCACATCTCGGGTTATGAGATGCTTTGACTCCTTGTGTGGGTCGGGTTCTGACTCCTTGTGTGAGTTAACATGTGATTTCATGATTAGTGAACCTCGGACGTTGGTGAATAACAAACTTATGTGTCTCGGTGATATCTGATAAACTTATGTGAAAACCATACATGATTATGTGAACCTAAACTGAACACGTTAATAAAAATTATTAAAAGTGGAGCGTGAGGTTGATTAGGGTCTTAACGCATGGGGTTACACTTGTTACGATCCGAAATAACAAAAACGTCGATGGATAACGCGTCGGGAGGCTAAACGAGGCAAAAACGCGCGCCCCGGACCTGTGAGCGGGCCGCTCACAGGCTCCGAGCGGCCGCTCGAACCTATCTGACGGGTTTAAACCGCCTCAAACTCGTATTTAAGCCTCCTTAACCCCCATGCAGCCCTCATACTCAACCCTAATCGCCCCCTTACTGCCCCACACGAATATTTCACTCCAAAAACTCCTGCTAAGGCTCAAGATCATCAATTGGGAGGCTCCAAGGCGCGCGATTGATTGATTTGAAGAGCTAAGGGTATAACTTATGATTTCTTACGCTTTTACCTTATGTTTTTACTATAAAAATCATATAACAAGTTTGTCCAGGTCTGAAAGTATTTTATAAAAGTTAAAACATGAGGATTAAGAAGATTAAAAGGGTCAACCACATTGTTACATAATGAATGTTATATGTTTTGCATGATTATGCATGTTCTTGATGTTTTAGACTTCTAGGGTTTGTGAATAATGATGGTTGTGATGTATAATTAGGGTTTTGATCAGATATGATTCTTACTAAAGTTGTATGATGATTATTAGGTGTTATTGATTGATAATATGCAACTAGGGTTTGATATAATTGATAATATTGCACGATTGGAATCTTGACAGATTCTGAATGTCGACTTGTAGGGTCTGTTTCGTGGCTTGAAAAAAAATTGGTTTGATCGATTCTTTGCATGATTGTAACGTACAAGGTCTTAGCTTTTCATAATGGGCAAAACCATCGAATTTGGACATCGTTTGAGTCATTTTTGGAATTTTAATTGATTAGGGGTCATATCAGATTTTCGGATTTGTAAACTGGGCTAACTTTAAATGGTCATAACTTGAGATTTACAAGGAATTAGATTATGAAAATTTTCCAGTAGGTCAATACTGAAAAAATAGAGCTTTTCCAAGTGGAGTCATCTCGTTTGGATGAATACACAATTTTTAAGAATTTTCCTACTAAACTGACCTGTTGAGGAGATTTTCTGGACATAGCTGTGTTGTACGAATTTTCATAATTTTTGTGTTTGGAATTAAGACAAAACAGAAATAGGTATTGTCGAGTGAATCCCAAAGAAAATTCAGTAAAAATTTGGGAGGTTAACTCACTGAATTGCTATTTTAAATAAATTCGTTTTGATGGCGCACAATCTGTCCTGAAAACACAGATTGTGTATTATGTGCTTCTGTGATTAATTGAGGTCTTAGGTGGTATGGAATTGACATGTAACTGAAGTACACTTGTCTGAGACACATACGGAATGTAGAAACTAATTGTAACCAACGTATTCACCATCGGGTCCGTAGGGTTTACTATTGCATGTAGAATCACTAGGCGTCGCATACACACTTTTGAACATTTAAAACGCCTTGGACAAACGAGTTATATGGGTAATGATATTACGCCTATACTCACTGAGCGACACTGTTATTAGGGTGTCGGTAGCATATATTGCTTGCTGTTTGGATTCTTTGCTTGCACGTTAAGGTGAGTTTACGGCCCCTCTTTTAAACTGGTTTCATATTTCGGGGGAGAAAACATGTGTTAAAACGATTATTTGGTAACTACTGTCATACTATGGGTTTCTATTGTGTACTACACGATCTTTGGAAGTCCCGGGGGGAACCATGAATGTGCGGGTTTGCACAACGGGGAAATGTGAATAGCGCTATTGGGAGTGACCAACCCCGCTCGTCGGCTTGGAGGGCCGGGCGAGTGCATATTGTCTCAAACAGGAACAACAGGAACAACTGGTTTACTTTTCGGGCACAACATCTGGTATTCGAGTTAGTAATGGTTTTCCAATCGTGGTAGTAACAAAACATACGCCTAGCTAGCGTACACTGGTTTTCGATTTGTTATAGTATGGACAGGTGGACTTGGTACTTGGATACAAAACCTGTAAACTCACCAGCATTTTTGTGCTGACGTAAACTTTTACATGTTTTCTCAGGTCGCTAAGGTAGCACAATGGAACTAGGGCGCACGCGTCTGCACGGCGTCTAGTTAGAGTTGCATGGTTTTACAAACGTTGAACATTAGCTTAATATTGAATAATTGTTTTGAATAAGCTTCCGCTGTAAACGGGGATTTTAAACATTGTTTTGAAATTGCATTATGTTCATGTTAGACTTGTTTATTGTGATCGTTGGTTTGGATCCTGGTTTGTCATGCGCCTCGCGGTAAAACTCCGCAAGTGGATTTTGAGGGTGTGACATAAAGCCCGCATGATACTACTGCACTGTAAGGACTTGCGGTTCCCAGACCGCCGCTCTTGCCTAGAGGACGGTCGTATAACACGTAGGGTGCAACGAGGCAACAACAACAACTTAACCCATGCTTCAACAGATCCAGGGGTAGCCACAACTCTACGCAGGGTCACCGTTAACGCCTGGGCAAACGCCATCCGACAGGAAGACGGAATACTTTTGACAGTCGTTATTGGCATGGCAAAACGTTGTTCCAGAAGCCTAATATCAACAGCTACCCTCCCACCGTGCTCAGGATTAGGAACATTTTGGGATACAGGTGGGCAGGGCTTAGGGATCCCCACAATGAAGTCATCGACACTATTGGTAGCCTGGGAGAACTTCACGACACAGTCTACGTGATGACAGCCCCTGCTGAGAGCATGCAAGGACATGCATCACGCGCACAACCACTGTTTAATACCCTTCAAGGCTCCCCCTAACTCCCCGAAGAGGTCTGGATCCCCAAAAATTGCGCTCTGCAGAACATTCCTTCCATCATCCCACCCTATATGGTCGCGTTTTAAGTGGGCAAGCAATCGGGCGCTGCTTGAAATACCAAATTTACACGAGTGAAAATTTTTAAAGGGGCACGGTTGTGTTGCATCAGCAATGCAAGGACCGGCCACGATACTAGAATGCTGACGACGCCCTCGAGAAGAAGGCATTGGTTTTGGTGGCGCACGCTTATAAACTGCGCAACAATGACGAATGGGTCAAGAAACTTGGGTGAGCCAGATTTAAGGGAGTTAAATATATTATTATTTTAATTATTATTATTATAGATAATACTATTATCATAATAATTATAGTGATATATAAGTAACAAAAACTAAATAATAATAATAATAATAGATTATTAATACTAATAATATACTGGGTAACCATAACATAATTATAGAAAACAGGAAAATAGATTTGACATCAGGTTCGAATGGAGACAAGGAATTCCACAATGGTCGAACCAGAATTTAACAGGGGTCGAACCAACATTGCACAGGGGTTCGAACAAAGGAAGGAAAGGGACGAATGGAGGAGACTAGTCGAATGAAGGAAGGGTCGAATGAAGACTCAAGAGGTCGAACGGGTTCCGGTCACGATTTTGAAATCTCAAAAAGCCGTTACAGGGATGGTGTTGGTGATGATGGATGAAACGACGACATTTTGGATATGTGGATGAGTTTGGTTATTGGACAGTGGGTGAAACTAAAACGGTGACGTTTTGGTGTGTGTGAGTGTCGGGTCAGAAGGAGAGGTGTGTGTTGATGAAACGGTGACGTTTAGGAGTTGAAAGAGATGATTGGTGAAGTAGTCTGGTGAGGTTCGCCGGAGGAATTGTTTGAAGGAAGAAGACGGGGGAGACAAAACGACGGAGGAATCTTGAAAGTACGTTTGGGTTAAGAAATCTGTGGGTGACTATATTAATTTTTTTTTTTTTTGTAAAGCAACTTTCATTAAACGCAAAGGCCTATCTCCAAGACGGAGATAGCCACAAACCACCAACGTTACATTACATTAAAATTAAAAGACCTCCAACCCTCCCAAGACACCTCAGGCCCGTTACTTCTACTATTAAACCAAAGAAAACTAAGACCCTTCACATCCGCTATAACCTGAGCAATGGACGCCTTCATCTCTCTGAACACCGTGTCGTTTCTAGCTTTCCAAATTCGCCATAACGTGATCACTAATATCCCATGAACAATGTCTTTCTTAGTGTTCGAGTATCCCGAGTGCTCTGCTATAATATGTATATCATTAACCGCAAACAAGAAGATGGGCGGCATCCGACACCACCTAGCAATACCACACCAAACCCCATTTGTAAACGGGCATTCAGCAACAAGATGATCAACTGTCTCTTCCGAACCTGCACAAAACACACAACCTGTGGAATCCACATAAATATTGCGTCTTCGCAAAGCATCTACCGTAGGTAATCGATTTAAACCAGCTCTCCATATCAACAAATTACACTTGGCCGGAAGCCATTTAACCCACTGATCTTCCACGTTCACCTCCAAATGATCAGCAGCCGAGGACCATTCCTTCGTATCTTGGGTGACTATATTAAATATGTTTTTGTATCATTCAAATATTAATGACTAGTTTATACCCCGGGAGCGTCCCGGGTTAAGAAATCTAAGTAAAGTGAATAAAATTAGAAGTATCTAGACTATAAAAATAGCATCTGCCAATATATGATTAATTATTATTATTATTATTATTATTATTATTATTATTATTTTAAACAAATCTCTGTCATAAGTTATCATATTCTAATATAAAAAAAGGGTAATTGGGTCGGGTATCACCTAATCCCATGCCCGACCCAAACCCACAATTTTTTTAAAACTAATTCCAAACCTGACACAATACCTGTCGGGTTACAAAACATAGTCGTTTTTTTCTCCGTTTTTTATATAGCACTATGGTACTAGTTGAAAAGATAATAAAACGCTCGTTAATTTGGTGTAATTTTTTTTTTAAATCTCGTATATAAAAGATATTAACATTTAAAAGTTATGAGAGGAAAATGAGAGAGAAAAACATCCTATGTGACATCTCTCAAAAGAGAGATTGCATAATATTATGACATCTCATTAAAAATGTTTTGGTTTATTATATATATAGATATATAGATATAGATAAGTTGATAACATACTTTAATTTATATAAAGTCATTCTACTCTACACATTACAAAGTAAAAAATAACGAATAATAGTGATATGAGTAGATAAAGTCATTCTACTCTACACATTAAGAGGGTGTTTGGGATTGCATTTTGAATCTAATTTTTAGATTATTGCATTTTGAAAACGCAGGTAAACAGTTTTTAGTGTTTGGATTGCGTTTTGAAAACACAGATAATCAGTTTTTTAGGCTATCAAAACGCAATAATCTATAAGTAGCTCCACCCCTGCTTTTCCAAAACGCATAATCTGTTTTGAATAATCAATCCCAAACACCTCCTAAATGTGCGACGGAGCTTGAAGTTTTCAATTTAATTAGGCTATTTAGTGTGGGACGTTCTATGGCTGTCCCGGCCCGTCTTGGACGCGAACACCGCCCCCTACGGTTGTCCCTGTCTTGGATGTTCTATATGGAACGGGGAGGACGAGCCAATTTAAATGATTTTTTATATAGGAGACCAATCAAATGGTTTGTTTTGGGTTGTCTCGGATGGAGCACACCGCCCCCTTAGGGTGTTTCCATTCTTGATATTTGACCCCCACTGACAATATTTTCTACGTGGAGGGGTGTCCTCCCGTCCCGATACCCAACACCCTTATGAATATGAGATGTTTTCTATCCGCAAATGTTTGAACAATTGAATTATAAGTAAACGATAACGTTGCATACCAGTATTAACTATTTTTTTTTTCTTACGAATGGGTGGATTGATCCCTACTCCCTATAAAATAATCGTTTTAGTTCATTTTTATTTTATTAATGTTTGTACTTTTAAGTAATATTTTTTTTATTACCACTTAGCCTTCTAGTTGAGTGGTACAGTTAGAGTCTCACCTGAGATAAATTTTGTTTTGGGTTGGCTAGCGTTTTCCAGTTGTGGGTTTCCTCCTGAGTAGGTAGATTGGATCACCACGTTATGTTGTTCGAGGGGAAGGGTTCGTGATCCTAATTCCTAGATGTGTTGGCCTTTGTTGTTAAAAAAAGTGTGTTATTTCTAATAAACTAGTAGTACACACCCTCGCTCCGTGCGGCTTTCAAATCGTAGATCCCACAATTTAAGCCTCGACACTACTATCCTCAAAACGACTTTTTATCAAACGTCAATTACATCACCATCACCACTACCACCACACAACCACCACTGACGACGCCAGGCCACGTCCAACACCATACGCCGCCGCAACCGGAGATTTGGCCGGAATGTTACATCACCGTCACAACTACCAGAGATTTGACCGGAATGTTGCCAAAACCCTCACCACCATCGTCGTAAACACCGTCAACGATCTCCTCGAAGCCGTAGAATCTATCGATGTTGCTTGACATCCACTTCGGGTACTGTTTGAAACCGGTCGATAAGCTATTACACAGTCGAACCTCGTCACTGTTGTTCTGATAGCCACGGCAGATCATTGGTTCTTCGATAGCAAGACCCTGTTTTCCTAAGGTAATTTTTGGTCGACGGCGACAAGTTCTACACCGGAGTCAACACAATGACATTGTACGCTACCGATGGTGTTGAAGTTTTGCTCGAAAGCGAAACCCACTTTAGATGGCTCAAGAAATCCTCAACCGTTTTCCCACCGGAAAAGGTGTAAAGCGGTATGCAACCGTAGACGATGAAGTCTCCAACAAAAGTTATGGCAACGATGGTTGCAGTGGGGATGGTTGGGGAGACTGATGTTTGTAAGAAAAATGAGATGAAGGCTTTGCCCATGCAGATTAGAATATAATATAATATATTAATATATGTAATTTTGTCGGCTTTCAATTTAATTTTTCACCTAAATTCATTTATTACCAACAAATTTTTGTTGGGAGTCATGGTATCTAATACACAGCGGAAGTGGTTTATGAGGGTGTTTGGAATTACGTTTTGAATCTGATTTTTAGATTATTTTTTGAAAACGCAGATAATCAGTTTTTAGTGTTTGGGATTGCGTTTTGAAAACGCAGATAATCAGTTTTTTAGGCTACCAAAACGCAATAATCTATAAGCAGTTCCACCCCTACTTTTCCAAAACGCATAATCTGTTTTGAATAATCAATCCCAAACAACCCCTATATATTTAACAAAAACGGATTATATAAACTTTATATATAAGTGCCGATTTATATATATATATATATTGTTAGATGATTTTATTAATCCGACTAATAAAATATTCCCAATCAGGATCTCAGTTAAACGCGTATAAACAAATAAATAATAAACAACCATAGGGGGTTTAGTAATCAACCTTTGACGACTACACCGGAATTGTAACACGCGGGTTACAACGAATCCTCGCTAGTAGGAAGTTCACAACCGAGCACGAACCAACCGGGAAGCAACACTTAGCAAGAGGAAGGCGGGCGACGGAGTGGTGGTTTGGCCGAAATAAGGCAACAATGGCGGCGGCCCTTTTTCCTTTGGGTGGCAGATGCGAAAAACAAGAGGAGGCAAGGAGTTTGTGTTTTGTTATAAAAGTGTGCATCTAGGGTTTACTCCTTAACCCTACTTTTATAAAACAACAACTTACACTCAACCCCTTGTTAAATATCATAATATTTCTTAATATTAATCTAATTAATATTAAGTCTCTTGAGTTCAAAACTATTATTATTTCATAAATAATAATCCACCGACACGTGAACTTATCTGATTCGTGTACCAACGTGTAACTCTTTGGATCGTACCGGGTCGGGTTACGTTGACCTCGATTTTTTAATTACATCGGACATACTATATATCCAACAATTTTTACCTCTATTTAACTTATTCTTCTTCTTCTTTTTCTTCACACATTTCTTTTTCTTCTTCTTCTTCTTCACAATTTCAAATCCTAAACCTTCAATCTTCTTCACACCAACTTCATTAGGGTGTAGTGAACCGAGGAGGAAGAACTAGCACTCGTCATCGCGTACCAACAAGTGCACGGTGACGGTGCTTCGTCAAGCCGGGGATCACCACATGGCCGCGGACTACAGTGGCACAGGGTCCTAGCCGAGTTTGGTACCCTTTTCGGGGGTATAAATCGTACAAATGACTCCATCTCTCACAAGTACGCGGACTTGAAATTGAAGTGTAAAAACTTCGAAATCGCGTACAGAAAGGTGAAGAGAGATATGCTCGGGGAAAATGAAGACATGCTCCTCGCCTTTACCCACGTGGAGTACCTTTCGACGGTTGGGCATAACTTTCACGACGTTTCAGTGTGGAAAATGTTACGCTCGGGCTCATGTTAGGTTTTTTTAATGTAATCGTTTTTTTATTTTAGTGTAATTTTCTTTTTTTAGTGTACTGTTTTTTTAGTGTAATATTTTTTTAGTAATGGAATGTATTTTTATTTTTATTTAATCTTAATATTTTATAAAAAAAAGTGTGGTAAATATTTAAATATATTTTGTAAAAAAACACCCGCTCACCTTGACCCACAACATGATCAAGTGAGCAAGCTGCGGCCGCGAGCTAGTGACATGTAGGCATCGACGTGGCAAGATATTATTCAATAGAGTCATTCCTCACCTCTACTCACACCATATAGTCTTATATGTTTTAACTTAACTAGTGGTATACGCCTACGTGCGTTACGCGAGTGAAATTATGGCTTGTAACCTTACGATTTGAACGATAACCTATTGCCTCACAAAGGCGGGGCCGTCCCGATCATCATAGTTTTAGTCTATCTTAATTTGCTTACTTAAAGAAATGATAGATCTTCATTCTTATGTATATTCTTTATGCTTTTTGGGATAGATAATTGCGGCGAATAAATGCTTTGATGTAATCTTTTTGCAGACAATGGTAATCCAATAGTCAGAGATTTCTTCTTCCTTAGATGGCATGTTACCAGCAGGATCATTAGGATATTCTCAATCAACAATGCAGCCTATGTAAGTAATGTTTTGCTTGGTATATTGTAGTCTTAATTGCATACACCATATGGTGGTTGACGGTAAACACTTGTTACCGAGAAATATCTTACTAAGGTGGTGAAATGGGTGTGTCTGGTAAGAGTAATAGGTTTAAACGGACCCTTCTTATATGAGTCGAAATGGGTGGGTCAAAACACCTTTTGTCTTGTGTAAAGAAGTGTGCCAAATATGATACTTAAAACTTTATTATTTCCATAATTATTTAATTATATATTATATGGTTGGCGGTGGGTGGTTTGTGAATGTGGGATGATCCTGGCCGTTTAAATGGTAAGTGAAGATTGAATCCTGGACCTTTAAATTCCTCTTCGTGATCCTAAATATCCACCGTTTATTCATTAGACATGGATCCATGTTTAGGATGATCTGAGCTGTTGATGAGATTATATACATGAGCAGTTATGTTTTTCTTGGTCAACACTTCAATCCTATTTTCTCGGTAGTGTCCCTCTCTCTCTAGAAGTAACTATGATGCCAGTTAAGAAAATTATATTCTCTCTTAGTTATAGTTTATTGGAATTATGGCTAAATGGATAGGTTGTTTGGGAGTCGGCAAAAGTATATGAGGTGCAATGTGTAAACCTTATTTTCTTGATTTTACAAGCTATGTGGCTTTCTTTAATCTGGTTTGTGAGGGAACTATTTCTTTGTTTGAAAGATCATTGATTTGTTACATCATATTATCTTGGGGTTGGGTTACTGACAAAGGTTTGATCTTCACAGTCAAACATGTACGGGAGGATTTGGCGGCGACAATGTTGAACGTCCCGGATTCTGTCCGAACATCTTGGTGTAGGTGGGTTGTTCCAAAGGCGAATTTGTTTGTGTGGAAATGCTTACTAGGCATAAGTCCGACCCGGGTAGAGTTAGCTAAAAGAGGAGTCCAACTTGGGTGCATTACCTGCCCCTGATGCGGGATCGCTGACAAAATAGCAGATCATGTTCTAAGTACGTGTTTGAGTGCTAGAACGATTAAGTGTTTCGAAACATTATTTTTCATAAAAGTGTTCCTGATAAATTGAACCCTTATGTGCTTTAAATCCGAAAAACAAACATTGTTTAATTGTCAAAGACCTTTGAAAGTCGATTACATTTGACACTCGGTAAGTACTACATATTTGCTTTGGAAATATTGTGCGAGATTTTCCAACAATGTTTCAAACAATCATTTGTCGAAGACGTTTCGATTTTGTATAAAACTCACTTGTCAAAACACTTGGGAAATTTACTTATAAAAACATACACGACAATATCAGTTTCATTGCGCTTTGAATTTTATAAAATTTTAGTAGAGTTTCCTCTGTTTTTGTACGAACCAGACAACACAAGTTGTCTACAAATTTCCCAAAAACCAATTTTAAGCACAAGACAATACATTTATTCGCAACTTCCCAAATCAAACGAGACTTTATACATTTCAATAACATTAATATGAACTACCGTTTATATAAATATATATATATATATATATATATATATATATACACATATAGTCCAACAATTTAGTCCGATATTGATATTATAAGTCACGCTTAGTATATACAAATACCAATCCATCCATTATATACTTTTCGTTTACTATCTTTATCGGTTCGTTTCGCGAGTTATCACGTTTTATTATTTTGATTCCATTCGTATTTCTTATTTATAAATGAACATTTATAAACAAAACGATAATAAATACGAATTATATATACCGAAGCTACGCGCGCGTTTTGATCTACGAGTTCACAGCACCGACCCGGCATCGCCTCGAACCCCGCGTTGACCAGATCTGACCCGTTTGACCCAGGTTGACCAGATCCGAAATGAAACCCAACACCCAAAGACGAACTCGTAGTTAGCTCGGTTTGACCAAGTTTGACCGGTCCCGAAACAAGACCCATGAGCCGACCCACAACAACTCGGACCAAGATCTGACCCGAACCACGATCTAAACCTGTCGAACCAACCAACACCGCAAAAATTCCGACCAGGACCCACCTAACACACGAACAAACCATACCCACCGCTGGCCTACTTCAAGAACACAATTAGTCCCATGATCGGACCACCATGAGACCACCTGAGCAAAAGCCACCAACTCTGACTTCCAGAGCCAGGATCGAACCCCGCAAACAAACAACCACTTACACCGTCGATCCCACAACAACCACCACCGAAACCTTTATAACCAGCACCCATAACCCGACCATAACTTGATTTGCAGGTCCGAAGCCATCACCAACACGTCACAGCCGAAACCCTCCACCACCAATAACCACATCCACGGTAACAAGAACAGCCGCTACCACCTCGAACCTCAAGCCTGAACTACCATCTCCAGCCACCTAACCCGTCACCACCAACGTCGTACGTCTCCCAGGCCCACCAAACGTGACCACCAACCTCGTAGCCACCACTGACCGTCGCCCTCTCCACCTGAACCACAATCTAAACCCAACCCCGACCCTTTTTGTTACCGTTTCTGTCCGTTTTCCGACCTAAAAGCACTGTACAGCCACCACCATGGGTGGTGGTGGCCGATCGTTGCCATATTGAGGGGAAGGGAGGACGTGGTGAATGTAACGGTAGAGAGAGAGAGATCCGGATGACAGAGAGTGTAGAGAGGGAGTTAGGGTTTCTTCTTAGAGAGAGAGGAGCGGCTGGTAATGGAGAAGAAGAGAGAGGGATAGGAGCTTTTATAGTTAGGGTTTTGGTAGGTAGGTTAATACCGCATATCGAACTCATAATAAACATAAAACATCTCGGTTCTATTTTAGGCTCGATAAGTTACTGTTGGTGGTGAAAATCCTCAGGATGATTTTACCTAGCATCCCTGGTGTAGCATCCTCAGGATGCTGAAGGACATCACGAACTTCAGGATATAACTATATTCCAGCATATGCACATCCTGAAGATGGACTAACGAACTATCTTTATATGATATGATTGCAGGTACAACTAAGACATGAAACTGTTTTCCAACGTCTATAATATAATGACTCAGTCAAAACAAGTTATTGGTAGAAGAGTTACACTTGCAAGCCAAGGTCTAAGCTTGAAGAAAGAGTCAAGGATGTAACCGACATGCATTAAAAACAGGCGAAGAAGGTGGAAACCGTTACTGCAATGTTTACCTGAGCAGAAACAGCCACAAACGGTCACAAAGAAGACTTCAAGGAACTTAACTAACAAGCCGATTACACGGAATTTGTTATTTACACTCATGTATTATAAATAGGGGAATGCTGGACAAGTATAGGACACATTGCTATCACCTGAAACACACGAACACTCTACTACTCATAGAAAAACTCACACACACTTAGCACAATTCATTGTAATCTTAGCTCACTCGTCCATCATTCATCCAAAGTTGTAACATTTTTCCCCATTTTAATATTAACAACAAGGCAGAGGCCTAGACTCCACCCGAGGTTTTATGCCGGCGATCATCAACTGATCAATGGCTTTCCTCGTACATCGAGTGTTGTTCTTTGTGTTTTAGCATTTACTTTACTTGTTACTGATAGTTGCATCCTCAGGATACAACTGTCCATCCTCAATTTTCTGATCATCATCCCGAGCATAGTTGTCAATTCATAGCTTATTTATATTAACCAATCACCATCCTGAAAATAACACTAAGTTTATATCAAACTAGCACTCTACCTCACTTTAACTAATTTGGAAAACAAGATTATTTTTAGTAGATAATTTTTGACTAAAACAATTTGGCGCCCACCATGGGGAAAGTGGTGCTATTTTAACAAAAAACTTTGTTAAAGCTGTTTTCCAAAACAACTTACTTTACAAAATTTTGACAACTATGTCTTCCTCACAAAAATCTGTTTCCTCATCCATGACATCCACAACCTCTGCTAAAAATGCTACACTGCCACCTCCACCTACATTTCCAAGAAGTTCTACTTATCAAATCCCACCTAGACCATCAATGGGAGCATCTGGATCTACTCCTCCTATTTTTGTTTCAAATGATGAACCCCTCTCTATGTTTGCATTGATGAAAGATTCGATACAACAACAACAAGACACAAACTGGATGTTGATAAGAGAAATACAATCTCTCAAGTTATCCTCAAGAAGGCCAAGTGAAGACATGGGGACACCATTGCAGCCCAGGGTGTTAGATTTTAATTCTGGCATCTCTGGGGGCGTGCATCAAGGAGATTTTATCCCCATGAGAACTGGATTCTCTGCTCTTGAAACGACCACTACACCCAGAATGACAACCACTAAGGATCCAGGATATACACCTGTGCCATCCCAAGGATACAACAATAACGATAACAATGTAAGTTCTAGTACTTATACTGCTAATGATGTTGCTTCTTTGCATGATACAGGTATGAGTCCACAACTAGCAAGGGAGCTACAAAAAATCAAAGATATGGTGTCAAGTGTACCAGGGATAGTACAACCTATCCCCGAAGTATCCTCAGCATGTCATAGGGTGTCTCGATTTGCACCTCCTATATGTGATGCGGAGATCCTGAAACGGTTTAAAACTCCTAGCATGAAGCTATACGATGGATCTACAGATCCCGAGGAGCATGTAGCTCAATATAGAGAAAGGATGGAGATAAATCCAATTCCTGCTAACCTCAAGGAAGCATGTCTATGCAAGGGATTTGGCTCAACTCTCACCGGTCTAGCCTTAAAATGGCTCCTAAGTGTTCCTCCATACTCAATTACTTCTTTTGCACATTTGATTAATATGTTTAATAATCAATTTTCTTGTAGTAGAACATTTGAACGTTTGACAAGTGACCTATACAGGGTAACTCAACCATAGGGGGAATCACTAAGGGAATATATTACAAGGTTTGGGAAAGAAGCACTCGACATCCCGAACTTGGAGGTCACGACGGCAGTACAAGCATTCAAGATGGGGCTGCAAAGAGATTCACCATTCTACCAAGAATTGGTGATGAATCCTTGTAGAAACTTGGATGAAGTCAGAAACAGGGCTCTAAAGTTCACCCGGCTTGAGGATGACAAGAAAATCCAAGAGGGGATAGAATCATCCTCAAGATATAACCATCCTAATCGAAAATCCACTCCCACATATGAACCAAACAGGCATAAACCATATGCTAGGCCTGACAATAAAAAAGGCAATGTGGTAGAGGATGACGATGAGGATGATGAATGTCCTAAATTATCAGATTACTGTTTTTCTGTGGATATTACAGGATTAATGTATGCCATGAAGGATCTCGGGGATAAAGCAAGATGGCCTAAGAAGGATAACAAGGCAGCTTGGAAAGACAAATCGAAGTGGTGTGCCTTCTACGAAGATTTTGGTCACGTTACTGAAGATTGTATTGCATTAAGGAAAGAGATTGCATATCTTTTTAGCAAGGGTCACCTTAAGGATCTTCTAGGCAAGAAGAAATCGAGGGTTCAGGATGGCACTACCATCCCAGAAAGATCAGCATCCCCACCTAAGGATGGTGGTATAATTAACTTCATTTCAGGAGGCTCAGACATTTGTGGAACCTCATATTCAGTTGCTAAAAGGCATGCAAGAGAAACAAAATCAGAAAAAGGAGAGAGACCCACAAGAACTACCATCCTGACGACCTCTAAAGTGATCAGCTTTGAGGAAGAAGACAGAGAAAATATCCTTGACCCTCATCATGATGGTTTAGTTATAACTTTATATATTACTAATCACTTTGTTTGCGGGATCCTTGTAGACGGTGGAAGTTCAATGAATATAATCCAACTAGAAGCCTTGAAAAGAATGAATATCCCAGAATCTGAAATAGTTTCCAGATCTTCAGTCCTGGTGGGCTTCAGTGGAGAAACTAAGAGTGCAGTGGGAGACATCAAGCTACCAGTATATGTAGAAGGGGTGAATTCTATCCAGAGATTCTGTGTGATAGATTCCTTGTCCTGCTATAATGTCATCTTGGGGAGACCCTGGATACATGACATGAAGGCAGTTCCTTCAACATATCATCAGTGTATAAAGCTACATACACCTTGGGGAGTTGTCAAAGTCAATAGTGATCAACAAGAAGCCAAGGATTGTTATAAAACATCTATAAAGGCTTCATCACAACAAGCGTAGCAATTACAGAAGAAGGATGCACAGTGCCATCCTCAGGAGGTCAAGGCACATCCTGATCAGGATGTAAAGGCTGTTTGCCTTGACGACAAAAACAAGGATATCACTGTGCTAATTGGTAAGAATATACCTAATGACATTGAACAATCATTAATTTCATTTCTTAAATGTAGAATGTCTACGTTTGCATGGAAACACGAAGATATGACTAGCATCTCTAAGGATGTCATTACCCATAAGCTTAGGATTGATAAGAGCTTCAAGCCCATCCAGCAGAAATGAAGAAAGTTTGCTCCAGAACAAAATATCATCATACAGGAAGAAGTAGATAGGATGTTCAAATCTAAGATGATAAGGGAAGTAAAATTCCTAAGATGGCTTGCAAACGTAGTGGTGGTTCAAAATAAAAATGGGAAATGGAGAGTGTGTGTAGACTATACAGACCTCAATAAAGCCTGTCCTAAAGACCCATTCCCATTACCACATATAGATTCAATGGTGGATGCAACAGCAGGCCACGAAATGCTAACATTCATGGATGCATCCTCAGGATTCCAACAAATTCAAATGGAACCAGACGACCAAGAGGATACAACATTCATGACCCCATCAGGTATATATTGTTATATAGCTATGCCATTTGGACTAAAAAATGCAGGTGCAACCTACCAAAGGCTAGTGAATATGATGTTTAAAGAAAAGATTGGGACACAATGGAAGTGTAAATTGATGACATGGTGGTTAAATCTAAGAAGGCAGAGAACCATCTTCAGGATCTTAAGGAGGCATTTGACATCCTGGATGCCTACAATATGAAGTTGAATCCGTCAAAGTGTTACTTTGGAGTTGGTGCTGGAAAGTTTCTTGGATATCTAGTCACCAAAAGAGGGATAGAAGCCAACCCCGAACAAATAAAAGTCATCCTTGATCTCAAATCTCCGAAAAATATCAAGGATGTACAAATATTGACAGGCAGGATAGCAGCCTTAAAAAGATTCATTTCAAAATCATCAGAGAAGTGTAAAGAATTCTATGATATCTTGAAGAAAAATAGTAAATTCGACTAGGGACAGAGACACAAGGAAGCATTGAAGAAGCTGAAGGAGTATCTTGCAGCAGCTCCACTCCTGATGAAACCTGAGGATGGAGAACCTCTAAAGCTATACCTTGCAGTTTCTGGGAATGCTATAAGCGCAGTGTTGGTAAGAGACTTCAAAGGGGAACAACATCATGTCTACTATGTAAGTAAAACTCTACTAGATGCTGAGACCAGGTATTCTCATCTCGAAAAACTTGTTTTAGGCTTAATAATGGCATCTACTAAGTTAAGGCATTATTTTGAAACACATAGGATACACGTACAAACTAACTATCCTATTAAAAATGTACTTAGAAAACCAGAAATGTCAGGATGAATGGCTAAATGGTCAGTAAAATTAAGTGCCTTTGACTTAGTATACGAGCCTAGAAATGCAATCAAATCTCAAGCTCTAGCAGATTTTGTGGCTGATTTTAGTAGTGATATCCTGAGTGAAGTAGAATCTGAAGTGCAACAATTAAAAGAAAATTTAGAAAAATGGACTTTATTTACTGATGGTGCTTCAAATGCAAAAGGAACAAGTTTAGGAATACTACTAAAATCGCCACAAGGGGACAAAATACCCCATGCTATTAGATGTGCATTTCAGACAACCAATAATGAGGCAGAATATGAAGCTCTCATTGCTGGTTTACAACTTGCTAAAGACATGCATATTATTAATATTGAAGTATTTGTTGATTCTTTGTTAATTTCTAATCATTTTAATGGATCTTATGCCGTAAAGGGTTAAAAATTAGCTGTTTATCTCGAAAAAGTTAAAAAAATTTCAACTTCCTTTGTAGAATTTTCACTAACACAGGTACTTAGAGAAGAAAATGTTGAAGCTGATGCTTTAGCAAATCTGGGATCCTCCCTAAATCTACCTGAAGGATCTAAGATCCCCATCATCCACATCCTGAAACCAGCAATTGAAGAGTGGCATCCTGAGGATAACATTGTTTTAGCTACTCAGGCTCAAGACGATTTATCTTGGATAACTCCTATAGTAAAATATCTACAAGAGGATGTTATCCCAGAATGAGAAAATGCAAAAGCTTTCCGGATGAAGGTAACACTGTTCATTATTATAGACAATGTTTTGTATAGAAAATCTCTTTCAGGTCCATATTTGAGGTGTCTCAACAAGGAAGAAGCAAACGAAGTACTGAAAGACATCTATGAAGGAGATTGTGGAAACCACACAGGAGGAAGATCTGTTTACTCAAAGGTCTTAAGAACAGGATACTATTGGCCTACAATGAAGAAGGATGCCATGCAATATTCTCAGAGGTGCGACCCATGTCAAAGACATAGCAACATCCTTCATCAACCTACTGAACCACTACATCCTATCATTTCACCATGGATATTCATGAAATGGGGGATGGATATAGTAGGAAAGCTACCCGTAGCTCTTGGTGGAAAGGTGTTTATATTGGTAATGACGGCTTACTTCTCAAAATGGATCGAAGCTGAAGCATTTGTACAAGTTAGGGATAAGGAAGTGGTCTCATTCATCAAGAGAAACATCCTAACAAGGTTTGGAGTGCCAGCTGAGATCATATGCGACAACGGTTCTCAATTCATTAGCAAAAGAACGACTGACTTTTGTGAAAGTTGGTGAATCAAGATGATAACTTCAACACCAGTCCATCCTCAAGCCAATGGACAAGCAGAATCCTCAAATAAAATTATTGTCAACAAATCAAAGAAGAAGCTTGGGGAGAAGAAAGGAAAATGGGCAGAAGAACTTCCATTCGTACTTTGGGCTCATAGAACTACTTCAAAGAATGCAACTGGTCAAACACCTTTCTCCTTGGTCTTTGGAACAGAAGCAATGCTACCTACAGAGATGGTCATGCCTACGGCTAGGAAACATCTTCAGGATGCTACTACCAACTCAGAAGCATTGTTGCAAGATTTGGAAACAATGGACGAACTTAGGAATGCTGCTAAATTAAGAATGGCAGCTCATCAACAAAGGATTGCTAAAGCCTACAACAAAAATATAAGGATAAGAAGATTTCAAGAAGGTGATTTGGTACTAAGGAAAGCCTTCCAAAATACAACAAAACCAAGTGATGGCAAGCTAGCTCCTAAATGGGAAGGACCATACTTAATAGATTCTGAAGCTGGTAAAGGAGCATATTGGCTGTCGACTATGGAAGGAGAAATTCTACCAAGGGCTTGGAATGATATTCACCTGAAATATTATCATGTCTAAGGATGCATGTGACTGATCTCTCTGTAAGAGAAATTATAGTCCGAATCACAGGTGGGATGAAGGTGAAGGCTGATAGAGATGAATCATCTCCATATGTAAGTATTCTTAACCTATTTCGATAGATTATTTTAACTAAAATAGTTCATTTCGAGAATTTTGCAGTACCATCCTAAAGATGGAACATTTTGAAGACTAGAGGGTTGGCCACCCTCTCCTCCGTTAAGGTGTCCGACACCTTCCTAAGGTTTAAAGGTTTTCGCCTTTCTCATTGGGTTAGCAACCCCTCCTGGAGCGCACGTTGTTCATATATATTTTCAGGATGGTGGGACCAGTCCATGTAAAAGTGGCTGACAATTTCATCATTTTTGAGATATGTATTAAACTCTTAAGGTTTAGACATTTTACAATGTCTCTTACGTATTTGGCCTAGTCGCCAGAGCCTTATCGCCAGTTATTCTTAAGATATTACAATAGGCCTTGTCGCCAGAAATTCTCAAGATTCTACATGTTGGTTCTTCACCAAGTCATTCTAAATGGGCATGACCCCAGTTCATTTAAAGGCCTAGTCGCCAGTATAATAACAATGATTGCCTCTATATAGGTTATTCTTAAACATTCCTTGAAAAAGGAAAAAAATATTAAAGTCTATCTTGAAGATATTATACTGGGGACATCCTCAGAATAACGAAGACCATCCTGAGGATGACAAAGAAAGAAGAACCCGGGACATCCTCAAGATAGTATCATCCCGAGAATGACTAAGTAGAATAAAGCGTATATTCAAGAGATCAATCCAAGAAGATTATCTTCAGAAAATAAAGGTATCATTTACATCATTTCCTTATACCTAACATTTGCTAATGTTTGCAGAATATCAAAAGAAAGGAACACAAGGTTGTATTGTTGAAAGAGTAGTTGTATTATTTAAATCAAAAACAATGTCAACCCCTGGTTTCATCCTAAACCAGGACCCATCCACCAAGGGTCAACATTTTCAGGTCAGGTCAGGGAAAGACTTTGGGGCTTCGTCTTGAAAATCAAGATCCCTCCACCCCAAAGACCCAAAGACTTTCATTGTTCATACAGACATAGAAAAGAAATTGTTTAGAATTGTTCACAAACCAACCAATATCATAAAAAATGGACTCTGGCCTAGTTATCTCATCCTTCATTACCCACTGGTTCCTCAACCTGGAAATCCTTAGCCACTTCAGCCTCCGTCACCTCAAGCTCCTTTGCTGCATCTTCAGGATCAACAGTAGGGGAAGATTCAACCTCTTTTCCACCCAAACTAAGGATCTTCTCTTGCCATGCTTTGACATCCCAATCCTCCGGCTTGAAGTTAGGATCCCTAGCCTGCAAAGCCATCCTCACCCTAGCTTGGAAAACAGAGATCATGGCAGATTGCATCAAACCCTACTTGTACTCCTCCATTTCCTTTTGATGATCTTGTGTGCTCTTGGCCTGAGTAGACTTCGCCAACTTCAGTTCAGTCTCAACTTTGGTCAATTTCTTCTCAAGCTGTTTACCTTTTTCAAGGGCAGATTTCTTCGCATCCTCAAGCTTGGCCTTAGTATCAGCAAACTCCTTGTTAACATCATCCAGAGATTTCAGAAGATATTCATGTCCCTACGGACATAAACAAGAACAGGTAAGTGTTTAACCCAATTATATGCTAAAAAATTATTATGAACATCCTCAGGATAGGAACATACCTGGAGGATAAACTGCGAGATCTTGCCCAAAATGGCATCACAGCTAAGACCTTCAAAAAGGGAAGTCTCTTGAGCAGAAGCGCTAGCTGCCTTCCTCTTCTTAGAAGGTGCTTTAGGCTTGCTTGTAGGAGGAGGGCTCGTCATCCTGGAACTGGAGGGTGAAGTGATCTGTGGAGATTTGACATCTAGACTGTCAATCTCGTCAAGATAAAAAAGGCAGGTTTCTTTGCTGAAAAAAGACAAAAGACACAGGTCAACACAGGAATCAAAACATGAACATCTTTGGGATGTAGTAAGTAAAACTAACCAGACATCTCAGTAGCTTGGCTGGTGGTAAAACCTTCTTCTATCTCAAAAGTCCTTGCCGAAGGAGGTAAGTCTATTATTTCCCTACGTCTTATAAAAGCAGAGTCTAAAGGTTGAACAAGTTTTGCAAAGAAAGCACCTGTAAGATAAAGTTCAGAATATTAATAACATCTTCAGGATGCTTCTACTATCTTCAAAAAAGTATTTACCACTTTTCAACCAGGATATAGGGATGTCATTCCCATAAGGAATGGAGTCTCTTCTCACAAAAAAGAACTTAGATTTCCAAGGCTTATCAGACTTTATAACATTATAAAAGAGAGAAGGTTGCTTACTGATAAGCTGAAGGACATAACGGCTTGACCCGTGTGTTTTCAACTTATAAATGTATGACAGGTCCCCAATCTCAAGTTAAATGCCATGGTTTTTAATGATCTTATTGCAGACCATTAAAATCCTCCAGATCTCAGGCATGGCCTGGCCAAAAGCCATTCCTGTCGCATCAAAGAATTCTTTGATAAAATCCGGGAATGGGTACCTAAGACCTAGTTGGAAGGGAAGATAGAAAAATTAAACCCAAACCGAAGAGGCAAAGTCAGATTTCACACTTAAATCATAGGGACGAAAACAGCCGAACTAGGGAAGGCCCCAGAATTCTTAAGGGCTTGAATATCCCTATCACTAAAAGTGCAAACCTCTTGGTCAGGTTCTTTAAGCAAATTCTAAGGTGTGAAATACTTAGGGATTCCAACACTCCCAGACGCTCTTGTTAATTTCTTACTCATTCTCAAAACGTTTGTTTTAGAAAAACTTTGCAGGATCAAAGAAAAGAATAAAGCAAGAAGCAAGATGGATAATTACCTTTTTCAAAAATCTTGTGTGATTATAAGGAAAGAAGAATAGCCTATATATAGGCGATAGGATATGATGGGGTGTAACGGTCATCACGAAATTTAAGCCTAAAAAATAGCCGTTGCAACTTTCAAAGAAGTTAAAACATGCTTACCCGGGAAACTATTTAATTGAGAAAAATATTTCTACAGTTGAGATATTAACGGTAACATATTTTTGGGGACAATTGTTAGTGGTGAAAATCCTCAGGATGATTTTACCTAGCATCCCTGGTGTAGCATCCTCAGGATGCTGAAGGACATGACGAACTTCAGGATATAACTATATTCCAGCATATGCACATCCTGAAGATGGACTAACGAACTATCTTTATATGATATGATTGCAGGTACAACTAAGACATGTAACTGCTTTCCAACGTCTATATTATAATGACTCAGTCAAAACAAGTTATTGGTAGAAGAGTTACACTTGCAAGCCAAGGTCTAAGCTTGAAGAAAGAGTCAAGGATGTAACCGACATGCATTAAAAACATGCAAAGAAGGTGGAAACCGTTACTGCAACGTTTACCTGAGCAGAAACAGCCACAAACGGTCACAAAGAAGACTTCAAGGAACTTAACTAACAAGCTAATTACACGGAACTTGTTATTTACACTCATGTATTATAAATAGGGGAATGCTGGACAAGTATATGACACATTGCTATCAACTGAAACACACGAACACTCTACTACTCATAGAAAAACTACTACTCATAGAAAAACTCACACATACTTAGCACAATTCATTGTAATCTTAGCTCACTCATCCATCATTCATCCAAAGTTGTAACATTTTTACCCATTTTAATATTAACAAACAAGGCAGGGGCCTAGACTCCTCCCGAGGTTTTGTGCCGGCGATCATCAACTGATCAAGGGCTTTCCTCGTTCATCGAGTGTTGTTCTTTGTGTTTTAGCATTTACTTTACTTGTTACTAATAGTTGCATCCTCAGGATACAACTGTCCATCCTCAATTTTCTCATCATCATCCCGAGCATAGTTGTCAATTCATAGCTTATTTATATTAACCAATCACCATCCTGAGAATAACACTAAGTTTTTATCAAACTAGCACTCTACCTCACTTTAACTAATTTGGAAAACCAGATTATTTTTAGTAGATAATTTTTGACCAAAACAGTTACCACGAAAATTAGTCGGTTAAGTTCGTAATTATACATAACACTAAACCGAGCTATTAAATTAGTATTTTCATCACCTGACGCATACGTTTAAATCGCGTTAACTAGATCGGTCGTTGTTTCAGTCATTTAAACCATATGTTTCCTTTCGAAACTTAATAAATGAACTTATTTACAACAAATAATTATTCCAAAAGTTCGATAACAGTTAAAACCACGCATTTTGGCGTCCGATTCCCGCGTCAGTTACTTTTCGCGTTTCTAAAACGTTACTTTTTTGGCCTTTTTTTCGCGCCGATTTCACATTCGATCGCTTCAATAGAAAATACGTGTCATATTCACATAGAATGACCTTATGCTAGTCCAGTTTGACAAATTTTTACTGGTGTCGGTTCGCTAACATTAAATACGCGAAGTCTTTCTTTAAAGGTATCAAGGCTTCTACGAACTTCGAGGAGGACATCGTAGGACTCGTAACGGCTCAATTAAAATAGTTAACCTTAAACCATGTTAATTACTTAAGAAACACAATTAAGATCACGTTAAACGTTGTAGAGAATTTGACGGTTGTCACATTTCATCTTCTAGATCCTTCAAAATCGCTTGCATCACTTGATATATCGGCGTAATCCCCGCCCCACCCACGAAATTGGTATTGCATCCGTCCGCGTAAACACGCGATTAACGATTAAACATACGAGTTTTGACCTTACTTTAAACCACTCCCGATTAAAACTTTGACATTTATGAAAAACCCAAACCATTGTGATCATTACACTTTTGATTCCCAAAAATTTTACATTTTTAACTATTAAAACTTGTACTAAGCCTTTGCGATTTAACGGGAGTTCTTGAAATTCTATTGCGGAAGCTTGATGAGTGTTCGGGTGTGTTCGCTCTTCTCACGACTTGATCCTTGATCCGGGATTCCACGAATGCGTACCTAGCACCATTACACAAATAATGATTAGTGGGGTTACAAAATGTATTTACTATAAAGGAATATCATCACGCATTGAGACGGAACGAACCAGGCCAAACAGCCCAATAAATTTTTTACGCAACATAACTTTAAAAGGCCTGAACGGCCGTTCACCCAAAGTGAATGGTCGTTCACATGGCCAACAATGTTTTCCTGTTGGTCAGTCTGGCCGAACGGCTGTTCACTCAGAGTGAACAGTCGTTCACCGGGCCACGAACAGTAGCAGCTGTTCTGTACAGCCTGAACGAATGCTCACTCTAAGCGAACGGTCGTTCACAGGCTTCTGCACCTTTTTGCTGATTTTAAATCATAGGAATCATGTCGCAAACGCATTTGACAAGTTCCCCAAGCATAAAAATCATATTTTTAACTAAATTAACATTTGTTTGACTGGAAACATCGCCCGGTCACTGACACTATGGTCCGGCTCTTAGTTTTGAATGATTTTGTCGATTCTTACCCAAATCGACCCATTAGGGCCTTGGACTTTTCAAAACACTACTTGATTGCTCAATGGGTATGATAATCATGTTGTCAACCCATTGGTTACTTGTTTAACTAAAATCATCGACCGGTTTGTGTCATTAAGACCCGATTACTAGATTTAACTTTCAATGAAAGTTTAGAATTCCCCAAAATGCCCTCATAAGCATTTACTTCAAATTAGCCATCCGTGGCGACACTACTTGATTTGATTTCATTGTTTTCGACTCAATGACTTGTTTAAAAACCTCTAAGTCCTCACGGACTTAGATTTCCACCATTTCTCAAGATTTCTCTCAATTAGTCAATTCTATGCTCACTAGCGCGCATTAGACATAGTTATGGAATTAACTTACTTAATTTGCACCCATGCTTTATGTGGGTGTTTTAGTACCCATGCTACTTCGCCAGAAGGCGTTTATTTGACTACGGACTTATCGGGCGGCTTTGACCCATATCCATACCTTGTACTCACCCCTCATGATTCGTGGCATCAAGTTCCCATTCTCAAATGCATTTTACCTGTATGCTTTCTAGATTGATAAACATTAGTTTATCGGAACTCAAATGGCAATACTTCGCCATTTGATCCATCTAACTTCATGAATCTAAATGCTTGTAACACAAGCATCAAGTGTTGGACTTAAATGATGAGGACATCACTATTTAACCCGTTTGGACTCATAGTTCGAGTTACTATGTTATCCAAGCTTTTACCTATGGTTCAAGTGACAACAACTTTACCTAATCAACAACATGCTTAACTACTTCATTCAAAAGATTTCATCGATTCATTTGAATTTAAAACATCATTTCCCACATATCATTATTAATTGACCCGTTTGATGAATTTCACCATTCGTTCACAAATCATTGTACCAATTAATGTCATGAACCTTGTTTTGTTATGAGTTCACTTAAAGTGAACCGCTTAATGGATTTCACCCCTTGGGGTTTACCTTTATTACAAACTCAAGATTAAAACTAATGTATACAACACTTAAGCTATGTTATAGTCTAATGGTGTAAGTAAAACTTACCTCATATCCGTTCTTGCTTCCATACGCATTGAGCTTGCATTTGTTTGACCCGTTTGCATCCCTAGATCTTGTACCTAACTTAGAGACATGTCAAACCTTGTTTTTGTTAGAATACATAATATGGATTTCTTTCATTATCCATGGCATCATGTATTCATTTTACCTCCAGCTCAACATCACATTTCAAGTATTCATGTTCATACGTGATTTACACATTTACTTTCTCGTTCAAGCATTTTATCAAACACTTGGTGTGCACCCACCAATTTAATTGATTTTCCTGATTTTAAGTTAGCCAAAACATCCTCATTTGTCTAATCATCATCATAATATATTATTTAGACCATTTTGCCTAAATTTCTCATTATAACAACTTCACAATATTCCCAAGACTACTAGATGTATGTGGGTTCAACCTAGGGTTTAACCCTAATTTTCACAAGTTAACATATTCATATGAACATAATCAAGAACACATACTAAGTGTGATTTGTAACCAAATTAGGTATGATTGAGGCTCCCTAAAGCTAGAGAAACCTCCAACAACTTAGAATCTCACGGTTTTTTTTACAAAACCCTAGATTTTCACCATGATCAAAAACGAATATATCATCAATTTATACCAAATAAAAGGTACCTTGATGTTCATTAGGCCTTAGATGATCCGTTTCTTGCTAAAGCATTGAAGAACCCTTTCATTTGGCTTGGATTCAGGCATATTATTGACTTTAGGGTTTGGTTAGTGAAGGAGATTATTCTCCTGATGAAGAATCGACACACACACACACACACAAGTGTGTGTGTTCACACTCAATTTACCATTTACATATTTCTTGTTTGGCTAGTTGTCAACTACAACCCCTCAAGTTTTTCCCCTAAGTCTTTTGTTATTAAAACTTATTAAACAAAGCGGGCTTCTAGTGTTATTCCCATAATAGGACATAACCCAAGTTCTTATTATTCGAGTCTTGTTTTATTATTAACTTGATAATCACGCCTAATGGAGTAATTAGGCGAGAAGGATGATTTTGGGGCGTTACATTAAATGCTCATTGTGTGGCGACGGTGAAGAGACTGTAGAGCACTTGTTTACTAGTTGCTTGTTTTCGGCACTTCTATGGAAACACATCGGTACGTGGTGTGGTGTTTTTCATATTTTCGCCTTTTCATTTCATGACTTGATGGAGACCTATGTGCATTTGGGACATAAAGATCTGGAAAAGAGCATTTTTCATGGGATTATTATAATCGGGTGTTGCTGTCTTTGGAAAGCCAGGAATGATAAGAGATTTTCGAATAAGTGACCTTGATTATGGACATTATTGGAAAGTTAAAGTCGGTGGGGGTATCTATGTTTCAAAGAATAGGTTAAATTTTAAAACTTCGTCTTGGGAAAATTGGTGTAGTTTTGTATTCTTATTATTATATAGCCTTGTTGGTAGTGGCCTCCAGGTCTATGGGTTGGTTCCATTTCGAATAAATTTTACTTTTAATAGAAAAAAGATGTGTCATACCAATGTACCAAATGCATTTAATACTAACTATTCAAAGATAGAGCTTGAATTATTATAACTTTCTATTAGTAAGATCTTAGTTGAGCACATAGGTGACTAGAGATAGTAAGTATGTACATAGATGACTTTATTTTGAAAATCAAAATTTAACCCACTTCCAATATAATTACCAGCTTGGGCTTGATTCTAAACCCAGTTGGTTTCATCACTCGAACCCACAATCTCAAATTCTCATGACATCAACCTTATCGTTACTTCAAGAACACCTAAAACACAAGCAAAGAGTCCTTGATATCATAACCCATCTTCTCAAAGTTAGGGTTTATGGCAAACTGAATCATGGGTCGTGGCCCACAAGCCAAAGCCAACATATCTTCAGAAGCTTCAGGAACATGTTCTCTTATAATATCCTCATCGATATACCCTTCACTATATTTCCATCCTTCTCTAGCAGATTTTCCAACAACATACCACACCTTTACCCTATCTTCATACTTTTGAGCCCATGCATCAAGCATTCAAGCTCATCCCTCAACAATATATCTTCCGTACGGTTTGCATGCACAACATACATCTTTGTTTCATCTTTTAGATCCTTCAAAATTGCTTACATCACTTGATATATCGGCGTAATCCCCGTCCCACCCACGAATATGGCTAATTTAGTAGCAAACTTTTGCTTACCATGCATCGAAAATGTCCCCTTACTTATGTACTCAATGTGACCTAACAGACCCTTGATGTCGAGTGGAGAACCAAGTGGCAATGACTCGTTGTACTACGACATGAACCCGCCTTTTGGGAACCTTGGTTCGACGTCTTTGAAGTAGATTTTGACTAATAACTCAAAGTATCCGACTTCATCAATGCTGCTAGTTGGTGTGTATGCTCTCATGCATAGCTTGTCATCACTGAAGGTAGAAAGAAAGATGTGTTTACATATAGGCAACCCGAGGCTTGATCCGGTTCGAGTAGGGCGGACCAGAACAGTCTCACGTCGTGTGAGACTAATGTTTTGGAGATTAGATTGCATGGTATTTTTTGACGTGTAATTAAGGCTATGTTTGGTTTAGTTATGGGTGCAATTTCTTTAATGGTGTTTAAGTGTGTAGTTGTGTAGTTAGTGGCATCATGGACCAAGTTGTTTGGTGATGATGTAGCTGAGTCGGAATTGTAGCCTATGGTTATGAGTTCACCGACTCGGTACTCTTCTAAGAGCTTTTTGGTTTTGTCGGAATGGATTGCATCGAATTCTTTTGTCTAATCCATTCTGGCATTTATGAGAATGCTGTTAGTGAAACTAGGGTGGTCTTTGAGGAAGGTGATGCAATCGTAGATGTGACCGTGGACCACGATCCCGGCTGAGTTGGGTTTCTTTACTTCGGACATGGAGTAGGTTAATGAAGTTATGTTCATAAAAGTAGATAAAACACTCTTCTTAATGGTCGGGTTTGCAAACTCAGATGATATCTCGAGGTGCTTCTTGCGAGCCATCCATCCACCGGATTGGTTTCCTGGTTGAGTTGGGTGCTCAAACACAATCCCGATCTCACCTTTGTGCGGTTTGCACATGTTGGTTTTCACTCGGAACCAAAAGTTGTTCATCATGCCCTGTAATATCATATCATGTATAGTCAAATCACATAATTGAATAAATTAGGTGAATTGGATTTATATTTGTCTAATTGGCCCTAATAATTCACATTGATAATTTAACTAATTACTCTCATAATTTTGACTTTCGTGAGAAAAATTAGGTAGAAATCAAGTGTAAATATATGATAATTATGCGAGGGAGGTTGTCCCTGACAATTAGTATAGATAATTATAACCGACTAATAAGTCAGAGTTTGTTAAATAACACAACTTAATTTTTTTTGAACGGTCAATGGTACACAGTCATAACAAAGCCCCACACCCTTCAGGTCTGGTGCCCCCCAAGGTCCAGCCTCTCATTTCAAAATAACCCTACTCTGAGTGTGATTCGAACCTGTGATCTCCCAGGACAAGAACCCCACAAAATGAGTAAACCTTCCCAACTCCATTGCAACCACTAGGCTACACCATCATTGGCTAGGAGGTGATGGTCGAGACCCAATGATTACCTAGAAGTTGATGCGATATCATGCTTCCTAACTCGATGGCTTGACGCGGCTGAAGGAACTGGTATGGTTGTGATAACCAGCGTGGTTATGAGCTATTAGTGTGTCACTGCAGCAACTCGTATGCTCAGAGGCTTAGTCAGCTAAGAGTTTCAATTGAGAGAATAACTATAGAGAGAGAGAGAGAGATTTTAGAGAGAGAGAGAGAGGGGGGAGGGGTCTAATGAAGACCAATCTGATTTATTTTGAGGGTTTGCCCTTTATTTATAGAGGGGGAGTGTCAAACCCTGATGGGCTTTCTTATTTGGGTTTGAGTTTGGCCCAATATATTAATTAATTATTTTTGCTGCTTGGGCTATTGGACTTGGCCTAATGCCCTAATGCATACCCTACATCATTAGTTGCGAAATACACGTGCCTGGTAAGAGTAACAGGTTTAAACGGACCCTTCTTATATAAGTCAAAATGGGTAAGTCGAAACACTTATAGTCCAAAAAGATTTATTTTTTTTTTTAGTAAAGAAGTGTGCCAAATATGATTCTTAAAACTTTATTATTTACATAATTATTTAATTTATTTGGATAACATGATTTTAGAAGTTTTATGCCATACACATGCACTTTAAGCCACTTTTGATTTGTTTGGCCCATTTGACTTGTTTTGCAGCCATGGTTCACACATAATCTAGTTGGCTCAGGTCCTCCTCCTACACCTCTAGGAATGGTTATGCAGCCCCAAATCCCGGTTCACGCCATGCGGCCTCCTGCTGCACCACGAGAGCTACAAACGTCATTTCCAGTTGCACCACCTGGATTGCCAGTATCTCGGCTGTAATTTCTTGTTTTTGCTAGTAATGGCATGCCTTCTCAAACTTCAGCATATTCTGCTCCTACAAGTATTTGCTTAAGGTCTCCTTCATATTTGAAGAACACGATGGATCCCAATGCAATCACCAATATAAACATGCCAATGGGCTACAAGACAGGGTTGGACCTAGCCTTTGGCTAGGGGCCGCGCTCGTTGCCCCTCAGTTTTTCGCGTGTAATGAAAAAAAATTGTTTTTAAGATTTTTATAAAACGTTACCTCCAAAATAAATTATACGTTACTTGAAAAATATTTATTGAACTCGAATTAAATAAGACTAAACCCACACAGTAACCCAACTAAACTCACCAAATACACAAGAAAACTAACCCAACTATTGAGATAAGTTAGAGTGGGTTGGAGTTTTTAACCCTAAAACAAGTAAGTTCTCAATTCGAACAGGTTTGAACCCAAGTAAAAACAATCAGACTAGTTTACAACCTGAACCGGTTTAGGTCCAAATCGGGTTTTGCACACACCTCGAATCGGTTGTATAATCATCATTTTTGTAGTTTCATTGCAAGCTAGCTTGATAATAGTGATCATGACTTGCCGTGTTGGTCATTTAAAGGGAGATTATGATTATACATAAAACATTGATACGAGTTAGGATACAATAACACTCATATTGAATACATATTACATTGTTTAGGTCTCAAAATGTAATTAGTGCTTAATGAACATCATGCCATTGCTTTTGTTGTGTTGCCCATTGAAGCAACCACTACTGTATCAAGCTACTCTCCTCTTAACCTCAACAATATCCACGTCAGCATCACCAACAAAATGGACTCAATCCATCAAAAACGCATCTTCCCCTCTAAAATCAATACAAATATACAAACAAATGCACCATAAATTCATCCCTATTGACAGCTATACAATCCTTTACACACTTACAGCCTCTACCCATTTGCACAACCTCCCTCTTCTCCGTCACCTTCATGCCAACATTATTAAACATGGGTTCACGTCAAATGTCTACATTATGTCCTCTCTTTTGAATGGTTACTCGAATGCTTGTTTCGGTGATGCACGCCAAATGTTTGATGAAATGCCTGAGAGAACTGCAGTCACTTGGAATACTATGATCACTGGGTTATCGAGATATGGGAATGTGGACAAGGCCAGATCCTTGTTTAATGAGATGCCGTTGAGGAATGTCGCTTCTTGGTCTGCAATGATCGCAGCGTATGTTAATATAGGATGCTGGAAACAAGGACTTGCATTGTTTTGGAAGATGTTAAGAGATGAAAAGGTGAAACCTGATGAGTTTACTTTGTGTGCTGTGTTAACAGCGTGTGGGCGTATGGGTACGATCGGGTTTGTGTTGGGAAGGTCCATTCACGGGTTTATTGTTAGGAACGAGTGGGAGCTTAATGTGGAACTTGGCACCGCGTTAGTTGACATGTATGCGAAAAGTGGGTCGTTAAAGGTTGCTACGTTGGTTTTTGACATGATGCGAGTGACGAATGTGGTTTCTTGGACTGCGTTGATTTGTGGGGCTGGACAACACGGTTACGTTAACGAAGCAAGAACTTTGTTCGATGGGATGCAAAAAGTGGGTGTTAAGCCCAACGAGTTAACTTTCACGGGCATTTTAAGTGCGTGTGTGCATGCAGGGTTGGTCGACGAGGGACGCAGGTACTTTAAACTGATGGAGGAGTATGGTTTGAAGCCGAATATTCATCATTACGGCTGTATGGTCGATTTGTTTGGAAAGGCAGGAGAGCTAGAAGATGCGTATGAAGTTATTATGAAAATGCAGCCAGAGGCTAATATAAATGTTTGGGGGTCTTTTCTTAATTCGTGTAAGGTACAGAATAACTTTAAGATGGCGGAAAGGGTGATTAATAGAGTCGTAGAAACGTTGAGGCCTGATAAGGATGGAGGCGTTTATACTCTTATCGCTGATTTGTTTGTTATGGGTGAGAAGTGGGATGATGCAGAGAGGATTAGAAGGTTAATGGTTACTCAGAATGTTAGGAAAGCGAGAGGAGCTAGCTTTATCAGCAACGGTGGACCATGAAAATGCATCTTAAAACAGCTTCAGGGACTGATCCTTCGTTGGGTTATTGATCATGAAAATATGTTACAAATCTAGATAAATGAATTAACAGGTCCAGTTATGTTTGATGTTCAGTTCATTGACAGGGATGATATGCATAGTCTCAAAGGCTCGGAGGATGTAATGAGGCTGCAGGTCAAAGAGTAAGGCTATTATTCACCCGACTTCATACACCGCAGTATGAGATTACAAGTACGAATCACATCTCTCCATTATTAACATGAGGGCTACCAATTTTTTTTGTTTAAATTTAAGAATTTTACACACTTGATAATGCCTGCTGAGTTCTTTGATGGGAAAGTTTAGAGTTTTAGCGGTAGTTTCATCACCCGTAGGGATACCAGGTCCAGGATACCAATCATACACTAGTCTAACATAGGTAGCAAGACGTTATCTAGAAAGAAGGCCGATCTGACTAAATCTGGCATGATTTATTTGCTGATTTTCTGTATGAACTCGGTGTTTTAATCGTCCATTTGCTGACATAGACCTGTCGACAAGTAACTTCCAACTAACCCATCATCAATTCATTTTTCCCATAAACATGAGTGTAGATGAGAAAAATTGCATATACATGTAAATATGGATGTATGAATTTGAATTAAAACACGGATAGCACCAAAATAAAACAATCTAAACTCGACATGAAACTAATTGGTTCCAAAATAGGTACACAAAAGTATTTGGGTTGGTCGGGACAAGAACCGTCAACCTAAATACGACTTAAGTTGTTAAAGAGTGTCCTATATTTGGAAAAATCACCTAACAAAACTCAATGAGTAATCATAGGTTTGACTGTCATACTAAAAGCTTTAAGTGTAGTCAAAAGACAATAACCTTGGAGCTTGTCAAGGGCCAGCATGTTTCCGTCAAAGAAAACAATGTTATGATTGGCGCAACAGACAGACGGGTCAATACCCTCGTATCTCTGGAAATTGGGACAAAGCAAATTTGGTCGCGACCTCCATCCATAATGGAACACATTCCTTCTTCATGGCTTGTAAGTTGTAAATATAGTGATCACAGTCAAGACTGCGAATGAATGGCACATTTGACATGATTGCAGAGGCGTGAATCGCTTAACTCATGGCTCCTGGTTTATTGATTTGGACATACCCAAGTTATTCATTATTCATGGGATGCATAAACAAGCATGGGAAGACGAGTGCCGACATCGTTGAACTCAGCATCATCTTCTGTGCCTTGTAATGGATATCATTTGGAGTTAGTCATGAGCACCTCAACTACAATTAAGTAATCATTGAGTTTCTTGATTAACAACACCCCTTTAGAGCTTGTAAATCACCTAATGATCTCTTTTTGAGTGTTCTCGTGTAGAAGTCAACCAGTTTCCAGGCCAATGAGCTGATGATCCGTTTATTGCTAAAGCATTGAAGAACTAGGGGTGCTAAACGGGTCCACTCAGGGGGGTTGGCAGGTCCAACCCGATCGAACCCGAAAACTTTACACGAACCTAACACGATCCGAACCCGAAAATTGTGTCATACATATGAAGCCGAACACGACCTGAATATTCACAGGTTGATCTGAGATCCGTTCAACCCTAATTTTTTATTTTATTTTTAATTTTGTTTGTAAATTAATATGTTATAATTAAAATTTTACTTAAAAACATAAATTTTAGTTGGAAAAACTTATTCCAATTTATCTTTTAAGTTATAATATGACATAAAATACCTAACAAATTTAATTTGTGACATATAACATATTGTAGCCATTGGGGTTGGTGGTCTAGTGGTAAGGCAAAACCTTTTAATATACTAAAAGTGTGAGGTCTTGAGTTCAAGTCTCACAAGTAGCAAGAAATTCGCCTTTCAAAAAAAATATAACATATTGTAAATATATATATATATATATATAGGGTAGGGTTCCTGTAGGAAAATTGGCTTGTGTGAGAAGTGTGATAAGGATTAAAAATTGATATGTATGCATCATTTTTTTGGACGTATTCATGATGTTTTGGATTGTTTTGCTTAGAAAAACACCAAACATAACAATTAATAACCGAAAACAATGTATTTTAGGCTTAAAACTTAAAACAATATGTCAAGAACATTTAAGCAAAATGTTTTAAGTAATTACCAGGGTGTTTTATCTGTAATTTAAATTCAATTACTATAATACATTGGATTGTATTTAAAATTTTTGTATATTGTTGTGTTAAGTGTTTTTCAAGCCAAAACAATCCAAAACATCATTCCAAAATAAAAAACATGATGGCTACATGTCAATTCTTAATCCTTCTCACACTTCTAACACAAACCAATTTTCCTACAGGATCCTCTACGTATATATATATATATATATATATATATATATATATATATATATATATATATATAGTATAAGGTTATATAGAAAACCCTTGTTATATGGTAAACTCTGGAAACTCTAACTTCCCGACTTTTTTTTTATGAAAATTTTAGGGTATGTAATATACATTTTTTTAAGCATTGTGGGCCAAAAAAATCAAAAAAGCGCCGAATGGTTTTTTTTTTTTTTTTAAAAAAAAAACGTTTTCTGTTAACACATGGTTAACAGATGGTTAACACATGTCTTGTTTCGCTTAACATGTGTTAGTCGAAAGTTTATTTATTTTTTTTTTAAAAAAGTACTCGGCGCTTTTTAAAATTTTTTTGGCCCAAAATGCTTAAAATCATGTATATTACTTGCCCATTTTTTTTCAAAAAAAAAAATGGGAAGTCAGAGTTTCCAGAGGTTTACCATATAAGGATGGGTTTCCACAATATCCCTACCCTATATATATATATATATATATATATATATATATATATATATATATATATATATATATATATATATATATATATATATATATATAATAGGATTGAGATCAATTAGGAACCACCAACCTAGTTAAGAACTTAGGAACCAATCCTAGCCATCCATCCTTGATTTTGATCTAAAGGGTATAAGTGTAATTAGACATCTAATTAATTATCTTTTTATTTTTTTAATTATAAATGTATTATGCAGTTACATATTATCATGTGATTGTTTGAAATGAGATTTGATTTCCTTAATCTCTCCACATCGCAGCCATAGTTGTTAAAGGCGCAAGGCGCACTCAAGGCGTAAAGGGTGAGCCTTGGGCCTCAATAAAAGGCGTTTAAAAAGCAAGAGCTTTTTTAAGCAATGCACCATAGTATAAAATACATTTTAGGGGTTTAAAAACATGTATTTAGGCTTGTTTTGGGTTAGTTTATGTTGTTTAATGGTGATTATAGACTTGTTTAGGGCTGGTATAATTGTTTCAAAACCTGTTCAGGCGATTCTTGGCTAGAATTCTGTCGGAACTTGGCCTGAAAAATGAGTCTAAGGGCCTGAGAGTAGAGATTTTGAAGCGAAGCGAGAAGGCTGCGATGAGCCTGAAAAGTGGGCCTAGGCGCGCGCCTGAATGGGCTTTAACAACATAGATCGCAGCTACCACCCATCAAAGTTCATATTCTTTCTTCTGCATCTTGTTTGTTTTTTCTCGAACATCAAAATCTCCATATCTTTTATATTTTGGTTTAGTTTTTCCACTCCATTGATCCTAATTAAAATACAACGTATCATTATAATATTGGGTTCCAAATCAAGATTTTTTTTTATATCCATTAATTTAGCACTGATGGTGAAGAAATATTATATTTGGTGATTCACTCAAAGAATTATTATTCAGTCATTTTTTGGGTTTCTTTCTCACTTTTCTGGTTATTGTTATATATGTTTTTTAATATATATTCCTCAATCCCTAATATGCAGATGTGATGTTATTTTTATATATAATCTCCATTTTTTTTTTCAATCCATAATATTCTTTTCGTTTCAATACACATTATAACAACAGTTACGATTGAATGATTTCATCAAAACATGACCCTAAGTTTCAGAATCAAAGAAGATGACATATGTACATATATGTATATTGAAGCCGATGACATTTCTAAACCTCTAATTATGGTTTTGTTGAGCAATACATATATGTACATTTGAAAAGTTGGTTATTTATAACATTATTTTAATAATGTACATAGATGTACATAATTGTTCCACATCTGTACATTCAGCATATACACATATATGTATATTCGTTTTTACTATACACATGTGTACACTAGCTACTTTATATACACTTGTGTACACTTCAACTTACAACAGTTATATAGCTAAATAAAAATTTACCCATTATATACACTTGTGTATAGGCATTTGGCTTTGTTTATCCTTATAGTGATTATATCTCTCATTCTCTTTACGTAATATACACCAACGTATAATATACATTAGTGTATAGGCATTTGATAATCATTTTTTTTTTGACATGATAATTACGTTTTCTAGTATCCAATTTTTTTTAATATTATCCCTTAATCAGTAAATGGAGAAGGATAGGGTTTTTAGGAGGTATTTATGGTGTAATCAATTTAAATTATGTGTTATGATAACCTACCTAATTTTGTGGAAGACCAAAAGTCCATAATACCCTTACATTAAAATAATAAAAATTAATTAATCTTCTAATTATTTACAATCATGCCATTAGAGATCAATGGCTATAAAGTGGGTCAAGATCGTGTACAAAGTGTTTTTTTTTTTGTGAGAAGTGTGAGAAGTATTAAAAATTGATACTTAGGCATTATTTTTTAAACTTAGTCGTGATGTTTTGGATTGTTTTGCCTATAAAAACACCAAACATAACAATTAAAAACCAAAACAATGTATTTTAGGCTTAAAACTTAAAACACCATGCTAAGAACATTCGCAGTGTGTTTTAAGCGTTAAGTAGTGTGTTTTATCTGTTTTTTAAATTTAATGACTATAATACATTGTATTGTGTTTTAGATTGTTGCATTTGATGTTTTTCAAGTTTAAACAACCTAAAATATCATTCCTAAATCCAAAAAATGATGTCTACATGTCAATTCTTAGTCCTTCTCACGAAAAAATGTACTTTGTACAGGATCCTAAACCTATATATATATATATATATATATATATATATATATGTGTGTGTGTGTATGTGTGTGTGTGTGTAGGAAAAATATTAAATAGGAACCAAGAGACTAGTTAGGAACTTAGAAACCAATCTGAGCCATTCATCTTTGATCTTGATCTAGGGGTAGTTATGTAATTAGACAATTAAATATTATATTTTAATTTAATTAAAAGTTTTATATATGGCAGTTAATTATCTTCCTACGATTAACATGCAAGTTTTTTTTTGACTTTCCTTAAATCTCTCAACCTATTATCATCTCTAATCCCAAATCAAAAAAGCACATTTAGAAGTCCCAAATTCAAACTATTTTAAATACAAAATGTGAACCCAGAAAAGCACATTTATAGAATTCAGTAGAAGCACACACATTCATTCATTCATATGCATACATGTAAATGCGATACAGATCGTTGTTTATATAATCAGTTGCATAAATTATACTAAATTCCGTATATAAATGCAATGAAACTTCTTTGATCACTATGAATTATACGCAATGCCATTTAAGTTGATCATTCTATGAACTGAAGGAAAGTCCATGACGTTAAATATACACAGGTGTATATTCATTATAAAAAAATGGAATGTGCAGTATGACACAGCCTGTGTGTTACTCAATATACACAGGTGTACCGTATATGAGTTGTAGCATGTCTAACTATATTTTTTAAATATTGTAAAATTCATTTTTAATTTTACATTTTTTTATTGTAGGTTCCTCGTCGAGCAACGTATATGAGTCTCCCGGTGGGACGAGATGAATATACACCAATGTATATCTGTGTACATCAATGTATATCTGTGTTGATGATGAATGAAAAAACGAATATACACCAATGTATATCTGTGTTGATGATGTTGAATGATGATGAATGAAAAACGAATATACACCAATGTATACTGTTGTATATATACCGAGATATAATTTTAATAGTATATACAATAAATACGTTTGGGTATACCATAAACACTAATTTGCTGTTTCCAAATATACAAGAGTTTCTTATTAATTACCTAATAAATGATATTGAACAAAAGACATTAATATCCCTTTATTAAAATAACAATTAATTAAAGTTTTACTTATTTACAATTATACCATTGAAGATGGATGGCTCAGATTGGTTCCTATAGTTCCTACTTAAGGGTTGGTTCCTATTTGAACCCTACCTTATATATGTATATATATATATATATATATATATATATATATATATTATATATATATAATATAGATGGGTTAAACAGGTCAACCTTCCAACCCACCTGGGTTGACCCGAACCAGAGCCGGACCTTCCTTTATGTGGAACTAGGTGGTCGCTTAGGGCCTCCAAATATTTAGGGCCCCCTTTTTTTTTGCTTAAATGAAAAGCTATATATAGTGTATATATTAAATATAGTTTCATTACAATGAAACAAATGTTACCATGTACGTACCGATGGTAAGCCTTTCGTTAATAGCCTAGCATGCCAGTGTTCGATTTCTGAAAGTTAATTTCTTTTTCAACACACCTTTATTTACTTTCTTTGCATTTTCTTATATATTTTTTCCAACGCCTTTTTTTACTTTTCTTATTTTCTTTCTCTTTAGTTGGTAGGTTGATGCATAGTTATATTTGTGATATTATTATAGTTGTTTTTGGTATATCATTATTTCATAGTTTTTGTTATATTATAGATGGCGATGTTAACTAAAGTTAGTGATGTAACTAGAGGCAGAGCTAGGATTTCAAGATAAGGGGGCTTAGATTATTGGAGTGAGTCTTAAGGGGGCTTGATACAATTTTATTGAATTTTAACTTTAATTTTATTGAATTTTAACCTTAAAAACTTAATAAATTTGGGCCATTGGGGAGGCTGGACACCCCTTGGTCCCCCATCCCTCCGCCACTCGGATGTAACTCACAAGCATTATATATCTATTCTTTAACTCTATATCAACATTCACCATAAGACTAGAAGTATTATTCATTTGAAGATAAAAATCTTTACTTTACTTTTTTATACCACTAAGATATAAGCCTTTTGGTTTTGTCCTAGACAACCAACTTTGTTTCCAAAAAAAAGCAAGCCTAAAAATTGATTAGGTTCTATATAAGTCCCGTCATGTTTCAATCTTTTTTGAGATAGGGCCCTGGATTAATGCTTCGCTTTGGGCCTCCAAAACGCTTGGGCGGCTTTACCTGAACCCTACCCATTTAACTAAACGGGTTCAACCGGAAACAAGCCCGAATCCATTTAAACCAAACCTAACCCGTGCGCTAGGTTTGTATCATGTTCTCGGGTTGTGTTAGAAATTCACACCCCTAACTAATTGCATAAGCCATCCGTGCAACTTTTTGAACTTTTAAACTCTTTTTTTGTTGTTGTTTCATAGCCTTAATTTCCACACGAGCATGTTATGCATCAAACCGTTGTTTATAATTTGATTAGATGTGATCAGTAGTGGATTCAGATTTTTAAAAAAATTATTTTTTTTATTGGAGCACAAATTGACCGGGTTAAAAGAAGGCGGATCAAAATAAGTCATGTCAGAATGGGTTGGATAAAACTAATTCATACCTGATTTTTGTACAAGTTTTGTTACGTCTAACAATGTTAAAGTGAAATTAGTCGTGACATTACATACTATTAATTTGCAAACCTAATGAATAGTAAATACAAATGAATGGTAAAAATAAAATTATTTTATTTATATTAACTATATTAACTATATTATTATTTTATAAATATAATAAACTATATTATTATTTTATTCATATTATTTTATTTATATTATTTTATTCTAAAACTTTATTATTTTATTCATATTATTTTATTTACCATTTGACCTCCGGTTCATTTCTGTGTGGGTTGTTGTGTACCCATTAATGATGACTAAATACATGGCTTCTGGGTGAGGTTTATTTACCATTTGACCTCCAATTCGCTTCTGTGTGGGTTGTTGTGTACCCATTAATGATGACTAAATACATGGCTTTTGGGTGAGGTTAAGTCGAATGATTGTGGGTTTTCATCATATTGGTTGAATTTTGAATTAACATATTTGTTGCGGAATTGAATGATAACATGTTGGGCATTGAGTAAGTTTGTTTAAATATTGAGTTTAGAAAATCCGCATTAACGCGTCATGTGAAAAACGCGCAACGCACGTATTAATACACCTAGTTAATTGAATTTTTCATTTAATTCAAACGTACAGGAGGATCATTTGAAAAGCAACTATGACGACTACTCAAGATAGTGGCGAATCCAAAAAGTATTTTAAGGTGGTGCAACAATGGGCATGGATCAAAATGAATCGGTTCAAAAAAAGTACCTTAAAAAAGCGTTGGGTATAAACAATTTATATCTATTATAATGTATTTGAAAAAAAAAAAAAAACACTTGTATACCATAAATAAGGGGAAAAACATTTTTTTTTTTTTTGAAAAATAACAATTATAAATCAACTAGCTACTCATGGTCAACTGGGATCAAAACGCGTTTCGATTTTCCATCAGATTTTTCAATTTCACATCATTGTTTCAATTTCAAATCATTAACAGGATTTCCATTTTGTTGTGGCAACAAGAAGACTGTCAGCTTGGAAGAGATGTAGGATCTCTTTATACCTCATTTATCCAAAAAACGTAGTCCTAGTCGCTCAGTTTTGAGTATGATATCTTCCACATATATGTCTGTCGCTAAATCACCACATTCAAAAACATGCATCTCACACTTGAGCTCAACTTCGTTGGTTAACAATATGGTATCGACTTGTATGCATAAATCCTTGATTTCTTTGGTCAATTCATTATGTGTAGCGATGGGCAAGGAGGCGGTTTCATCCCTATCATACAGTTTGGTTGATTTTTCGTAGGTTTCTCAACAGTCATCCTCGTCAGATTTAAAAATGTATACAGAAGCCTGTGAAGGCTGTTTTGAGTTGAATACAACCAATCATGTTGCCTCCCACTTGGGGTAAACAACATAACAACAACAGCGAGGTTTGAGTCCACAAGAGGAAGCCACGAGTCAACCACGGATATCATGATGTCCTTGTGTTACGTGTCAAAATACTAAAGGGGGTTAATTGTAATTGTTGAATAGAATAGGGGGCCTTTGTAATAACTAGTTGTTAATCAAACGTACATAAGGAGAACTCAATGAATGAGAAGAGCATCGACAAATTGATTTGGGTTAATACTTATTTTTGTCCCATTCCTTTTTACTTTTTCTTGAATCACCACCCAAATTTGTATTTATTTCATCTATAAATTTTCCAGCATACTCCTGTAACCTGTTAAACATACATGTTCTATTATTAGGCTGATTATAGCCAACCTTAGGACTAGAAACAAGAACATTGCCTGCCATACCCAATTGTTGACTCGAATCATCCAAAAATTCTTTTACTTTTTCCACTTCTATGCCGTTATCATGAATTAAAGAACTCCTTTTATGTTCATTTTCTGATTCTATAACATCATCATCATTTACATTTACTAATTCTTGAAAATCACTCTTTGTTGCATTCAATATATCTTTAGGCATTTCATCAAACAACTAAGGGCATACTTACCATCACATGAATCTAGATCAATGATTCTTGAATCGCAAACCCATTTTCAAATTCATCAACGGGTCGAATATCAATTTTACTAATTTCTTCTTTAGAATGTATACTATCCAACTGACCAACTACCTTCTTGAATCTTTTATCACTACTGAAATGGGTAAAGAAAATTATTTGGGTTTTTTTTTTCCATTTCATAAGGACTCAAGAACTTAACCAACCATTTAAATTTTAGATTTAAGCCCCCCCCCCCCCACACACACACAAACTTGTGGCGTAATCCTCACTTAGAATTACTTTAGTAAGAAGAAACTCAAATGAACTACAATAGTCTTGAAAATAAACCTGTTTGCTTGCTGAAGGTTCTTGATTTCCTCCATGGATGATGTAGAATTTAAAATGCTTGTTTCTTGATTCTTGTTGAATAACCTTGGACAACGTTTTTCCCAATTTGTTAATCCCATCCATTCATCAAAATTTCTAAATCCCTTCCAATGTTCATAATCGATTGGTGGCATTGAGTAATAGAGTTTATAACATCAACAATGACCCTTTCCATCAAATTTTATTCCACCACAGTAACACCCAATAGATCCACTGACGTGGAACTCTATTTTCCCATATCAAACCCCCACAAGAACACAATCATTACACTTCTTTGTCGGATCTAAACGAAATCTGATTGTTATGCTACTGTTGTTGTTGCCCTAAGTGTTGATTGTTGCTTTGAATCCGAAATTTAGAACTTTTCAATTGAATCTTACTATCGCCACTCGACGGAGATAATGGAACCGAAGTGACAGGTCGCCAAGATGGAACAGAAATGCTCTGATACCATTTGATACGTGACAAACCGGTAATCAAGCTATATACGATCGATTAAGAGAACAAGAATACTAAGAGAAGAAGAAGTTACTCAAATTCATCCATCATTCATTCCCTTCTCTGCTGGCTTATTTAACAAACTCATATAAGTGACAAGTTACACTTACAATCCTCATATTTTGATATTACTACAATTGACCCCCTCTTTGATAACTAACACTTTAACCTCCTCTCACATATTTTTTAATTTAAACATTTAAAAATAAAATTAATTTATGTAAATAAAATAATTCGAGCCAGCATCGCGAGCTCACGAGCCGAGACAGGACTAGCTCGAGCTTGAGCTCGTTTACAATCGAGCCGAGCTGGCTAGTTTTTTTTCGAGCCGAGCTTTTATCAAGTTTTTTTAGAGCGAGTCACGAGTTGCGAGCTTTTCTACACCCCTACTTGTGGACTACAAAGCTTCGCAGAACATATTTTAATCACTAGCTCTCTACGTCATTTTCAATGGACTCTTTTACAATCCTGTATTGGTACCAATATATTCGGTATACGGTATTCGGTACACACTTTTGTTCAAATTCAATACTAGTACTTTTGATACCGGTGCGGGTACAAATATAGTATCAATCTCATCCCTAATTACGAGTGATTTATGCATTAACATTACTTATTTTATAATTTAAGTGATGATTTTAACGTGAGTTTCTTTAATTTTTTCACAACATATCATATTTAGAAAATTAATTGAAGTTATTCTAGTTTCTTACATAATTGTATGTGTAATAAGTTTTATATAATATTTTAACTTTGAGGTCACTTGTAAGTTGATATTAATCAAACTTAACAAACAATAATAACAAATATATAATTTTGTTGTTAATTGTCAATGAATTATTGATACAAGCTACATGGTATCTATAAATGCTTCTCTTGCGGGCAAGGAGTAATAAAACCGTGCTAAGTAAATAATCAAACGACAATCACAACCAGAAAATATCGTAAAACAAAAACGTGAATTTATACTAGCACTTGACATAAAACGTAAACTAAGGAAAACACGAACTTATACCGTGAGTTGAAGTAAAACGTTGATAAACTCAAGTTTATACCGAGAAAGATATAACTTATAGAAAAAAAAAAAAGCAAAACTTGAAAGGCCAAAAGTGAAACATACAAACTTGAGGTACTTAAAATTTAACCCACCTTTACTACAAGACAAAAACGGTTAAAAACAAAAACAAATTTCACTAAATACAAACCACATTGTACTTGTCATTTCCAAAAAAAAAAAAAAAAAAAAAAAAAAAAAAAAGCAAAAAGCAAAACTTGAAAGGCCAAAGTGAAACAAACAAACTTGAGAGTTGAGGTACTTAAAATTAAATCCACCTTTACTACAAGACAAAAATAGTTGAAAACAAAAAGAAAATTCACGCATTTTAAAACATGTTTAAATAAGTAGCTGCTTTAAAAATGACGTTACAAAAATTCAAAGTTTTATAGAACATCATTGTTTAAAATAATCATGCCCCCCAATGAAGGGGTTCGTAGGTGCAACAATCAAGAGTTTGTGGTACGTTGTCCGGAGTCGGTTTGGAATTGACAAGACGATGCATTGTCAATCTATTAATATCCATAACAGTGTAAAACATGATACTTATAATATAACATATAAACACAAGTTATTTTATATGTAACATGTTTCTTAAGGCTTTGAAATATTAATCAATCGACGATACATCGTCTTTTCAATTCCAAATCGCATCCCGAAGACGTACCTAAAACTCTCCGGTTATTGCAACTATGAACCCTCCATTTGCGGCAGTGGTTATATAAACTATGGTGTTCTATCTATATTCAAAATTTGTGATGTCATTTTTAAAGCGACTGGTCAATTTCGACGTGTTTTAACCTATTGATTTCTCATCTTAAAATACAACATTGAGAAATGTTTTTTTTTTTTTATCTATGTGTAAACTGAGTTGTTGTTACGTGCTTAGTTTTATCAAGTTTCGGTGTAAGTTTTGTTCAAATGAACTTATAAAAGAAATAACTCGATCACTCCAATGGTTTATGTAAAAATGGCAGCTAACTCTAATAAATTATGCAAATATATTTTTATAAAAAATATGTAATTAATGAACTAAGAAATTTTTAAAGTAATTGATAGATAATAGTGATAAAAATAATAAAACTAAGAAGAAAGAAAGAAAAAAAATAGAGAAAAGAACTTGAATAAATTACAGATTATGTTCTTTATAGACAAATTTCAGATTATATCATTTGGTTAAAATGGTTATTGTGTCTTAAAATTAACTAAAAAGTTACCATCAGTTAGGTTAAAGGATAAAGGGCGTGCAAAATAAATTTATAAATGACAGGTTGCATACTTTTTAAAAACAAATGACAAAGATTGCAATTTTTCTATAAATAAAGAACAATTTGTGTAATTTTGTAATTATTATATATAGATAATCGATTTAGTTACTTAACTCAATCAAATAAAATTAGGAGGTCTAACTAGTGATTTTAATAGGATAATAAGGATTAATATGTTTTTAAAAATATCCATATGGTGAGCCACCAATTTTTCAATTTTTCCAACTCCCATGACCATCTTCATTCATTTCCTCTTTTATCTTTCTTTTCCATGCTTCCTAACAAAACAAAAGAGAAAAAAAAACTCACACCCATCAACTTGTTTCATAATAACAAAAAAAGAAAAGAATCAAAACTCACTCTAATCAACCTCTTTCATAAAAAAAGAAAAAAAAATTCACTCCCATCAACCTTTTTTATTTTCCTTCTCTCACAGCCTATTATGATCTCACAAATGTGCCTCCTAAGATATTTGGCAACTTGCCTACTAAAAAATATATAAAAAAAATAAAAAATCTACTGTTGTAACGAGTATTAGGGGGTGGGCTGGAATTGGATGGTGGGGCGACTTATAAGGCCAAGCAAGAGGTTAGGGCCTCAAAAAATAAAGGCCCGCTTTTTAACCTTGTTTTATATTAGTTGTTGGGGTTTAGGATTTGTACAAGCCCAGAATTAAAGTATGTTAACTCTTAAAGAATCAAGCACAAAAGGTAGAAAAAGTTAGACCCAAATAACATAAGGCCTTAAATAAATCTGACGCCCAGCTTAGAACATAACTGTTATCTATACTATATTATAAAACACTATAGAAATATTCATGCGTTGCTATGGGTTATTAATTTTTTTGTTGTTGCACATGGCGCTACGATTTTCACATATGTCATTTATACAATATACATGTTATTTTTTAGTTGACCCATTTGACATATTTGATCATTTTCCTTTTTGCTAATTTTTTAGTTTGATAGGGTTGAGAGTATCCCAAAACAACTAATTTAGAAATACTAAACGACTACAAGATGGCATCTTGTATTTAGATGGTTTAAAAAGTCTTGAGAGAAGAAAAGCGAGAAAAATTGGTCAAACACTTGATGTATGTTTTAAAATGTGTATACTGTTGTACAACTATGTTTATATGACACATGAATTTATCCATTGGTAATGTATGTAGTTTACTTGAAACATGAATCTGTCTAATGAAGATCTATGATTACAACACATTATTATATATAACAATTTTGAACGTTCGTTACAGTAATCAAAAATTAAAAACCCTTTACTTTTGCGGTAATTACGAATATGCCATTGCAAGTTTTAATCAAAAACCCTTTACTTTTGCTGTAATTACAGATATGCCATTGAAAATTTATTATGCTACAGTAATCGCAAATATATATGTGGTTCGTTGCAATCGCATGACCACGACGCCGTCGGCTGCTGGCCAGGATCGTAGATGTTTTCATTTATCATTTATTTTTCTGACGGTTTTGGCGTTTTGTTCGCTGCAACACGCGTCGTCGTACCGACGGAACAATACGACTATCCACGTTGTGTTATCCGATTAGTAGGACCCTCGCAAATACCAATGGTGTACCTTTGCTGTTGCGGTGAAAAAATCTACAGTTTTTCACAAATTGGCGTCGGTTATGTTTCCACGCCGCGCTTAGCGCGTCTTAGCGCGGCGAGCGTAATTTACTAGTCAGTTAATAACAATCATTGAATCGTTTCTAGAGATCCCGAAACATGTAATAAAACGAGCACGAGGCACACCCGTCTTGCACCAACTGCAAATTCTGCATAATGTATATATGTGAAAGTACAGGGCGTCAAAGCATAAACAAAGACAATAACAGAAAACCAAGCAAAAAAACTGACCTGGAGTATGCTGCCAGACGATGCACTGGAATGCGCAGTATGGTCATTATCACCACAAAATATAGAGAAAATGTAATGGAATTATTATATCAGTAAAAGTTGAAGGCTGCGGTTGAAGTTCTAACGTGGTTTAGTGTCTGTGCTTACGACGCTAGGAAGCTTCACCTTGGGAGTCTGTTCAAGAAAAGCAGGTGTTCTTTGGTACACAATTGATGCAGCTTGAATTAAAATTTCAGCCGTAAGACCCCAAATCATGTACTTTTTACCACCTGTTTTGTAGTAAAAAATAATGAATAAGAAGATTTTTTTCCCAACCAATCTATTTCTTCTGATTTATGATTTTCATCCTGAACCAGTAAAGGTTGGTGTTGGTTAAAATGAGTTTGAATCAACTTTAATATAAGGGTTGACCAAAAAAGTCAACTCCTCAAGCGTGAGCTACGTGAATACCTTGAGAAACATTTCTAATGGAGCATCAAAGAGTTCATCGACTTCACCGGCATTGGGAGTTGGAATGAATGCATTTCTATCAGAAAACATGACGATAACAGGCACTACTCTGAGAAGGTGCTGCAAAACATCGCAAACATGAGCCAAACCAATGTGCGATATAGATTGCTATATATTGAATCAGTGTTGTAAAATGCGGGCTAGGCGGTCGCCTAGTCGCCGGTCGGCCTTGTATATCGGAATAAGGGGCTAGTCAGTGATCTAGGTGTTTAAAAAAAATAAAAAATAAAACAAACTTCCAAACTTCAAATGTTGTCAGTTTGTAAAACAAGGTCTCGGAGGCCGAGTACTCCCCGAGTAATCGCTACAAGGTAGGTTGCCGAGGCCCGAGTACTCTAGGCCTAGGCCGAGTACTCCTCGTGTATTCTCTGACTAGGCCGAGAACTCCCCGAGTACTCCCGACTCTGACTAGGGAGCGCCTAGCGACTTTTGCAACATTGGTTGACACCTAGGGCTCAAATGAAGAACTAAACAATATAGTAACAGTTCAGGTTGATTCGAACTTTGAAGCCATTTTGTATTGGAAAAGAATGGAATCAAATCAGAATAATACCAAAACAACCATACGAAGAATCGTATATTCGTGTATTATGAACAGAGAACCAAATCGCCGGCCCTGATTCCGTCGCCATCACCTATAGATCCATGTGTAAGGCCTCTTTTACGTCTGGGTTTTGAAACAATATATTACAAAATATACCCATGAATTGGTTTTCTATTAGACATTTGATGTCAAATGCACCTATATTCAAACCCACATAAACAAAATGCATAACTTATTTAGTAGGTGGTCAAAACACAGATCTTATTTGTAAACAAAAAGGTTTACTAAGTAGGGTTAGGGTCAAATATACACTCAAAGAAAAATAGGAAGTCGTAGGAAGGGTATCAAATGGACTCCGATTGAACTCATTCAAGTGGCATTGAAATCGTCTTATCGAACCCTACGACGTTAGTTTTTAGGTCTTCGTTTTTTTGGGGTTTTAGCTTGTAGTTTTTAGAATATGCGTCATATCATTGTGTCTTTTATGTACCATTGTGTCTTTTTCTTATTTTCATCATTGTGCCATTTTTTTCAATTCATTGTGTCTTTTTTCTTAGCATTGTGTTATATTTTTTGTACTGTGTTATATTTTGTGGTTCATTGTGTCATATTTAATGATCTATTGTGTTTTTTTATCCTTCTCACCATTCTCATTTTTTCTTACTATGTATGTACCGTAACCACCATCATGATCTTCATCACTATTGTACATACTCCGCTTCCTTTTCTTTTCTGGCATCACTCCATTACTTCGACCGGCGTGTCCACCTGTCAATTCACATATGATTAACGTCAGGTTCCAATTGATATGTCTAGCGAATTTGTTATTCAGAAAGAGAACAATTGTTTGAAGATGTGCCTACCTGTGTTCTCCACCCGACTAATTCAGCTGCTTATTATTTTTTTTTATGTAGTTTTAGCCATTCGTGGAAGATAACAGTGACAATGTTGGAGGCCCAGTTTACCGGTTAGTCGGTTAGAGATAAGACATAGAATTATGAACATAAAAAGATAGCTATAAGCCAAACGTTTAAACAAGAGCCTTTAATCATTAGTATTTAACACCACAAAACTATTATTTGAGACTGTCATGACATAGGCACTTGAAAAGAAGTCTTGAGTATGTCTTCCTGTCTTAGTAAAACCCAATAAAATTTAACTTTTAAGTACACATTAATACTTTTGAGACCACATTGCTTACCATGTGGTTCTAAATTTTAGCCCACCACCCAAATATATCCATGAGGAAAGTAAAATAAAAGGGTAGGTAGATGTACTTACAACTAAGTTTAACTTGGAAATATGTGATGTTGCATAACTGCATTTGTAGGTAAGCAAGAGAACACTCAAGAACACAACTAAGGATAAGATTTCTTTGAACAAATGGACAAACTTTTTAAAAGAAAAAGAACCTTTATCAACAATATGGAAAAGACTATCATGAAACATTTAGTCCTGTTACTAAACCCGTTACCATTTGCACTGTTCTATCTATTGCTCTTTCAAAAGGATGGTCTTTACGTCAACTAGATGTTAATAATGCGTTTCTTCATGGGACTCTTCACGAAGATGTCTTTATGGTGCAACCTCCCGGGTTCACCAATACGGAATTCCCACGTCACATTTGCAAACTCAAAAAATCTCTCTATGGGCTTAAGCAAGCACCGCGTGCTTGGTACATCGAACTAACCAACTTTCTCACTCGTTTTGGCTTAAAAAATGCATTTCTGTCCCTTCTCTCTTTGTATACAATCTCAACCACATCACTTGCTACCTCCTTGTGTACGTTGACGACATTGTCCTCACCAGCAATCACATTCCATTTATGGATTCCTTTGTTCAAGCCCTAAGCAACCAATTCTCTATCAAAGACTTAGGCCCTCTCCATCATTTTCTAGAAATCGAAGTCATTCCTACGCCTCATGGTCTATTTCTTTCCCAGCATCGCCACATTCAAGATATTCTTACCACCTTTAAAATGGATGGTGCAAAAGAGGTTCTCACTCCTCTAAGCACTTCCGACTCTCTTTCTTCCTTTGACTCCACTCCCCCAGTCGATCCCACTCCATACCCCATATGTTCAATTGTTGTACAGGGTTGGTTGGCCTCTCTCTCTTTTTTTTTTGGTTTATGTAATCAGACTCTCATTGTTCTAACCCGCAACAACGTACTTTATAAAACCAAATTGTCATTAGCTCTACTTGTTTTTGGTTGCAACATCATCACTGTGGCTTTCTTGATTTGGAGTTTCGACGTCGTTTAATAATGTTTTCACTACACGTAACATAAAAACGCAATGGGAAACCAAATGAAAACAAAGTTACCGTAACAAGATGAGTGTGTAGAACTGGTGGTGATTCAACAAAAAGTTGGGAAATTATGCTTAGTGATTCAACAAAGAGCTGGGAAATTTCGGTTAGTGATATAGAAATGATTTGAGGTTCAAGAATCATATTTATGGGTATAATTGGAAACCGCAGTATTCAGGTTGTCTGATGAAAAAGGGGGATTCAATGGGGTTACGAATTGAATGATTACTGTAATGAAAGAATGTAATGAAAGAATTGAATGGGGTAACCGTTGTGTGATGGTTAAGGGCTGATGTCGATTCAGAGAATGTGGGTAACGGTTATGTGCTGAAAGGTTGGTTTATGGCTTGTAATGAAAGGATTCAAGAATTTAATGGGGGTAATGGGTCGATTAACTTCAATTCCTTCATCACCAGGAAGTTATTACCAGGAAGCTAAATTGGTAGGGGTTAGGAAGAGAGTGCATTATAGGGGCATTAAGGGAAACAAATTTATACTTTTAACTAAAACGACATTACAAATTTACTAATATACCCTTCTAAGTGTCTTAAATGTCCACAAAGTTTCAATTATACCCTCATTATGTAAGCATAAATCACTTGTGCATGTTGCTTCTTAAGTTGTATGGAATTGAAAATTACTATCCTAACCGTCACTCTTCCTTAATAAGATAATATAGATATAGATTTATTAAGGATACCAACCAAATTTAAGTAAATACTATATTTTATGCATATAGTACAATTTTTTAATGAGGTTAGTAAAAGGGTAAAGTTGTCATTTTACATCAACATTAAATTGATTAATGAATTAATAAAATATAATTAATTAATTAAATGATATAATAATATCTAATAAATGGTAAATGCATTGCAAGGCCTCTTCATATCTCCATCTTGTTCAATTACCACCTACAAGAAACGACAGGGTGTATTTTATAGGTAATCATTTATATGTTTAATGCAAGTTACTATAAGTGATGATCTCACTATGTAGCTTTTGATTGTTTTTAGAGCAATATGTCTTGCTAAACCTTTTTCAGGAGCCCACAACCAACATTGATGAAGATTTGTACTAAGTAAGTAAATTTGTACCTCAATCAAGCTTTAGGTAATAGAGTATTTTCTTGTTTTACTGATGATGAAGTTAATATGTCTACTAGCTATTATATATAACACTGATTATATATTTTACCATTTTATTGTAATTCTCCTTTTGGGGTGCGAATCATCTGCCCATCAGATTTCATAGAATTTGTTCATGATTATATGAGAATAGTTAATTGGTTTCTTGGGTATCTTATCATCGAAACTCTTTTTAACTACTATTTTGATTCATTTGATCTCAAGTTAGCCTTTCATGCTTGGAGTTTTACACAATTCATTTTTCAATTATGTGAACATCTATATGTAATTTGATTGTAGATTGTAACTAATGACATTCATGTGAACATTTGTTTTACTTATAAGATATTTTACATTAATTGAATGTTTTATTTACAAGTATGCAAATGTAAGTTTTAGTGAGACTGTAGGTATACTACATAGTTCATGAGGTCTTGAAAATAAATTATGGCCCAGATATTGCTTTGTGGTGTCCCGCCGTTCTGTGCAGGTTGCTTTTTATTGCTTAAATTAATTTACTGGTTGAATAATGAGTAGAGGGTAACATGTTGAAATTGGTTCGGGTCAAATAAGTAACTGTAAATACAGATAACTCCCCACCCACGTGCTGACGTGACTGACAACTGTGCAGACATCCTTTCTGCACTCTGACACGTCCACCAAACCGCCTCACCTTCCCAAGCACGTTTCCTAAATACAAGGAGACCCTTCAAAATTCAAAAATTAATTATAAAGGTACCGTACTTAGTACACCAATTAATACCAAGCCATTATGACTGCCACGTCATCTTCTGCCGCTGGCCCAGTGCCACGTCATCACTTGGCGATGGGTTGACGTAAAATCCAAAGGACGTTCTCCGCCGGATTTTACCTTTTCACACCCTAAGTGCCACGTCATCACTTGGCGATGGGCTGACGTAAAATCCAAAGGACGTTCTCCGCCGGATTTTACCTTTTCACACCCTAAGTGCCACGTCATCACTTGGCGATGGGTTGACGTAAAATCCAAAGGACGTTCTCCGCCGGATTTTACCTTTTCACACCCTAAGTGCCACGTCATCACTTGGCGATGGGTTGACGTAAAATCCAAAGGACGTTCTCCGCCGGATTTTACCTTTTAACACCCTAAGTGCCACGTCATCACTTGGCAATGGGTTGACGTAAAATCCAAAGGACGTTCTCCGCCGGATTTTACCTTTTCACACCCTAAGTGCCATGTCATCACTTGGCGATGGGCTGACGTAAAATCCAGAGGACGTTCTCCGCCGGATTTTACCTTTTCACACCCTAAGTGCCACGTCATCACTTGGCAATGGGTTGACGTAAAATCCAGAGGACGTTCTCCGCCGGATTTTACCTTTTCACACCCTAAGTGCCACGTCATCACTTGGCGATGGGCTGACGTAAAATCCAAAGGACGTTCTCCGCCGGATTTTACCTTTTCACACCCTAAGTGCCACGTCATCACTTGGCGATGGGCTGACGTAAAATCCAAAGGACGTTCTCCGCCGGATTTTACCTTTTCACACCCTAAGTGCCACGTCATCACTTGGCCTTTTCACACCCTAAGTGCCACGTCATCACTTGGCGATGGGCTGACGTAAAATCCAAAGGACGTTCTCCGCCGGATTTTACCTTTTCACACCCTAAGTGCCACGTCATCACTTGGCGATGGGCTGACGTAAAATCCAAAGGACGTTCTCCGCCGGATTTTACCTTTTCACACCCTAAGTGCCACGTCATCACTTGGCGATGGGCTGACGTAAAATCCAAAGGACGTTCTCCGCCGGATTTTACCTTTTCACACCCTAAGTGCCACGTCATCACTTGGCGATGGGCTGACGTAAAATCCAAAGGACGTTCTCCGCCGGATTTTACCTTTTCACACCCTAAGTGCCACGTCATCACTTGGCGATGGGCTGACGTAAAATCCAAAGGACGTTCTCCGCCGGATTTTACCTTTTCACACCCTAAGTGCCACGTCATCACTTGGCGATGGGCTGACGTAAAATCCAAAGGACGTTCTCCGCCGGATTTTACCTTTTCACACCCTAAGTGCCACGTCATCACTTGGCGATGGGTTGACGTAAAATCCAAAGGACGTTCTCCGCCGGATTTTACCTTTTCACACCCTAAGTGCCACGTCATCACTTGGCGATGGGTTGACTTAAAATCCAAAGGACGTTCTCCGCCGGATTTTACCTTTTCACACCCTAAGTGCCACGTCATCACTTGGCGATGGGTTGACGTAAAATCCAAAGGACGTTCTCCGCCGGATTTTACCTTTTCACACCCTAAGTGCCACGTCATCACATGGCGATGGGCTGACGTAAAATCCAAAGGACGTTCTCCGCCGGATTTTACCTTTTCACACCCTAAGTGCCCCGTCATCACTTGGCGATGGGTTGACGTAAAATCCAAAGGACGTTCTCCGCCGGAGTTTACCTTTTCACACCCTAAGTGCCACGTCATCACTTGGCGATGGGTTGACGTAGAATCCAAAAGACGTTGTCCGCCGGATTTTACTTTTTAAACATCCTAAAAGGCAACTGCTTTACAAAAGAGCCATGTACAAAGATAATGGGACGCCAATATCTTTTCACATGACACAAGAGTTGCAACGCGCACTCTTTCGCTCAAAATAAAGCAGTTCCCCCATCACAACAAAAGGGAGTACAAAGGACAAATTTTAGTCCAGCGCCCCACCAGCCCTCTAAGCAAGAGCAGGAGACACCCTGGACTTGGGGGACTTGAAGGGGTAGGGTACCGCTTTCAGGCGCACCCTACCCGCCATACAAAAAAGCCTCCACTGGAAGTTCTAACACCCGCGGGAAGAATCACTTCCAGGAGCACCACAGCGCCAAAAGCGCAGGGCCACCAGTTGGCAACACCCAAAGACATTCCCCTTGGACACCAACTTGCCTCCTCCCGTCAGATGTCAGCTGACAAGTGGCCAGCCGTCTGATATCTGACGCCCCTGCACACCATCCACAGAACGCCACGTGTGTGGTGGACAAAGAACCTCCCAACCTGCCAACCACGAGGTGACACGTGGTCCAATCAGAAGAAGCCCTCCCTAACTTGGATCACTTTATCTAACCAAGGGTTAGGATCCAACTAAGGGGGCCTACCAACCAACCGGCCCGGTCCCCAGGCCCGGCCCATTAAGGGATGAATGGGCTCCAGAATCCTCGGCCCATGCATCTCCTATAAAAGGAGGACTCGACCTCCTTTCTCTCCACGTTGAATACCAGCCAATAAGAACGAACACACTTGTACTTCCACTTGTACCGTTATTCATACTATACTTTAATAAAGATCATCTTTCATAGTGGACGTAGATCTTACAAGATCGAACCACTTATATCTCTGTCTATTGTGTATGATTGCTTGTCATTCGTGTATATAACCATAAACCAACCATCGTAGTGAGCTAAGGATTATACCCTGCTGCGAACACGAGTCGTTACCTCAAATACCATACTACCCTACACTTAACCCCATTGTATACTCGTTGTTTCTCCATCAGCGCCGCCCTCTCCTTCACCCACGCTTCTTTCTCACCCACCAACTCGGAAAGCTGAGAAGAGGCACCAACAAGTTCATCATCTTTGTTGCGCAGATCGGACCGAAGACCCGCCACCACGGAGTCCTTATCAGCCAAAACCTTGGCATGGCCCTCCGCGGTGTCCCGAAGTTTCGCGTTCTCATTCTTCAGGGTCTGGATCTGATCCTTCAGCTTCATAGTCTCCTGGTTGGTCACTTGACATGCATCGACCCACCGCTGATGAGCCAACGCATGCTCCTTCTCCAGCTCCTTCACCCGGTCCTCAGCTTTATAGGCCCTATCACGGTACCTATCTACCTCCGACTTCATTTTCTCCTCCCTCTGCGCCTGGCTAGCCCGCCGAGCATTGAACTCCGCTATATCCCGGGCATACTCTTGATCACGCCGCTTTAAAGATTCAATAGCGGCAACTTGGAGCGCCTGCCCGACACAGATATCGGTGATCAACTGCGACCGGGGCAGGCTATCTTGATACTCCCTTTCCTTGGGAGGAACAACTTCAGAAACGAACTCCTCGGCCGTCAGAGGGTTGGCAAAGCGGGAGTTCTCCCGGATACTCCAGTGCGGACGCCAAATCACGTCGCCCACGAAGTAACTCGGGTCACTCCGGTCCACACTTGACCTCCCACCAACAGGCCCTTCACCACCTGCACTCAAAGGCGCAGACTTAGCTTGAGACAAGACCTTATGCTTATGAAAGCGTGGCACGCTCTTCTTACGACCACGCGGAGGTGCTGGATCCACCATCTCTACAGAAGATCCAGTGGATTCCTCATCAGAGGAAACGACAAAACAAGGGTTTACCCCCGCATGACGAACAAAAGAAATAGGATCAGGGTTTATAGTATGCTCACGTGAAAACAGAAGGGCGGTTGGCTTGAACTCCAGATAGGGGAAATAAAATCGACCCACCATCTCATCAATCACGGACATCCTACCACCCGCAGGATCTCTCCACTCAAGTGGGGCCTTGTCCCTCAGCAGGAACGCCTCAAACTTCGACATTCCTGAGCCCAAAAACACAACTTTATTGGGTACACACAAAAAAAAAAAAATCAGGAAAATGAAAAATAAAAGAAACTTACCAGGGACGGTAACCACAGGCTCTTTCCCTTCAACAATCTGAACCCTACTCATTCCCAGAAAAGCCAACATGGCTTCAGAACACATACCCGTGTCAAACGGGGAAGCACGGGCCACCAGCTCCTTAAACCACTCTTGGTCCCGAAAACCCTCCATCACAGGATGATCACCCACCCGTTGACGCTCGGCAACAACTTTCCACGGCATGTCCACCGGAATCACCCCCCTCTTGACATAGAAAAATTTTTCTTTCCAGTCATGAAGGGACTTCGGAGCAGTAGTCCCACAGGGAGGGACTTGAGGACGAGGGACAAAGTTGAACCAGGAACCCTCCATGTTCAACACATAAAAGACATTGAACCGTTCGAACGACGGTTCAATATTCAAAGCACGGCAACAAGCTTCGAAGTGCACCAGACGAAGCATCCCAAATCCACTGACCTGGGTAACATGGACGCCATATTTCACCAAAGTATCCACCTGGAACTTGGTGGCAGGTAGCCGGAACCCACAGAGGGCAAGGTGAGCCCCATACAGACTCATCTTCCCGGTGGGAGGAGCCAAAGCAGTGCCCTTGTTTGACGGCAACTCCACCTCCCACGAAGGATCGAACTCCATTGCCTTGACAAATTTCGAAAAACTTTTCTCACCCCACTTACAGGTGGTGTTGTGAATCAGCTTCTTGGACTTCTCGGTGGCCTTACCAGGGTTACCACCAACGTCGGAACCCTCAGACATAATGTAAAATATATGCAAAAAGAAAGGAAATTTTTTCGAAGGATCACCGGAAAACTTGAAGATCAACCGGAGAAGATGAGAGAAAAGAAGAAGAAAATTGTGAGACGAAAGAAGGATAAGAAGGAATTCAAAAAGCCTCCTCGGGTATTTATACCCATCGCATTTAATGCGATAGACACAGCTGGCAGATAACCCTTCATCATGCCAGGGGAGGACACATCTGGACGCAACACGTGGCATAAAAGCTGGATGAGCAGTTACTCGTCAGCACGTGAGGACACGCGTCTGCCCAAAAGGATGACTTCTCACCTGCCCAACGTCAGCATTCAGACTGACAGGCTGCACCACTCGCGCGCGTGAACGGCCACTCGCCTGACACACGACTGATAACTCCCCACCCACGTGCTGACGTGACTGACAACTGTGCAGACATCCTTTCTGCACTCTAACACGTCCACCAAACCGCCTCACCTTCCCAAGCACGTTTCCTAAATACAAGGAGACCCTTCAAAATTCAAAAATTAATTATAAAGGTACCGTACTTAGTACACCAATTAATACCAAGCCATTATGACTGCCACGTCATCTTCTGCCGCTGGCCCAGTGCCACGTCATCACTTGGCGATGGGTTGACGTAAAATCCAAAGGACGTTCTCCGCCGGATTTTACCTTTTCACACCCTAAGTGCCACGTCATCACTTGGCGATGGGCTGACGTAAAATCCAAAGGACGTTCTCCGCCGGATTTTACCTTTTCACACCCTAAGTGCCACGTCATCACTTGGCGATGGGCTGACGTAAAATCCAAAGGACGTTCTCCGCCGGATTTTACCTTTTCACACCCTAAGTGCCACGTCATCACTTGGCGATGGGCTGACGTAAAATCCAAAGGACGTTCTCCGCCGGATTTTACCTTTTCACACCCTAAGTGCCACGTCATCACTTGGCGATGGGCTGACGTAAAATCCAAAGGACGTTCTCCGCCGGATTTTACCTTTTCACACCCTAAGTGCCACGTCATCACTTGGCGATGGGCTGACGTAAAATCCAAAGGACGTTCTCCGCCGGATTTTACCTTTTCACACCCTAAGTGCCACGTCATCACTTGGCGATGGGTTGACGTAAAATCCAAAGGACGTTCTCCGCCGGATTTTACCTTTTCACACCCTAAGTGCCACGTCATCACTTGGCGATGGGTTGACGTAAAATCCAAAGGACGTTCTCCGCCGGATTTTACCTTTTCACACCCTAAGTGCCACGTCATCACTTGGCGATGGGCTGACGTAAAATCCAAAGGACGTTCTCCGCCGGATTTTACCTTTTCACACCCTAAGTGCCCCGTCATCACTTGGCGATGGGCTGACGTAAAATCCAAAGGACGTTCTCCGCCGGAGTTTACCTTTTCACACCCTAAGTGCCACATCATCACTTGGCGATGGGTTGACGTAGAATCCAAAAGACGTTGTCCGCCGGATTTTACTTTTTAAACATCCTAAAAGGCAACTGCTTTACAAAAGAGCCATGTACAAAGATAATGGGACGCCAATATCTTTTCACATGACACAAGAGTTGCAACGCGCACTCTTTCGCTCAAAATAAAGCAGTTCCCCCATCACAACAAAAGGGAGTACAAAGGACAAATTTTAGTCCAGCGCCCCACCAGCCCTCTAAGCAAGAGCAGGAGACACCCTGGACTTGGGGGACTTGAAGGGGTAGGGTACCGCTTTCAGGCGCACCCTACCCGCCATACAAAAAAGCCTCCACTGGAAGTTCTAACACCCGCGGGAAGAATCACTTCCAGGAGCACCACAGCGCCAAAAGCGCAGGGCCACCAGTTGGCAACACCCAAAGACATTCCCCTTGGACACCAACTTGCCTCCTCCCGTCAGATGTCAGCTGACAAGTGGCCAGCCGTCTGATATCTGACGCCCCTGCACACCATCCACAGAACGCCACGTGTGTGGTGGACAAAGAACCTCCCAACCTGCCAACCACGAGGTGACACGTGGTCCAATCAGAAGAAGCCCTCCCCAACTTGGATCACTTTATCTAACCAAGGGTTAGGATCCAACTAAGGGGGCCTACCAACCAACCGGCCCGGTCCCCAGGCCCGGCCCATTAAGGGATGAATGGGCTCCAGAATCCTCGGCCCATGCATCTCCTATAAAAGGAGGACTCGACCTCCTTTCTCTCCACGTTGAATACCAGCCAATAAGAACGAACACACTTGTACTTCCACTTGTACCGTTATTCATACTATACTTTAATAAAGATCATCTTTCATAGTGGACGTAGATCTTACAAGATCGAACCACTTATATCTCTGTCTATTGTGTATGATTGCTTGTCATTCGTGTATATAACCATAGACCAACCATCGTTGTGAGCTAAGGATTATACCCTGCTGCGAACACGAGTCGTTACCTCAAATACCATACTACCCTACACTTAACCCCATTGTATACTCGTTGTTTCTTCAGTATTGTACCTTTTGTATATTCGAAACATCCCAAACCAATCAATGTATCCTATAAAAAAAGTCAACAACTCTTCATGTGAAACAAAAAACAAATGATATATGAATTTATCAACTAAAAAACACTTTTGTAAATAAATCAAAGAACAATGGGTACAAATCAAAACCTAACTCAGCCAATGCTCATAAACTTTTGACGAAACCGAAATAATCAAAATTGATCGGTTGAAATTTCTTAACCAAAGATTTTGTTTACTTTATGTTTATGGCTCAAAACCAACACGAACTGAACCACCCTAAGCATACCCCTAAAATGACCAACTTAAGTGTTATGTTATCCTGCTGCATCGTGCGGGCACCCCACTAGTAACTGAAAAAAAAAAATAAACCTTAGATATCGTAATTAGTAATATACTAACACACTAGTGGCGAAATCTAGGTTGTATTTACTATAAACATTTATATGAAATACTAGCTTATATCCCGAAAGCTTTTCAGGATAGGCAAATCTAATATGAAGTGATAAAATGTGTTTTATGATGTAACATATCCCGGAAGCTTTCCGGGATAGACAAATCTACCTATATAACAAAAGAGTAGCTAGGGGGTGCGGTGGCCCCTTTCTAGGGTGTCCACATCATCCTCCAACTTAATACCCAAACCCATGGAGCTCAAGCTTGACTCGTGTATCAATAATCTGAACAGTGTATATATATCGCTAATATCATATTCTCTTCCATCTATATGCCGCCCCATTTCTTTCATTTTACCCGACTTATGTAAACCGTACCAATGTGTGTTTACATTCAAAACCCACCATTCTGATAAATTATAACCCTAACATTCTATCAGACTTCACATAGCGTACATCGTTCTCTCCATCCCTGCTTCATTTGTCCTCAACCTTAATCATTAAGTTGTTGTGTCAAAAATCTTAAGTGTCAAAATTTAGCTGCTGTGTTCGATGATCTCGAGTTGACTGTCGAATAGGGTTTAAAACAACAAAGGTGTTGTTTGTGTTTGAAGAGGTAAAAGGTCTGCAGTCTGCGGACCACACCTGCATACATCTGCAAGAGAAGAAGTGGACCAAAGGTCTGCGGTCTGCAAGAGGAAGACTGTTTGTTTATTAACGTCTGCAGCGTAACATAAAATCACAACCCACCATAACCAACCACAACCCACCATGAACCAACACAACCCACCATGAACCATCACAACCCACCATAACCAAAACCTACCACAACCCACCATCGAATTCTCAAAGACATAAACATCCATACTCCTTAAATCTATAAATTTATATTCATATCAATCAATTAACAAACAGTTGATTGACATCGTATCTACCTATACCCAAATGAATATGAAAAAGCATGTTAATAGCCCAACTTAACAAACTATTAGGTTTAAGCAAAAATCAATGTGTACATCAAATTCTCTAGGGAGGAAGGTGCACTCCTGTGATGGAGCCTTAGGTCCGTTAGACTGGTCCAACTAGAACACCGCCGCAACCCTGTTCATCATTGGCAACTGGCATTCACGGGTTCATGAGCCCGTTCGCGATGGAGGAAAAAGGTGGGGGAAGAAGACCGAAGAGGGAGGAGAAGGTGGCGGCAGAGGGGGAGGAGAAGGGGGCGGAGGGGGAAGGGGAGGGGAGGAGAAGGCGACTAAGGAAGTGGAGGTGAGGAGAAGGCGGCGGCGGAAGGTGTAGGGAGGGAGGATGATTATGATGATGTCTAGTGAAGAAGAAATGGAGAAGAAAGAATAGAGAAAGAAGAAGAAAAAAGAAAGTAGGTGAGAAGTGGTAGGAAGACTTTGGTCTATGTCTGCACGATGTCAGAAAGACCTTTTTTAGTGAAAGGTCTTTTGAAAAACAAACAATCTGCAGACTTGAAAGGTGTACATGCGTCTGCGCGGCGCAGACAAAAGAGATCAGAAGTGTTTTTGGGGAAAAACAAACACCACCAAAATCTGTGCTGAAAAACGATTATGGACCTAGGAAATTGATTTGGGCCACGCCCAAGGCAGCTGGGCTGCTACTTGGTACCCCTTTATGGTGGTGGGCCTGCTCTCATTTAATATTTTTACTTTTCTCATGTGGATTATTTGATAAATGGTTTCATCATTTATTTTTTTCTTATGCTTCACGAGACAATATGTATCTTTATTTCTTTGAGATCGATGTGTTGTGTAACACGTCAACCAGCTTACCTTCTCGGACACGAGAGGGTTTGAGTTGGGCATGCGAGTCAGATGAGACTTTTAGTGTTGAATCGGTCAAGAAATTGTTGGCTAATGGGGCGAATACCAATAATCACTTCATGTTAAAATGGTGTAAGTGGCTTCCTATCAAGTGCATCATTTTCGTATGGAAAGTGAGATTAGGGAGACTTCCTACGGCATTGGCGTTAAGACATAAAAACGTTATAGTGGATGAAGTTAACTGCTCATTGTGTGGTGATGGTGAAGAGACTGTAGAGCACTTGTTTACTAGTTGCTTGGTTTCAGCGGTTTTATGGTAGCACATCGGTAAGTGGTTTCGTGTTCATTATATTTTTGATTTTTCATTTCATGACTTAATGGAGACCTATGAGCATTTGGGAATTAAAGATCCAAAAAAGAGCATTTTTCATGGGATTATTATAATTGGGTTGTTGGTGTTTTTGGAAAACCAGGAATAATAAGAGATTTTCGAATAAGTGACCTTGTATTATGGACATTATTGGAGAGTTAAAGTCGGTGGAGGTATCTATGGCTCAAGAATAGGTTAAAATTTAAAACTTCGTCATCAAAAATTGGTGTAGTTTTGTATTCTTGTAATTATGTAGCCTCCAGGTCCATGGGTTGCTTCCGTTTAGAATGAAGCTTACTTTTCAAAGAAAAAAAGATGTGTCATGCCAATGTATCAAACGCACTTACTACTGACTATTCAAAGATAGTCTCTTATAAAATTATTAAGAGACTACCACACAATCGTTATGGGTTCTTATTCCATTTAATTGTAAATAAGCTTGAACTATTATAACTTTCTATTAGTAAGATCTTGGTTGAGCACATAGGTGACTAGAGATGGCAAGTATGTACATAGATGACTTTATTTTGAAAATCAAATTTTAATCCACTTCCAATATAATTACCAACCTGGGCTTGATTCTAAACCCGGTTGTTTTCATCACTCAAACCCGTAACATCAAATTCACATGACAACCACCTTATCGTTAGTTTAAGAACACCTAAAACACAAGCAAAGAGTCCTTGATATCATAACCCATCTTCTCCAAGTTAGGGCTTATAGCAAACTGAATCATGGGTGGTGGCCCACAAGCCAAAGCCAATGTATCTTCAAAAGCTTCAGGAACATGTGCTCTCATAATATCCTCATTGATATACCCTTCACTATATTTCCATCCTTCTCTAACAGATTTTCCAACAACATACCACACCTTCACCCTATCTTCATACTTTTGAGCCCATGCATCAAGCTCATCCCTCAACAATATATCATCTTCCGTACGGTTTGCGTACACAACATACATCTTTGTTTCATCTTCAGGATCCTTCAAAATTGCTTGCATCACTTGATATATTGGCGTAATCCCTGTCCCACCCGCAAACATTGCTAATTTAGTAGCAAACTTTTGCTTACCATGCACCGAAAATGTCCCCTTACCCATGTACTCAATGTGACCTAATGGACCCTTGATGTCGAGTGAAGAACCGAGTGGCAATGACTCGAGGTACTGCGACATGAGCCCGCCTTTTGGGAACCTTGGTTCGACGTCTTTGAAGTAGATTTTGACTAATAACTCGAAGTATCCGACTTCATCAATGGTGCTAGTTGGTGTGTATGCTCTCATGCATAGCTTGTCATCAATGCATGCAGAAAGAAAGATGTGTTTACCTACGGGTAACCCGAGGGCTTGATCTGGTTCGGGTAAGGCAAACCGGAATAGTCTCACGTCGTGTGAGACTGATGTTTTGGAGATGAGTTTGCATGGGATCTTTTGACGTGGAATTAAGGCTATGTTTGGTTTAGTTGTGGGTGCAATTTCTTTGATGGTGGTTAAGTGTGTAGTGGTGTAGTTAGTGGCATCATGGACCGAGTTGTTTGGTGAAGATGTAGCCGAGTCGGAATTGTAGCCTACGGCTATGAGTTCACCGACTCGGTACTCTTCCAAGAGCTTTTTCGCCTTGTCGGAATGGATTGCATCGAATTCTTCTGTGCAATCCGTTCCGGCATTGATGAGGATGCTGTCAGTGCCACCAGGGTGGTCTTTGAGGAAGGTGGTGCAATCGTAGATATGTCCGTGGACAACAATCCAGGCGGAGTCGGCTAAGTTGTGTTTCTTGACTTCGGACATTGAGTAGGTTAGTGAAGTTGTGTTCATGAAAGGAGATGAAACACTCTTCTTGATGGTTGGGTTGGTTAACTCGGATGATATCTCGAGGTGCTTCTCGCGAGCCATCCATCCGCCCGACTGGTTTCCTGGTTGAGTTGGGTGCTCAAACACAATCCCGATCTCACCTTTGTGCGGTTTGCACATGTTTGTTTTCACTCGGAACCAACAGTTGTTCATCATGCCCTGTCATATCATATCATATATAGTCAAAATCACATAATTGAATAAACAAGGTGAATTGGATTTATATTTATCTCATTGGCCCTAATAATTCACATTGATAATTTAACTATTTACATTCATAATTTTCACTTTCGTTACCAAAAGAATCTACTCTCATAATAATCATAGATTTAATTTTGACTCGATGTACACTTGATTTTTATCCAATTTTGCTCACAAAGAAATGTATGTTTCCCCTTTTTGCTTATAATCGTCATTGCGAGCGAAATCAAGTAAAAATCAAGCATAAATCTATGATAATTATGCGAGGGAGGTTGTCCCTGACGATGAAAGTGAATTTACAAGTGCGAGGTGGTTAAACTATCAGTATAGATAATTATAACTTACCAATAAGTCAGAGTTTGTGTTATTAAAATCCACCGGCGCAATACAATAGTTTGTTATAAAAATGATTTATGTTACCATGAGATTCCAAATGAGCTTCTCAGGTTGAGTGTTGAGGGTCTCATCCCAGGCTCGAACCGCAATCTCTTTGGCACCAAGAAGGTCCAGAACCTCAACCTCCAATGACCAAAAGCACCAGCACCAGTATTTTCCATACTTGTTTGGTTTCTCTTTATGGTCCAGGTTACATACGCTCCACGTGTCTCCTCCATCCATTGTTACCTCTACACGTGTCACTTTCTTTCCACCCCCTACACCATTTAATATAAAATATTAATTGATTTACCCTTAACAAATAACTACATCACACATGTGTTTCAATAAGTATCTCAACGTTTAGCATTTACCATCAACCCTTCAGATTTTTTTTTTTAACGCCAACATATTGGAATCACTCATGGAACACTGGAGTATCATCATGAGAAAACCCCCTTTGTGAGATTCGAACCGAAGACCTTTTGGTCCCTAAGTCTTATCTCACAACCCAGGACCTTTGTGAGATTCGAACCCTTCAGATTCTAAAATTATATTCTCTAGTTTTAAAATAGATGATTAAAAAAATGGTCAAAAAGCGATGGTTAAAGTTCGTTCATCGAATCTTAAACACCAATACACCCGCCACACCATCAAATATATCTATGTTACCTTATTAAGGAGGAGAGATGGCTAGGATAGTAATTTCACAACCATTTTAAGATGGCATATCAAGAGGCACAAGCATAAATCCCTAACTTTTACCATTTTCTTCCTATTATGCCCTTATGTACAATATTTGATGGCACATGTATAAGTCACTAATACACTTTGCTTTTTGTAACTGATGCCATCAACGAGCCTTTGATTGCAATCTTTACACCATCATCATCCATTACCACTTTTGATTCATGAATACTCATTTATACTAATTATTGGCCTCATCCATGGGACTCGATCGTTTCCTTAAATTCATCCTTTCAGATGATGGTGCCAGAGATACACGGAGACAGAAAGCTATTGAGCCACTCAAGCAACAATTCCTGTGAGTTATTCTACTTTTACATACATAAATTATCTATTCTTTTAATTGATGGTTATTCTTATTTGTAAAACATTCATCTCTACTCGGAACTTTGTTCGTAAATTTATGGTAAAACTTATTAAGCGAAGATTTAGGTATGTTGATGTATTATGATTCATCGTATTATTGTCTGACATTGATATTTGGAGCCTTTGTATCTATATGTAGTTCAGGTTCTTCCCTATTGTTAGCTTATTACACACACATACGAGACAATCATCAACTGATTCTTCTATGTTCCAGACTGCTTAGGAAGGCGATTTGGCTCATAACTCTTTGGGAAAGGTAATGATTCAGTGGTAAAGTCACAAGTTATTATCTGTAAACTACTATTTCTATTTAATTGTGTCAAACACCACTATATTTCTAGAACTTAAACATTTGAGTTCTGATGGAAGAACCAGCTACATGATCCTTAATCAAGTTCATTCTAAAAAAGTGCCAACCAGGTCAGTTTTATCAAATACGTAGAACGTTCATTTGCTTTTAACAAGTCAAATGGGTTTGTTGTACATAGATGCAGAAAATTATTGGCATAGGGTGCAGATCAGCTTCACAAAGATGCATTTGGCTAGAACATTTAGTTTCCAAATATCGATCTTTATTTGCAGGTGTAGTTAAACATCGTTTTCTTCATCACATAACTACATCAACATTAGTTCTTTTTTATTAGATGCCCCATGTTGAAGTTAGATGATACTTGTATACTTGTATATGGCCTACATTAATTCTTTTTTCAATATATTCTTATTTTTTTTTATCCATGATATTTGCCTCTTTTATACCATTTTCATCAAATTGTAAAAGGTTATAGCTGTAGTTAGCCTCATTTTTACCCTTTCATTGATAATCATCTGCCTTATACATATGCAATAACTAGAAGCTGGCAATAGGCCTGGTGGGAACATGTCAAAAGAGTTTCTTGTTGAAAAGGTTCATTGTTTGTACACGTTAAAACGGACTGGATCATATTGGATTGACCCGTAAACGTTTTTTGTACATTATTTTTTAAATAAATTACCGCAATAGTCATGATTACAAAAAAGCAAAACGTTTTAGGATGACATATGCATTTAAATAGACATTTGACAACTCTCAGCCTTTTCATCATGTAAGTACAGTTTGATTTAATACACAATTAATCATTCAGTCATAAACACAAATTACTTCTTTACCCTGTATAAGCATAGCAATATACTGAATCCTAATGCCATTTCTCATTCTTTTCAAAATTATCATCATTTTTACTTGATATAGATCCTATTATGTGTATTCTAATATAATTTATAAATATGAAGGCATGACCGTGGAATGCCAAGATATCTCTATACATAAAAATAACAAATGACACTAAAAATATATGTAACTAAATTTAGTATGAAATAATGATGTTCAAAATTCACAATTCTTTGTACGATATACAATGTGGATATTGCAGATTGTTTATTAAAAAATTAGACATTATAAAATCGATGGTGTCGTGATTCATTGTTTACCTTTTTAGCTATTGTTTTCCCACTAGAAATGAAACATGACATGAAGTCCTGAACTGACTTGGCCCTATGCAAATGGGTAGAAATTGCAACCTATGAAATGATTTGTCTATAGACTTGCCTACACGAGATTACTAAAGTGGTGAACTCTCTATGGTTAAAGTTTCCAAATGTCCCAAAACCTTAGCTAGGAAATAAAGTTTGTGACACATCTGCTTTTGCAGACAACCATTGGCAGGTTTGTAATATTTTTATTTCATTGTTTTTGCTTCATTATATAACATGTAAGAATATTCAGCTTGGACTTTAAACGATTTGATGTGTTAAGAGTTGGCTAAACGGGGTTATGGGTCAAAATGGGCAATATCTTACTTTGGGTTTACTTGGTTCGTTTTTAATTTCTATTTAATACATTACTGGAATAAATATAACTTTGATAGTTGTATTAATACATTATAGTCAAATTAGCCCATATCTATGAGAGCATTTCAAGGATCGTACCAAATTAAAGGTCATTACTCATTTTTGGCTTCAATCATATGTTGCTGGAAGTTGTTAACCTTCTTATAACACTGTAATGATAATGATATAATTAATCGGGTTACTCCTTTTCTTATATATAAATTTTCTTAAATGTGAGTATATTTCAAATTTTATAGACCTCAAAGGTGTTAAAGTTGGATAGGAATTCTCTAGAGTATCTACTGAGATACTTTTGCGGGATCACTGCAAATAAAGAGTATGTTGCTTTACTCTATTTGCTCATAACATATCATCAATTTTGTATTGTTATTTTACAGATATGCAGATTGGCGATTGCAGCCATTCACTGATGAAACGCTGAGGTAGTTGTGTTTTGCAGCCATTGACTGCTAAAATGCTTAAGTTGTTGTGTTCGTTACAAGTTTACCAATTTCTTTCTCTTTTTTTCACATTTCCTTTCGTGTTGACATATATGGTTTGTTTTTTTTATTTCAATATATAGGTATGCCACATGACACACACATTATCTATTGTGTGTATATATGATCTTATGAAAAGAAGGCTACTTTCATCATCAACAGATCCATGTTTCCCTGAAGCACGTTCAGGTTATTAAGCTTAAATTTTTATCGTATAATCTAAGAAAAATGATTAATTTCTCAGCTTACTTAAGTTGATAGTTTCATCGCTGAACATATATGGGTACTGGGTAGATCCTTATGATTTTTAAATTTTACAGACTTAATTGTGATACTTTAATAAATTCCAATTTGGTTATTGTTATATAAAGATGGCCTATTCTGTTGATTCATATTGCATTCATCTGATCTCATGGTTACAACTTGCCTTTGTTATAGCAAGTTATTTGCTTTATATTTCCTTTCTAAAAACATACAAGAAATAGCATTCTCAAAGAGTTTTTATCGGAACTCAGGTACTTTTTGAGTGGAGATATGTAATTGCCCGTTCGGAAGATGATGCACCCGTTATATATATTTCGTATCGAAACTGTTAATTTGTTATCATGATAATACTTAAGTTTTTAAAAGCAAAGCAGATGTCAATGACACCCAGAAAATTATGCCTTTTGTTGAAAGAGACTCCAATATATCTCATAGTATTGCGTGGGTACCTTACTCGAGCCGCCTATGAATTGATATATCAGTTGTCTTAATAAATTGATACTAAAATTAAGTATGTGCAACCTGCCACCAAACATGTGAAAAAGAAGAAAAAACATGTATCCGCGGCAACGCGCGGGCATTCCCACTAGTTTTATTTACCTTTTAGACCATTTTATATGTTAGAGATGGACGATAAATATTAATTCTTCAAATATCACTACCCACGGTGATTAATTAATTAAGTCAAAAGTATTCTTTAAATATTTCATAATGAGGCTTGACTTCTAAAACAGCGACCGAACGCTATAATATTCTCTCTACCTCTTTTGTTCCAAAACAATTTGCAACTTAAATAAAATAATAATTGACAAACCAAGATATTTTCTTAGTAAAACAAAGAAATTCAAACCTGTTTAAATGCGTTAAGTAAAAATTAATTATTAATTAAAAACTAATAATGCTAAAAAACAATTTAGAGAACAAGTTTAATACATTAATCATGATTAGATTGGTGAGACTAAATGAGTTGTTATTTATATAAATGTAATATTATTATAATATAATTACATAATAAGTATTACCATATGTACACTTATAGTAATTTTTTAAAAATATATCATATCATGCAAGATACAACATTTGTGCAAGATACAACATTTGTATCAAAATAAAAATACATTTGGACATTAAGGATCATTAAATTAATAATGATCTTTGTACTTAGTAAATTTTTATCTAACTTATCTTCGCTTGACTCATTTTAAATCCTAAAAAGCTAAAAAGTTTATATCATCATGAAGTGAAGATATCTAAAAATTAATATGTAGATTTTGACAAAAATGAATAAATTTAAACCGAAAAAAAAAAAGTAAATAATTATTAAAGAAAAAAGTAAATAGAAAGCGAATTAAAACCTGAATAAGCATAGCCCCTCAAGGTGTAAGGCCTCTGAGTTGTCCATGAATTAATGGGCAATATCTCCTGATGGCAAGGTGTTGTAATCACAGAATTTATGTTGAGCTCGTTGATCATGTACTCTGGCTTATACCACCAACCTACACATATATGGATAATTATTTATAAAACAAAATAAATGCACCAAATTTTACTGGATACGTTTGTTTGTTAATTGCTCGTGTTAACTACTAGAAAAAAAAGTATCACCAACGGATTACCTTCAGAGTTTGCTAGCTCTGCATCCACATGAGATGGAAACACACGGTTATCTTTGTAGTGGTAATAACTCTCCGACTCTACCGTAGTTACTATAATACGCTTCAACCACTTAACCATCCTACCACCGATGAATCCCGGTATGATCATCCTTACCGGATATCCATGATCCGGTAACAACTTTTCTCCGTTTTGCATGTATGCCAATATAATATCTCTAGCCGGATCCATTGCTACCTCAATGCTTATGCTGGTTCCGTATTTTGAACCACCGCCTCCAGGGAGATCCTCGGCTCCCTCAAAACACACCTTCATTGCGCCTTTCTTGCGGCTATAAATCCCACATCTTTTTAAAATATGGACCAATGGTACACCTCTCCAAACTGAGGTAGATACCCCTCCCGCACCCCAGTTAAACCCTATGGTTTTTTTGGTTAGGTTCTGTTCCTTACGCCTGTTCCCAGCGCAAACCAGTGTCGCTGGGAACTCTCTACTGGGAAACTCTGTGACAAGTTGGGCCATGGTGAAATGTGCTGGATGTTTCACCAGGCCACATATCTCCACTGTCCAGGTTTCCCATGTGGCATTGGGAACAGTACCGTGGTTACGGACGTAGTGGAGTGAGGCAGGGGTGATAAACCCATGCTGCATGAGTTTAGTCAAAGGTGGTTCGGAGTTGAATGGGTGCTTACCCGTTAGCCGAACCATCGACGGGTTCCGCTCGATCCATTGATCGGCCGTAGCCGCATCTCGTGGGTCGAAAACCGAGCTTTCGAGTTCGGAGATGGACTTTTTAATAGCGTCACTATAGTCAAACACGTCTTCCTCATCATCACTGGTATCGTGATCATACATGTCCAACACAACCTTTTTACGTGTGATAACTTCTCGCCTAGCGACACGCTGGTGGTTAGGACTGTAGGAACGAACGACTGCGGTTGCGGATAGACCGGGTTCATGAAGGAATTGGCGGTTTTCAACGGAGGTCGCCATTTGTTAAAATTTTGTTAGGAAATAAAAATTCCTTTGATGTAGTGTCTCTGTTGGTTTGTTTGATTGTATTCGATGTGCTGAAAAAACTGAGACACACGGTTTGCAATAAATAACATACACCTATATATACACATATAGATGGTGGAGGCTAGAGAGTCAATTGACCCCACAACCTATTTCATTTTTTTATATTTCACGTGTATTTTGTTTTTTTACCATCTTCACAATGCATTTATCAAATTCTAAATGGATTCGACTGCGGAAATGCTCGGATGTGATCAATCTTTATCAACCACTATCTACCTCAGAGCTTCCTCCTGATACATTCAAATGGGGATTCCTTGCTCAAAGATGCCCATTTGAACATGTATCATATATGTCACATGTGACATGTGATACATTTCCGCTCAGATCCATTTGTATAAAGAGTAACAAAAAAAGTATAAAATAAATAAAAAGGATACGATAAATAATTAGGGAGTCAAATTAGGGATAGAGCGACATATATATATTCTTTATTTTTTTAATTTTTTCTTTCTAAAATGCAACATGTATTGATTTAATCGAATTCAATAATTCGATTAAATCAACCTATATATACACCTTTTCTTTTAAAAAAAAATTGAACACTGGAATACCTTTTTACAGTCATAAGAGCATTCACATTCCCTTCACCAAATCCCATCTATCAAATTACATTAAAAATCACTACTTCACCCTTAAATCTTCTCTCTTCTAATTAAAATAATAATACTTTTTCATATTTTTATCATTACATTTTCTCTCTCCCCACTTACAACTACTTACAAAAATATTAAAATATATATAGGGGTGAACAGTAGCTTTTCATATTTAAGGTGGAACAGTGCTTCCACCAAATATTTTCTTTCTCCTCCACTCACAACCACTTACACTCACCCCATATAATTTGGTGGACACACTCACATACATTTGGTGGATGGGATGTGAGTGCTCTAACAACCTCGAAAACCTTGTTATAGCTAAAACTTTTGCCGGTTGTAATTAGGGCTGCAAACGAACTGAACTTTCAGCGAACAGTTCACGAACCGTTCGGCGGGAAGTTCGTTTGTGTTTGTTCGTTAAATAAATGAATGAACACGAACAAAAATTTTTGTTCGTTTAGTTAAACGAACGAACATGAACAAAGGTCGCGTTCGTTCGTTTATGTTCGTGAACATTCGGTAAGGTGTTCGTTTATGTTCGAGAACGTCCGGTAACGTGTTCGTTTATGTTTGTGAACAATCGGTAACGTGTTCATTTATGTTCGATAGTTTAATAGGGGTTTTTAATTTTTATAATGTTTTACATTCTTTAATTTTTATTTATTTTACCTAAATAAGTAAGTAATTTATGCGAGCTAACTATATGGCTATACAAGATCAACAAACCATACTTTTAGTATAATCATTAAGTAAATACTTAATAAAGAGTTCAAGTTTAAATAACCAATTAACGAAGATTTCAAGTTTAAGATGCGAGCTTAGGTTTTTTTGACACTACTTCAATATGTTTACCAATATTATGTTAAGTACTAAGTATGTTCGTATAACTAGGTTATATTTTGGTTGGATCTAGTTAATTTCTTAGTATATGTGAATTCGGTATTGTTTGGAAGTTAATATATGTCCCTTTGTGTTTGTTTCCGTTTATGAACACTTTGTATTCATCCACACCTGTTTGTGTTCATTAATGTCTGATTGTGTTCGTGAGCATTCATGAACAAAATTAACAAACGAACACAAACGAACACGAACACGAGTGTTTTCTTAACAAACGAACATGAACAAAAAATCTCGTTCGGTAAGTGTTCATGAACTGTTCGTGAACACATAATTTCCTTAACAAACGAACACGAACAGGGCCTTGTTCGTGTTCGTTCGATTCGTTTGCAACCCTAGTTGTAATGGCAGGATATCATTATTTAGTGATTCAGACCCAAACCAAAATTCGGACGTCAAGTTAAGAGATATCCGAACACTGAAAAACCTATTCACATGAAAAAAAAATCAGACTTAATGAAAAGGATGTTTTTTTTGGAAGGTGTACTTCAGCGGTGAAACCAATCGACAGACAACCCCTCAACCCGAGTTCGAATCACTACCCACGCACCGGTGTCCACTTTGAAGTTATCTCAAACCGTTACAGGGAATTTTTTCATGGTGTGCAGGATTCGAACTCAAGACCAAGCCCGGGCGGGAACCCTTCGAAGAGGTAAACCCTTCCACCTCTCCCCAACTGGGCCGGAGTTCATTGGCTAATGAAAAGGATGTGAAATGTATAGTAGTTTAATCAATTAATATTAAGCTTAAATGACCAATATAGCCCGTTGACCGGGCATTTTGCACAAATAGCCCTCTCCACCGTCTTTGGAGAGACGGGACACGGCTCCCAACCCGCCTGAACCGTCTTTGGATAGACGGGACACGTTGTGACCCCCCCCCCCCAACCGCCACGTGGCGTCTCTGATCCCGAGGCTGTACCGTCTCTCTCCAGACGGGTCAGAGATCTCTCCCAGACGGTTCACGTTTACCAAGACGGCTGAGCCTTCGGTTCAACCGTCTCCAAAGACGGTTCACGTCTATCAATGCCGGCTGTCCCTTCGGGTCAACCGTCTCAAACAGACGGGTCACCTTTCCCAATACGTCTTAACGAAATTTGTGAACCGTCTGAACCGTCTGAACCGTCTCACGAGTGTATATAAATACCCCAATTAACTTAACGAAATTTGCACCCACCGCTCTCCTCTAAGCTTTCATCTTCCATGCACCCACCCGTCTCCTCTAAGCTTTCATCTTCCATGCACCCACCCGTCTCCTCTAAGCTTTCATCTTCCAATCCAATGACGTTTTTTTACTTTCCCAGCCGAAGCCCCAGCCGAAGCCTACCGGCTTCGGAAAATATGTCCCGGTTACTTGGATTGTTGTTTCATCTGCGTACGGCTACTTGGATTGTTGTTCCATCTGCGCGTGGTTTGCAACCCGTGTAATGGATCGATGATGTGGTGGTCTACATTTTAGGCAAGTTCGCTCGCTTTCCGAATTTATGTCTCGATGTTCGACGTGTGCTCACTGAGAACTATTGTTACATAAAACGAGGAAATGTTTCGGACTTGTCTGTGTAGAGCACATACACCATTCGAAACAACGTCTATGTAGACCACTGCTACTACCGCCGCTGTGGAGGACAAAACATCTAACACTAAGATGTAGTCCTCAATAGTTGGTTAGACATTACTATTACTTCAAACAAAGTTCCTAGTTCTGGAAGTAAATTTGGGAAGTTTGTTGTAATAGTGTAGTTTTTTACTTGTTGCTTCTTTATTTTCTCTTGTTGCTTTTTTATTCTCGGGAAGTTTGTTGTAATAGTGTAGTTTTTTAATTGTTATTGTAATAATATTTATTGTTTATTTGTGATTGTAATAGTATAGTACGTTTAAATATAAAAACAAAACGACAAATTAAAAATATAACCAACTATTGCATTAAAAATAAAACCATTACAAATAAATAAAAATATAATTAAAAATTACATAAGACGATGTTTAATCATTTGCCACACGGACACATGTTTAAACTCTTTACCCTCCCTATTTTTGTACTGCCTTAGACTGTGTCTAATGGCCACGTCTTCAGGAAAGTTTGCGGGTACGTCGTAAAGGGTCCGGTTGTGGTGGCTGTTGAATATTTGACACTTTGTCGTCAAATCATTCAACTTGCGGCTAAGCGACTCGGTGGTACGTTGTGAGCCCCCAACGAGCCGGTTGTACTCATTCAGGATCCGGAACCACTTGTTGTTGAGGTGTGTACTCTCCTCAACATGCAGCCATGCCGCAATCAACGCAATCTCTTGTTCTTCCGTCCATCTTTGGGGTGCCATTGGTGTTGGACGGTGGTTTGGACGGTGGTTTGGACGGTGTTGGACGGTGGTTTGGACGGTGTTGGATGGTGTTGGACGGTGGTTTGGACGGTGTTAGACGGTGTTGGACGGTGTTGGACGGTGGTTTGGACGGTGTTGGACGGTGTTGGACGGTGGTCGTCGGGTAGTAGATGGTGTTTGGACGGAGTTGTACGGTGGTTGATTATGTTCAGACGGGTTGGATGACGGGAAATGGACGGGAGACGGGTATTTATAGGGCTGAGCCGGACAACCGAAGCGTCGCCGCTCATCGGGAACCACCGCGTCGGTAAATGTGTACCGTCTCTCAAGACGGTTGAACCGAAGGGTCAGCCGTCTTGGGAAAGGTGACCCGTCTTTTTGAGACGGTTGACCCGAAGTGTCAGCCGGCATTGATAGACGTGAACCGTCTGGGAGACGGTTGAACCAAAGGGTCAGCCGTCTTGGGAAACGTGAACCGTCTGGGAGAGGGTTCTGACCCGTCTGGAGAGAGACGGTACATCTCGGGATCAGAGACGCCACGTGGCGGTCCTCTGTTGGCTGAAATGGGAAGCCTCTCGGGAGACGGTTCAGGCGGGTTGGGAGCCGTGTCCCGTCTCTCCAAAGACGGTGGAGGGGGCTATTTGTGCAAAATGCCCGGTCAACGGGCTATATTGGTCATTTTCCCTAATATTAATTAACACATTTATCGTTTATACTTTAAATAACATACGTTTTGCACTTTGGCCTGGCGGTATCAAGGTGTTGGATAAGACTTTGTCTTTTCAAATGGTGAGGGATCAAATCCCATGGGTGACAAAATAATTAGCCGTTCAAAAAAAAAAAATATAATTTTCATTAATTAGTTTGGTTTTTCTCTAATTTATTGCATTCACTAACTGTTTAAAAAAAAAAAACTTACTACACAATGGTATTCCGATATAAATTATATATAAATTTTATAAGAAATGGAGTTGTATTTAAATTTAGTATCGTAAAATATATCAAGTACTAGTTCTAAACAAAACTGAGAAAAATCAAAACCCCGCCACAGAGCACAGGAAGTGTCACTACTATGTAGGGATGAGCATACAAGGCCGAATACCGATCTCGTCCCGATCCCGATACCGTACCGAACCGATACCGAACCGAGGGGTTTCGGGATCGGTATCGGTATCCATACTTATGGATTTTCGGTTTCGGTATTATCAGCATCGGTACGGGATCGGTTTGATATCGGTATTTTAAGGTAAAATACCGATACCATAACATACATAATAGTACTATGTATTAATTAAATTAAAAGAAAGTAATAAATAGAACGGGTAGAAGATCTGGCGATATGTTTATATTAAACCGATAGTGACGTAAGGAGAAGCCAATTATTATTAGAATACATATATAGAAGGAAATAAAGAGGAGAGACGTGGGATGTTGGGAGTTTGGGGTTAGCAGCTCTTGGGAGAAAAAGGAGGTAAGCAAAAAGGGGCTGCTACGCTCTTTCGACGACACCGTATGCATGCATGTGTAGGTATTGTTGAGAAATTCAAGAAAGTAGTATTAGCCTATATGCGTAATCATTTAGACGGGAAGGTGTGGGGGGCGGCATAGGCAAAACATGCGAATGCCGGGCCTCGCTACACCGCCCCCTGGCGCGGCATGAGCTTGCCCGGCAAAATCCTGCCGTTTACGCCGGTCCACTTGATTGGCTTGGGGAAACGTGCAAGTGACCGTTGGGGGATATGGACGTTGGATAGTGACCGTTTAAAAAAAAAAATCAACCATTTTTTTAAACACCTATTTAAACCAAACCATTTTACCTTTTTTCACCACAATTCAAACACCACTTTTTTATATCAAACACCACCTTTTATATAAAAATACTTTATATATTTTCCAATGGATCCCTACCAAAACAACCCAAACCCGAATCAACCACCACAATATAATCAAAACAACCCGAATCCAAACCCGTTCACGATGCCAATGGATCCATCTTGGGCTACTTTTGCGGGTTTCCAACAAACTCCCAACCCTTTCACCCAATATCCCCAAATGCACCAAAGCCCTACTACCTTTAACCAATTCCATAATATGCAAATGCATCATAACCCTCAATTCTTTACCCAACTTTTGCAAACTCCGCCATTCCGTCAACCACAACGACAACCCAATTTTGAACTCGAAGATGAAGAAGATGATGAGGTGGAGGTTGTCCCCGAAACACAAGTCCAACGTTCGAAGGGGAAGGGGAAGGCGAAGGCGAAGGGGAAGGGGAAAAAAAAGCAAGGTGAAGATAAAGAAGAAGAGCCGATCAAAAAAACCCCATGGACGAAATTGGAAGAAGAAGCGTTAGCGAAGGCGTATTTGGCTAGTTCGAAAGATCCCATAGTTGGTAAAAAAAATTTATTTTTTTAGTAGTATACAATTAAAAAAATATAATATATGTTTTATTCTATAATATATGTTTTATTTATAAATGTAGGGACTAATCAAACGGGAGATAGTTTATACGCCGAAGTACGAGATAAATTTCACCAATTGATGGAGCAAGGAGTTTATCGCAAGCAGGAGGCTTTAAGTTCTAAATGGAGGAAAATGACTACTACAATCGGGAAGTTCATCGCCTTTTATAATCCGTTGTATGTGAACCCTCCAAGTGGGTTTAACGAGGAAATGATTTTCAAGGAGGCGATGCGAAAATATGAAGACAAGTATGGCCAAGTTTTTCCTCATGTTCGAGCATGGATGGTGTTGAAGACATCTCGCAAATGGGCACCGGTTCCAAACGAGGTTGCATCCGCCAAACGAACCAAAACTTCGGAGTCGGGCGATTATAGCGTGGGAGGCGGGTCGACCGGTCATTGTCAAATAAATATTAACGATGACCCACAACCAGAGTTCGAGGATACTCCCGTTCAAGAGGAGCCACGACCCATCGGGAGGGACAGAGCAAAAAAACAAGCGGCTGCAAAAAAAACAAGCCGCGTCAGGGAGTGGGAGCGGGTCAATGTTGGACAGTTTGGTCGCTGAATTGGCATCCTTCAAAAATACCTTTTGTGAAAGTCAAGCAGAGAAGAAGAAATTGAAGGAACGCGAAGTCGAAGAAAAGCTTCGCTTAAAGCAAAAGAGGGTGGAGGAAAACATTCGCCAAAAGAACGAGGATAGGCAAGTAGAAGAATGGCGAATAATGACGGCAAACATCAACGACTACCCCGAAGAAGACCGTCCCGTATTGCTCAAAATGAAGGAGAGCATCGCAAAAAAATATAATCCGTAGTTTGTGTTTTTTTTAATTAAAAATTGTACTTTTTTTATTTAAGTGTATTTTTTTTGTACGTTTGTTTTTTATTTAAGTGTTTATTTTTTATTTAAATACATCTTTACTTTTTATATTAATATGCTAATACTATTTAATTAAAAAAAGAAAAAAAAATGAAATAGCATTAAATGATGTTGGGCCTCCTCCACACCCCTAGGAGCATCATCTCATGGATGCTCCTACCCCACGCTGACATGGCAAGTGAGGTGGAGGCAAGGCATGGAAGTTGGGCCTCCTCCACACCTAATGGTCTTATAGTTATGCAAAATGTAAAGGATACGACGTATGACTCGTTTATATGAAGTGATTACAAACTAAAAAGCATCAAAGCAAATTTGAAAATCATGTCGTGTGTGAAATAACACTCCCTTGCGACTGGTAATATTGTCTGCTTTGCCTACGCGGAGCCTACGAATTTATATTTATTTCCCTGGGTAAAGACTTGCGATTAGGTCACTCATTCTTGTACTATAGTTACACTTAAGCACGCTTAATTGTAGAGTTTTCTTCTCATCCACCACCATTAATTAAACATAAAACGAATTGGTGATATTTGAGGCGAGACATTCATTATGACCAAGTATATCATCTAATGTAGATAAATAGAACAAAAGAACATGAGACTTGCCTAAGGTGTTACAAACACCCCCTTTGATACACATCGTTTTTGTTAAAAATTATATAGATATATAATTTTTATATACTTTCAATTTTATCATAAATATTCTTTTGTTTTTTATTCTTATTGATCTAAGCCCATATAGTTATTTCTGGGTTAAGAGTTGTACAGGTGGGCTGGATTCATTGGGCATTTAAGTGTTAAGGAGGAGTCCAACTGGGAGCTCATGTTGCAGTTAGTGTTGGCCCGTTCGTGTGGATTAAGCCCAAGGCCCAGCTGGTTGATGTGTTTCTTTAAGACTGATCCTTCGTTCATTTTGTACACGTTGGCGATCCTGAGCAATGATTATGATCTAATGGTTGAGAAAGCTTGTGATTGTGTTTTCTCAACATTAGCCTTTCTATAAAAGGCAGCCTTGATTACTGGGTTAGGGTTAACACCCTGATTATTGTTTCGTATACTTTTTCTATTATTTTGCCTTTGGGTCTAAACGATTCAGTCATAAGATTGTTAGGGTTTGAGTTGATCTATGACATCTTGTCTTAGATCTTGTTTTCTCGAGTAAACCTTTGGTTTAGATTTTGTGTTTAGTTGTATGAGTCGTGTGTCTGGTTCAGAATAGGTGTTAGGGTTTTTTCTGTGTAACCTTGAGAGTCTTTGTATGTTCTTGATCATAATAAAGTTCAGAGTATTATTGAGTTGATACCATGAGTTTTGACATGGTATTAGAGCTCTAGGTTCTGATTTTTGGGGGTTCTTTGTGATTCTTCGTCGAATCTCTTATTCGATCGTTGATCTGTGTTGATCTGGGATATTATTCCGCTGTGATTACGATTGAAGGTTCTTGGAAGGAGCTGGTATAGCTTGGATCTGTGGAGTGCAATTTTTCTTTGCTCTCTGGTGTTTCAACCCTAAGTGAAGGTTGAAACACTACGAGTTTATTGGAGAACCCTAACTTGGGCAAACCCCTCGGTGAGATTGTTACTGTTATTTTTTGTTTGTATTGTTTAGTCTAGGAGCATTGTCCGGGTTAGGGGGACCGGAATTGGCTCATTGATTGGTTAATTTAGGTGTCTAGGTATAGAGGCTCTCTAGTTAAGACCTGCGGTGGGGCCCCTGAGAGGAACCACTGATCTGGATCACTGGCTTGGCTTCGCCTGAGTCTAGGGTTTGTTGGTCTTGGTTGTTGATTGATTGTTTTGTTTCTGGTGTGTGTTTTCTGTGTTCTTGATTGATTTGATTGTTGGTGTGCATAACTATTGTCTGTGTATTCTTGTTTGTATTCAACATGGCTGGTGATGATCAGGGTCCTATTGTTGATCCTGTATCCAGTAGTGTCACCCTTGTAAGCAAGTTGGATGCTAGTGATCCACTATACTTACATGCTAGTGACTCTACTAATTTGACCATAGTTATTATATAACTAAAGGGTACAAAGAATTATACTGTTTGGGCTAATGCTATGATTCTGGGGTTTCAAGTTAAAAACAAACTAGGTTTCATAAATGGTGATTGTGTTAAACTACTGATGATAATGTCCTTGCTAGACAATGGGATAGGTATAACTTAGTAGTACTTACTTGGATTCTTAACTCTGTTTCTGAGGAACTATATATGGGTCAAGTTTATTCTAAATTAGCTTCTGAAGTATGGAAGGACTTAAAAGAGACATATAATACAATTGATGGATCTGTAGTTTATAACCTATATAAAAAAATAAACTCATTTAATCAAAATGGTATGTATGTCTCTGAATACTATCATAAGCTGAATATTATGTGGAAACAACTTGATCAGATATTACAGTTACCTTCTTGTACATGTGAAGCATCTAAGGAGTTTAATAATTACAATCATATGATAAAACTAATGCAGTTCCTAATGGGATTAGATGATACATATCAGAGTGTTAGGACTGCACTGTTGATGAAAACTGAGCTTCCCACTGTCAAAGAAGCATTTGCTATTGTTTCTAGGGAAGAATCCCATAGAAACTCTAGCACTGGTTCTAAACAGTCTCAAACTATAAGTTTTGCAAGTAAAGCTGTTGGTAATGAATTCTTAAATAACAATAGCAACAACAAAAGGTGTTCTAAAAATAACAATCAGTCATTAAAATGCACACACTGTAATAAAACTGGACACTTAGTGGACAAGTGTTTTGAAATCATTGGATATCCCTCATGGTTAAAACCAAGAGGGAATCAAGGGAAGAAACCAGTGGCTAACAACAGTGCACCTGGATCCTCTAATGCTAATGTTACTACTCTCACTAGTGATCAAGTGTCTAGGTTGTTGAGTCTTCTTAATGATAAAACTGGAGAATCTTCACAAAGCTGCAATTTATCTGGTAGAGTATTATGTGCTTCATCTGCATGTTTTGGTGGCAAGTTGTTTTGTTTTGCTAGTACTAATAAAGGGTTAATAGGATTAGGGTGGCGAGTTGATTCAGGAGCCAATAAACATATGGTAAATAGTGAAAAAGGACTATTTGATTTTGTTGATGTGTCTGAATTAAACATTAAAGTCAAACATCCAAATGGAACATTTGCTTTAGTAACCAAGATTGGTAAACTAAAACTAGCTGAAAATGTTGTTTTACAAGACGTGTTAGTGGTTCCTGAATATACTGTTAACCTTTTATCTGTACACAAACTTTCTAGAGACAACAAGTTGTTTGTTGGATTTGATGAGCATAAATACTATTTACAGGACTTGTCAACAAGGAAAGTCCTAGTGACTAGTGAACAATTTGATGGGCTATATTTGTATAATCACTCTATGTCTTTAACTAAGGTGTGTTATAGTAACATTGTTGACTTTAATATGTGGCATGCTAGGTTAGGACACCCATCTGAGCAGGTTATGAAAATTGTCAAACCTGGTCTCAATGTTAAGAATGACCATGAGCCCTGTGATGTGTGTCATAGGGCAAAGCAACATAGATAGCCCTTTCCTATTAGTGATTACAAGTGTACTCAGTTAGGACAACTTGTGCACTTGGATGTTTGGGGGCCCTATAGTGTTGCTGATAGAGATGGTCACAGGTATTTCTTGACCATAGTTGATGACTACTCTAGAGCTGTGTGGGTTAGTCTAATGAAGCACAAGTCAGAAGTATTTGAAAGTGTTTCTGATTTTGTTAATATCATTCAAAACCATTTTAGTAAAACTGTTAAAAATTTTTGAAGTGATAATGGATTGGAATTTGTAAATAACCAATTCACAAGTTTTTGTAAGTCAAAAGGTATAATTCATCAAACTAGTTGTGCTTATACACCCCAACAGAATGGAGTGGTTGAAATGAAACATAGACATCTATTAAATGTAGCTAGAGCTCTATTATTTCAAAGTAATTTGCCAATTAGGTTTTGGAGTGAGTGTATTTTGACTGCCTCTTATCTTATCTTATCTTATCAATAGGACACCATCTTCTGTGCTTGAAGGGAAAACCCCTTATGAGTTGATTTATGGCTTTAGTCCCTTTCTAGATCATCTAAGAGTTTTTGGGTGTCTGTGTTTTTGTACAGTCTTAAATGAATCAAATAAACTAGAGAGTAGAGCAGAAAAATGTGTTTCTGGGCTATTCTCAAGAGAAAAAAAAATACAAGGCATTTAGTGTTGATTCCAAAACTGTTTCGTTTTCAAGAGATGTAAGGTTTTATGAAGACTGTTTCCATTCAAACAACAAACTGTTTTTGAAAAATATGATGCTAACAATGATAAAAGTATTAATAGTTTAAATTTTTTTGACCTCTATGAAAACACAGAATCACAATTAAACTTGGATGTGGGTGATCCCTATGATGATAGAAAAGGAAAAGGTAATAGGGATTCAGGAACACACTTAAGTCAGCAACCAGATGCTCAGAAACCTACTGAAGGCATGGCTGGGAGTCAGCAGCCTTGTAGTGTTAATGAACCAGGTAGGGCTGATAGTGTGAATACTGGAAATGATCAAACAAACCTTTCTGAGGGTGACACAGTCCAAGAAAGGTCTGAACTTAGGAGATCATCTAGGAATATTAGTTTTCCTAGAAAATTAAGTGATTTTGTGGTGGAGGAGAAAGTAAAATATGATATTGGAAAAGTGGTTAATTTTTCAAAACTATCTTTAGAAAACAAGTGTTTCTCTTCTGTTTTGGATAAAAGTGTTGAACCAAAATATTATCATGAGGCTGTGAGAGATGAGAACTGGGTTAGAGCCATGAATGAGGAATTAGAGGCTTTATATAGGAATGACACCTGGGATGTGGTAGAATTACCAAAGGGTAGACATAAGGTTGGGTGCAAGTGGATATATAAGATAAAGTATAAATCATCAAGGGAAATTGATAGGTTTAAGGCTAGACTTGTGGCCAAGGGTTACAGTCAACGTGAGGGGTTAGATTATGATGAGACTTTCTCACCAGTTGTTAAAATGGTAACTATTAGGATTGTATTGAGTCTAGCTGTCCAAAATAACTGGAATGTGTACCAACTTGATGTTAATAATGCTTTTCTTTATGGAGAATTGCATGAAGATGTGTATATGACATTACCCGAAGGTGTTCATACTGATTCTGAGAACAAAGTATGCAAACTCAAAAAGTCCTTATATGGACTTAAACAAGCTCCACGTATGTGGAATGAAAAGCTTGTTAATGCATTAGTTGAGTTTGGGTTTGTTCAGAGTCGATGTGACTACTCTATGTTTGTTAAGTCCACTAATTCTGTGTTCTTAGTGTTGTTGGTCTATGTGGATGATATTATTATCACAGGTAATTCTGATAGTGAGATTAACAAAGTTAAACTTGATTTCCAAACAAAAATTTAAATTAAAGATTTAAGGGAATTAAAGTACTTCTTAGGAATTGAGGTTGTGAAAACTGATAAAGGGTTAAATTTGTCACAACGAAAATACTGCACTGAGTTGTTAGCTGAATATGGTATGCTAGGGTGTAAACCCATAACTAATCCTATTGAATAACATCATGTGTTAGTCAATATTGTTGAGTCTAATAATAAAGTTCTAAGCAATATAATAGGTTACCAAAAGCTTGTGGGAAAATTGATTTACTTATCCCACACTCGACCTGATATTGCTTATTCAGTGCATTACCTTAGTCAATACATGCATAAACTCACAGAAGGGCATCAAAAGATTGCTTTTAGGTTACTCAGATACTTGAAATCAGCCCTTGGAAAAGGGCTTCTGTTTTCTAAATGCAATCATTTTGATTTAAATTGTCACACCACGTCAACGGCGGAAACACGTGGCGCGACGGTTCAAAAGCATAAAGTCAAGGTTATTGCTAAACATAAGTAATTTAAGAAAATGGGTCATTTATTAAGGCGTCATTACTTGTTCCAAACATTACACAAAAGTAAATTGTTTTTAAAGTAACATCAAGGTTTCTCAAATATATCCCAAGATTTGGGAAATAAAGGTGAAACCCCGCAAAATGTACAACGCCGCATTGGGAGATTCTCCGACCCAGCTCGCCTGATCCTTCTTCATCTAGTTACCTGAAAGATATGTTTAAAAGTTTCGTCAATATAAAAATATTGGTGAGTTCACAGGTTTTTCAGTTTCTAAAACTTGAATACTTGGGAATACCATGTTATGACAATATATAGGAGTTGCAAATTCCTATAAATCTACTTGAGACTATAATCAAACCAAGACGTATATGAATAAAATGCCCCGCTCCAAGTCGTTACTCGGTTTCCCACGACTTAAGTTCAGAATATTTGCACCCCAGGCATAACCTAATGCACAATCGACGCTATCGATTAGGGGTGGGCCTTGTCAGGCACCAATAGTACTATCCGAATATTCCTCCGGTTTCAATCTCCGAATAAATGATTATAGAGGCGAGGACTCAACCCCGAGTGGCGGTCACACCTCAAGTAATAGACCCGTCAAACATTTCCCTAACATATCTTTCCCCCGAAAACGTAAAAATAGTTTAAAATGGGGCCGTGAAACTCACCTGAAACTGTGTCTGGCTCAAAAGGGTGGATAGCAAAGGGGTGGTCTCGTACCTACAAACGTCCTAGACGTATGAGCCACTATTACTATAGTGCATGTGCCTTGGCAAGTTGTACACCCAACTCCCGACCACAAGTTATTCCAAATCCCGTTTAATTAAGCGCGTATCCTAAGTTTTTTGTTGGCGTTACATTACCCTTTGTGTTACAAGTTATATATTACTCTTGTTAATATTTCCATAACTTGTATCTTATTATCATCGACTCGACTTCACTTAACATATAATTATCTTCCCATTTAAATAATTATACTTAAGATCGCATCGCTCGATATAATATATATTTCAATGCTCGACCCGACTCACTTTGCCACACATTTGTTTTCCCATTTAAACAAATATGCTAAGATCTTGTCGTTCGATTGTATATTCTTAACACCCGATTCAACTCACCATACCGTATATTTACTTTCCCATTCAAATAAATATACTAGGATCTCGTTGGTACGGCATACACATATATATATCTTTGTCTTCTCGTCGCGGCTTTCCTTCCCGCATATCTACTTTCCCATTAAGTAGATATACTAGAATTTTGCCGAGACGAGCGTACATACATATAAATGTGTAATTTTTCTCGTTAAGTATATACGTTTGTTTTAACGTCTTATTTGTTTATGTCATGCGTTTCTCCCACGAATAATTCCTTTAACACTTAGGAAAGTGTCTATTAGTTTTCACCCAATGTATATATATATTTTACTTCTTAAAATATATATTTTTCTTATCTTGCCGCAATGGCATTTTTCTCATGTTTGTCCGTGTACGGTTCGTTAACGCGTTTTAGTTCGATATCTTAACTTGATTAGTTAATTTTTCCAAGTTTTTCCCAACATGTATTTTATAGAAATATTATCCATATTTCTTCCTATTTTCACATGTTACTTGGATGGTTTAAAATACTTATGTATTTTTAACCCAACTTGTTAACTTAACTACAAAAATGTTTCTAACACTTTTATATTCCCATTTATATAAAAGTATTCATTTTTGTATAAGTTTCTCAAGTTTGTTTAATATTTTTATAAAATCTCTATTTTATAAAAATCCTTATGTTAAAACCCTTTATATTTTTATAACTTTCAAAAATACACTTTTATACAAAATACCCAAGTATTTCTACTAGTATTTACAAAAATCATCCTTAGACTTTATTACTTACATTTTTGACACCAAACTTTCCATACTTGTATTTTTGGACTAATAGTTTCTAAAATATCCATTTTAGTCCTCTAACTTTCAAAGTTACAACTTTAGTCCCTTAACTTTCAAAAGTTGCATTTTTCCACTCTAACTTCCAAAGTTAACATTTTTCACTCAAAATAGTAAACTTTGAAGATTCAACTTTTTATTGGTAAGTTATTTTTGTATCAAAACACTTATGTTAGTCTTGTATTTCATATGGAAGGCTACTTATGTGTGTGTTTTATGTATTTGTCCATTTTAACAAAATATCATCCATCTAAGTAAGCTAACTTAGATTTTCCATCTTCTTCATTTATGAACTTCTAACATGTTTTACCACATATTACACCATGAATGATCATAATAAGATGATTTAAAGTTACTTTTAACATATTCAAGTTCATCCCAAAATCTTAACCAAAACATCATCCTACTTAGCTTTAAATGTAAACTTTACATATTTTCAAGATTATATCTCCATCATCATCAAATCCATGATTTATTTTCATATCTTTAATCTTCCATTCTACACATGTAAAACCTATTAAAGATTATGTTCAAACCTCTTTTTAAACCCTTCATGTACAACTTGCTACTAGGAACACATACATGAATAATAATAATCAAAAACAAGATTAAGAATGCTTACTACTAGCACAAGGCTAGGGAAGACAAACACCTTGGATTTGAGAGGGGTTTAGTGTGTTCTTCCAAGTGGTTTAGCTCCAAGCTCTTGAAACACACAATAGGGGTTTGGATGATGGATTGTTTAGGAGTAATTTGGAAGTGTTAAACTTGAAGAATAATGTGTGTGTGGGGGTGAATACCTACGGCCTCAAGAAAGGAAGAAAAGAGAAGTGTTTTGCTTTGATATCCAACTCTCTAACACATGTTTATATATAATTATCACATGTAATCATGCTAAAGATTCAAGAGATCTTATGGAGGATTGTGTGTGTACTTGGGAGATTTTGAAAATATGATGAGTGTGTGTGTATATGTAACCGTGTATGTATGTATGTAAGTAGGAGGTTACTTGCAAATCTTGGTTAATCATTATAAGGCATCATGATCCTTACATACAAGACCTCACACATGCATGCATACACTAGTGTCATAATTAGCTAAGTGTTGTCTTGGCTTATTAGGGCCATATGGCCGAAAATATCACCAAGGGGACAAGGTTAGAGTTGCTTTTTGTACTAATGTTTACTTATGCCTTTTTCTTACACTTTTGTCTTATGCATGCATGCTTTACATATAGGTTTAGGAGATTATTATTATTAACACATGCTTGAACACAAGGAGGCCATCTAGGCCGGCCCCCAAGTGGGTTTGGTGGGGTCCACAACTTCAAATATTTACCCAATACTTGTTATGTTTAATCCCCCGTCGTTCGGGTGTCGTTCGGGTATTTTTCGGGTTTTAATCACGCGTTATCCGGACATTAAAAATACCTTTAATAACCCTTAAATATAGCCTAATTTAAGCGTTGATTGGTTATTTAGGCCTTTGCCGGGTGAAATTATGAGTTATACGCGTATCGGGTGCGGTACGCGCATTTTATTCGTTACCGGGAGATTTGTACAAGACGTTTTCATTTATGGTTTTGGAGTTCCAAAACTCATTATATCTTATGAAAATACCCTTTATTTTATATCCTGGGTGTCCGGGATCTGTTTCGTTTATTTAATTATTACCGGGTAATTGCCAACGTCCATACCGGATAGCTTATTTACACATGATCCAATCATGCTTTATCATTAAACGTATGCATTCCTATGCACTATTTGGAAATTGCTATCTCCTAAGGCTTTGATAATTAAACCACACATAATTGCGTTTAATTACGTTAATCATATATTAATTAATTTGTACGGAATTACCTTATTTTTGCCGGTTGTTACATAAATGGTTTTTCTGATTTGGATTGGGCAAAGTGTATTGAAACTAGAAGGTCGGTGACTGGGTTTTGTGTATTGCTTGGAAATTGTTTAGTTTCATGGAAGAGTAAGAAACAATCCACAGTTTCACGCTTTTCTGCTGAAGCAGAGTATAGAGCAATGTGTGCTGGAGCTTGTGAGGCTGTATGGATTAAAAACTTGCTTTCTGAACTAAAAATCTTTCTCAAACTGCCAATAAAATTACATTGTGACAGTTTTGCTGCAATATCAATAGCAGGGAACCCAGTTTTTCATGATAAAACCAAACATTTTGGTTTAGACTTGTTTTTCCTAAGGGATCTCTCATTACAATGGGGATCATTGAAACTGATAAGGTTGACTCAGAAAATCAATTTGCTGATCTATTCACAAAAGGTTTGTTAACTCATCAACACATAAACTTGTGTGAACAAGTTAAGATGTGTGATGAGTTTAGTTGATAAAATTGAGGGGGGGGGGGGTGTTAAAAATTATATAGAAATATAATTTTTATATACTTTCAATTTTATCATAAATATAAGCCCATATAGTTATTTCGGGGGTTAAGAGTTGTGCAAGTGGGCTGGATTCATGAGGCATTTAAAGTGTTAAGGAGGAGTCAAACTGGGAGCCCATGTTGTAGTTAGTGTTGGCCCGTTCATGTGGATTAAGCCCAAGGCCCAGCTGGTTGATGTGTTTCTTTAAGACTGATCCTGTTCGTTCATTTTGTACACGTTGGCGATCCTAGGCAAAGATTATGATCTAATGGTTGAGAAAGCCTGTGATTGTGCTTTCTCAACATTAGCCTTTCTATAAAAGGCAGCCTTGATTACTGGGTTAGGGTTAACACCCTGATTATTGTTTCATATACTTTTTCTCTTATTTTGCCTTTGAGTCCATACGATTCAGTCATAAGATTGTTAGGGTTTGAGTTGATCTATGACATCTTGTCTTAGATCTTGTTTTCTCGAGTAAACCTTTGGTTTAGATCTTGTGTTTAGTTGTATGAGTCATGTGTCTGGTTCAGAATAGGTGTTAGGGTTTTTTCTGTGTAACCTTAAGAGTATTTGTATGTTCTTGATCATAATAAAGTTCAGAGTATTACTGAGTTGATACCATGAGTTTTGACAGTTTTTGATAAGGTTTGCCCTACCATCATTAACAAAACATGAATGCCTCTAACACCATATGTAACATGTGTCTCCCGTACAACTAATATTGTTTGCTTCACCCACATAGAGCTCATGGATTTGTTTTAGTTGCCTATGTGGAGACTTCTCGGAGGTCACCCATTAGGTTACTACTCCTACTTGAGTACACTTAACTGTTGAGTTCTGATCTCATCCACTACCATTAAGCCTAAAACGTGCTGGTGATATTTGAAGCATGACATTTCTTATAGCCATGTATCTCTTCTTTGGACATAAAATATTTATCGATGTGAAATTTACCTAATGTGTTACACCCTTAAACCTTGTTTTTAATTTGGAATTACATCTATACTACTATATAATGCATTCTAGATGTTTGAGGTGGGAAGGTTTATCTCCTTGGAGGGTTCTTGCCCGGGTTTGGTCTCAGGTTCGAATCTCACGCTCCACCAAAAAAATAACCGCTTGGGTTTGAAAGGAAAAACCCGTGTGGTGCTATGGGATTCAATCCTGGGCAGTGGTCGCTTTGCAACACAAGATTTACCGTTAAAACACTACTTTCCAAAAAAAATAATGCATTCTAGATGGGAAAAAATGTAATTTAACTTCATTAGAGGAGGGCATTATTGTAATTTAACTCAAATCTTAATACACAACAATACATTATTTAATATAAACTTCTAATTAATTAAAACTTTATTAAATAAACTTTTAATTAAATGCATTTTGTCAATAATAAATTTTATACTAATATAAAACAAAAAAACTAGGTAGAAATACATATATAATTAGAACAAAAAAATTAAAGAAATTTATAAAAACAAAATAAGTAATAGTATTATGTTATTACATATAATTAAGGAGCAAATAAATAGACTTAGCGTTATCTATTTCTAAATATCATACCGTTGACACGACATGTAAAATTGAAAATATTATTTTATTTAAATTAAAATAACATTATTAATTATATGTAATAAGAGTAAGTTATTTAACAGTTTATCAAATGCATTATATTCTTTAAATTAAAATAATATTTAATATGATATGTAATAATATTAAGTTATTTAACTATTTATCAAGTGTTTAAAAATTATAACTTGTCGACTAAATCCAACTATAAATTATACTTCTTTTTGTACTGACGGTCCTAAAAAGCATTGTATTACTTATTAGGAACATTGTATAAAAATTGCCCTTGTACATAATATGATTAGAAGGTATGTGAGGAGATGGGCTTATTGCAATTATTAATGGATATACATATTGATTCAAGTTCTGTATTGGTGCTTCCGAATGCATGAAATTGTTGAGATTAAATGAATGTTATAGTGATGTTTTAAGAAACTTATATTCTAACTTCTTTGACAACAAAATAGGAAAAAATGGCTCGAAAAGTCCATTACATTAAATTAGCCTAGAGATAACCCCCCCTTTTTTTTTCTCAAACCAATTATGGTTGAACATGTTTGAGTTAAGTTCTTTGGCCAAATCAATATGAGCTAGAAACAAGGATGAGCCAAAATAAACCGACCCTCCTCGAACTGACTGGCGTTAGACTGAAGCATTTTTTTATTTTTACAATATTTTAGTTTTTGGTTTTTTTTATTAGTGTTATTATTACTATTTCGTCTAAATTTCCATTTAACTTTCATCCAAAATTGGTTTGTCCTGCTGCGTAGCGCGGGGTCACTTCTAGTTTTTTTTTTTTTTTTACAATAGAGAGATGCGTTTAGGAAGAATACTGTTATTCGTCACTTTAGTGCAAGTTTATAAATTGTAAAAATAGACTAACATATTGCAAGTACCTAGTCTTGGATGTATGCCTGATAGTTAATTAAAATTCAACATTAACTAGCTCAGTACGATCTGAAGAGTTACATGTTGTTACACAGATCAAATAAGTTCACGTTTAGGTGTGTTAATATTTGTGAAATAATAAATGTTTTTAACTTGAGGGACTTAATGTTAATAAGATTATTCTTAAGAGGATTATATTTGTATAATAACAAGGGGACTTAATGTAAGATTATGTTTTGCAAAAAGGGGATTAAGGTGCAAACCCTAATCCACCTTTTAATAAAACAATAACCTCTCCCTTCTCCTCCAAGTTTCGGCCGGCCCTAAACCGCCGCTGCCCCCCTCTGTCGCCGATCAACCACTCGCCGCCGCCGCCCTCATGGTCGCTGCTGCCCCGTGTGTGGTTCGTGCTCGGTTGCGAACTTCCTACATGCGAGGATTTGTTGTAACCCGCGTGTTACAATTCAGGTGTAGTCATCAAAAGTTGATTACTAAACCCCTGGGGTTGTTTATATTATTTATTTGTTTATATGCGTTCAACCTTGATCCTGATTGGAAATATTTATTAATTGGATTAATAAATCAAACATATATTTTATATAAATAAATCGGGCCATTATAGACATTATGCAAGTATGAACCAACTCCCGATTTTTCCCTGAATCATCGAACCGACTCAACTAACCTAGTTAAGTACGTTATATAAAATGCTTCACTAAGGTAGGCTTATATGTTTGTAAAAAGTATGAACCTGGGTTTGTCGGGTGTCACATTGTACCACCATCATCCCCACCTAAACCACTAAACCACCGTAACGCCGACATATGTTAACGGGTTAGACGGAACTGAAGTTTTTAGATCTGCTTACCGAAGTGCATTTGCAGGTTTGAGATGTGCTTTGTCCCTTCACGTACTGAATTGTAGGTTTCAGATGTGCTTTGTCGGAGGAATGTGATTTGTTGACCGGTGATGGGGAAAGTTTTTTCTTTAATTCGAACGGCGATGGTAAAGTTCCAGTAGAATTCATTTTATGGTGGTGGGTGGGTGGTAGTAGTGGCGGCGGGTGGTGGTTGTAGCAAAGGTGGTGGTGGGACTAAATAAATAATTAAATATAGTTAAAAAAAGCCACATCATTGTCCAAGTCAACTACCATGTCACTATGTACTAACTAGGTTAGACCCCAATTAGAAAAACTTGGTGAAGGAAAATAGTTTACAAGTTGGGGCTGTCAGAGGGAATTTCTTAAGTTCGGATTAATGCCGGCCAATTTCTCAAAGTTTTGATTATTTAAATCCAATGTTCCCATGTTTTATTCAATTTGTATAATACACTGATTTTTTTCAACCATGAAATGCATATGTTTTCTTAAAGATAGCTTTTTTTATTAGTTATATAATATTACATTTTATCAACCCCTATAATACATGAGATTATAACTCTGTCAACTTAAAATAGAAAAGCCAATGATCTTCAAAGGGTTTCCGTTCGGGGTTGGTCACAGGTTCGATTCTCGTCCATGAAAAAATTATGCCCATTAAGGTTGAAAAGGCCCGACGTGTGAGAGGACTCGAACTTATGACCAGAAGGTTGTTAGTACTAAGATTTCACGATTAAACTACGCGTTAGAAAAAAACTTAAAATAGAAAAGACAAACTTCAATGAAAAGTGTGTAGTATTTGGGGAAGGTTGTTGGAAGCATATGTGAAGTTACCATGCATGACACAATAGAAGAGACAAGACGCGGAAACATCAAACCTATGGTGACTCCTGATTCACTAAAAGGCCAACTACACCTTTTATCTCGTCTCATCTCATAACCCTAACCCTCATAACCCCACACTTCTGTTAGCCGCCTTTTTTAAAAAAATAAAAAATAAAAAAATCTTTTGGTTTTACGACCCTTTGGATGAAACCAACCCACCGAACCATAATCTAAAGAAAAAGACAAAAAAAAAAAAAAACACCAGATGTAAGGAGCACAGCCATTTTATTTGATGGCGCCTCATGTTTACAACGATTAGACGACCGTTGGGTTCTCCATGCGCCACTTCTCATATTTACCCCCATAGGTTCAGGAACCAATGCATGTTTATTTTAAGGATTCGAATCCAATTTACGTATTCATATCTTCTAGCTATCGTACTATCATCAATCGTAATCTTTGTTATTATAATTTGGATGGTAGTGAAGTTTGTTAAAAAGGTATATTGTCATCATTGTAGTTTAGGAAAAAGATTTTTTTTTTTTTTTGAAGGGTGACTTTCAACTGACCTTCATCCGGAAACCATACTACCCCCACACGAGAAACTCGCTGGGGTAATAGCTGGGTAAAACCGGGTTGCCCTCAGGATCGAACCATGCCTCGGTAGGAACTATCCATCATTTGGTCGTCCGCCAAATGAAGCTTGTGGGGATCGAACCCAAAGTCTCCAAGGAAACAAACGGCCTCCAATCTACGAAATTATTATCGATCATATTTCCAATCTACGAAATTATTTTATTTTATTAATTTTTTTTAATCTTGAAATGTGGATTACGACCTCTGATGCATGGAAACGGCTAAGAGGTGCCGTACCCCGTACCCGAAACTCGCCGAGGACGGAAACGTGTACGGGGACGCCTGGAAACGTTTCCAGGCCGTTTCATAACCGATTCGAAAAGTCAAAGGGCGTTTCTAGATTTGGGGACGTTTTTTTTAAGTTTCCAGTAGTCCAGGGATATTTCTTGTAAGTTTCCAAGGTGTAAGTTTTCCGGCCGGTGGTAGAGTTCTGCAACTTTCAAGAAACAATGAAGAAGAAGATGATATATTAATCTTTTTGATAAGCACCATTTATTATTTTATACATTACATACTATTAATACACAAACTGATTGAACAGTAATTCAAATGAACAGTACGTTTGTAAGCAGATGATAAATACAATTAGTTATGAATCAGGGTAAGATAACATGCTTGTGTTGCAGTGGTGAGGGTATTGTTGTGTGATGAAGAGTGAGCAGGTTCGAGCCCCGTATTTGACCGGTTTTGTTATTTTTTGTGTGGCTTTATTTTCTTTTAGTGGGGCACGTGGCAGCTGTTGGGTGTTCACACCTGGATTCCATTATACCTCACGTACTGCAACCCCATCTTCTCTTTCTCTCTCCATCCATAGCATTCTCCTTTTCTCTCACCACATCCCATTCTTACAACACCTGTGCACCCCCATCTTCTCCATCAGCATTCGACGACCACAACCCAAGTCTGCCGCTATACAGTCGGTGGTCCCTGCAAGCGGCTACCATTTTTTAGGGTTTCACACAGATCGTCTTCTTTGCGGTGGTGTTTGCTTCTTCATGGGGTAGCCCAGTTTTGTGATGTTTCTTCCCGTTTGCCTTTATCATCAGCAACAGAGTTGCTCGAATCTGTATAGGTATTTCTTATTAACTTTTAACATTGTTATTGGCTTCATGTTCTTGAATCTTTTTTTAATGCACTCTTTAATTCATATGTATATTAATAATTTTCTTATTATTATAGTTCCTGTTGTGGTTGTTGTTATTATACAAAGATTTATAATATAATCAGTAATTTATCACACAGCTCATTTGACCGTTCGCCGCATTTGACCTGTTCTAAGTTAAGTTTTTATTTCTTTGAATTTTTATCTCTTTTTTCTGCTTTGTCTTGATCTGTGATGTGAAACAGGGGATCACGGTTCTTCGAATACCTCAAACGGCCGACTACAATCATATATGGGGTTCAATTGTTTGAACTAATTTGGGGTTATTACTAGATTTGTGCCATTTTCTAATGTAATCGTCATTTTTGCAGTGTACCAACTGTACAAAGGGTTATATGCATGTTTTAATTGTTAGATAATTGTTTTTGTGTTTCTAGCAAAGCATCAAATTTTTTGTGTAGAACCTTTCTGTTCATAGATTTGAAGGTGCATCCATTCTTTTAATTTAACACAACCCTTTCATCAGCATGATTTCTTTTTGTAGGAACTCGCTTTCGTTTTGTTGAAGCTTGCGGGTGTTTGGAATTCAATACACCGATTTCTCTAGGTATTTTACCTTGCTTTTGTTTAAGCTTTATCTTATGTTGGTAAGCTCACATTCGAGAAAGATTGGATGTGTTAATTGACATGTTTCGGTAATACCCGCCATGTGTTTGTTAATATGTTTCAGTGAATTTAACGATTTTTTCCAAAGGCTATGATTCTAAATGTGAATAACTGGTTAGAGCATTCTTCTTGCATTAGTTGTTGTTTATAGTCTTTAGGTGCTAATCTCATTGAAATTGACGTGGGTTTGCTTGCATGTGTTCTTAGGTTGATGAGAAGATGGCATAATCGTTAGAATAATCTAAACAACTCAATGGTACGTTTACTCAATTGTTTGACGAAAGCGTTGCTGGTTGCCGGAGCTATGGTTGAGAGGATAGTCAATGGAGTGGGGAGAAATCAGGTAACTTAATTGTATATGTTTATTCTAATGTGAAATGCTCTAATACATATATTTTGAATCATAAAGTGAACATAAAAAACTAACATGGAGATGAGATAAGGGCATGGGGATAATGCAGGTTAGTAAATTAGAAAATTTACATAGTTATTAAAGTTGTTTTATAAAACCTTATGCATATGAATTGTTAAAAATAAGCTACATCGACGAGAGCCTAAAACATGAGTTGAAACAGTGTGAACATATTCATATAATTTGGTATATTTCATGTGCAAGTTCACATTCAAATAAATTGATTTGGCAAATGAATAAGGATTTTAGTGACATAACTAGATCTATAACCTGGTATAATGTGATACAATTCATGTGCAACTTCGCATTAAAATAAATTGATTTGGCAAATGAATAAGGATTTTAGTGTCCGGATTGGATTGCTAAACGGGTATGTTACTACAGAAAACAACGCGTCGGAACCATCAACCAAGATAACAAGAATCCCCAAGACAAAGGTAACTACATCTCGTACTCTAAACTAATTTACTTATGATATACAATAATTATACCAATGTCAAATGGATTGCTACTGTGACGTAAACTGTACACAGATTTTATGGCCATTGATATGGCTACGAAAGATTATTCATTGTAGGTTCGGTTTGTTATATGTATTGAAGGGGCGCCTCTTTAATTTTTTAAGTAATTATTACATTGTGTGCGTTTCTTTAAACGACTAAATGGCTACGAATGTGTTATATGTAAGGTTTTGTGACCGTCCCTTATTTTTATGGATTGTATCTATGATTGGTTTCTGTTTTCCTAACAGTGTTAAATTTTAGTTAGAATTAGTTATTGCTGTTTTGCGAGCGTTTTTAGACGATTGAATATGTGTACGGAGTTTGATCTCACATAATGTTGTTGATGGATTGTGATTGTAATCAGTTGATGCTTCTATAAACAATGGAAGATTTTAGTTGGAATTAGTTATTGAAGGTTGTGGTAGCGCTTTTTTATAATGTTTGTTCTTTTTAGTATATTTGTTGGAAGACATCTTCGCCATGAATTCTCGCCATATAATGCATATCCCATTTCTAACGAGTAGGCCCAAATAATTCCATGGGGGTAGTTTCTGCAAATAGTTAATACAAGGTTAGTTGGTCGATTGTCAATATTAAGTTGCTTACTTCAAAGTGGAAATTTTTGCTTTGTGTCGATTAAACCTTTGTAAGAGCATATGTTCTTGAATTGAATTGTTGTATCTGGAGATTTTTCACCGTAGAATTTAGGAGATGAAATTATTTGTAGGGGTTAAATGGTTAATCTTTTGCAGCCTCTTGATTTTGTGACGATTGTGAGGGTTAGCGTATTGAACGGTGCTCTCAAGAGCATGTACAATGCCGAAACAAGGGGGAGAAACCAGTGATGATTAGCCCTTATTCGAAAGTGATCATAAGGTTCTTTATCATAATGCTAAAGCATGGTTTGATCTTCATTCTATTCTCTTTAAAAAAAATCTTGCAATTGGCGAACATAATTTTACTTGTGGTAGATGACATGGGTTTACGATTGTCTATGCAGGTTATATTTGTGAGTTTTAATATGTTGATGACCATGGACCGGGAAAGATTTTTGTTGAACTGAGTGGGCTTTGAACAAATGTGGATTCATTAGTCCACAACTTGATGTTGGAGGCAAGGAAATTGAGCCCTGAACTTACAAACATGTACACAGGATGTAGCCGATTAAGCTGTCGAAGAGCTTACCCTTCTGGTCCTCAATGTCGATCACCATTTCTCACATCAAATGCTGTCATTTCGACATCCTGCAAAGTGCCAACTACTGATTCATATTATTTACTGCCATAATATGATGAATAATTGAGATGAAAAGGACCGTAAAAAACCAAATGTAAGGTTGTAAGGTTGACTTTTTTTTTGACGTCATTTCACACCATTGCCATGATATGATGAAAAGGTGTTGTATGTTTCTAGCTCATTCACTTTGTTTTGATGTATAGTCTTTTAGTTGTGGTCAAAACAGGTTCAGTTAAAACGGCCAATTTTGGATGATCATACGCTTTTTTTTATAGATAATTATTGTGTGTAATATGCGGAATTTTGTTTTGTTGTCGTGTTTGTGCGTTCGTTATTGGTATTCATGTATGATTGCGGGTATGTTTTATTGATGGTTATTGGTTTACAACAGATTCAACGGTCGCGCAACGCGCCTATTATATAAGTATGACTTATTTAGCATTCGTTTCATTATTTATATGTGACCTTTGTATGAAAATTGATTTATGATTGATTTGGAATTTGAAATGTCGCAACGCTATGTCATTACTTAATTATTTTCTAAATCAGATTGACGCCGCCGCAACGCGCGGCCGGATAAAAACCTAGTTCTTTATACATTCTTTTCTTCTTGGAAATTGGTCTAGCCTGCAAATATATCAATAAATAGGTATTGATATATTTAATCCAATTTTTATATAATTTACTGATTTGGTTTTGAATGGCCGATATTACTTTTGTATTTTTTCTGGCATGTGTTAGGATCTTTAAATATATATTATTTGTTGCCAGAAAAAAAAATTAATTTATTATTTCTAATATATATTTATTTTTTTTATGTATTTATTTCTATAATGTATATTTATTTTTTTACCGCATTAACTGCTTAGCATCAACGTATGAATATATTTTGGGGTTTGTGATACATTATCTATAATATATATTTATTTTTTATGTACTTATTTCCGTACCCGTGCCGTACCCGTTTCTTGATTTTTTGAGTTTTGCCGTTTCCCGTTCCCGTACCCGTACCCGTTTCTCGTTCCCGTACCAGTTCCCGTGCAACATAGATTACGACTGCAAGAAAGATTGGAGTTGAATCGAGCTCGTGATGGAGATGGAAAATTCAAGATCACTATCATGTGATCATCTCATACCTTAAAACCTAGCTATGAGACACCAATGGGACATAAAGGGTTTATCTTTTCCAATGGGACACCAATCTCATTACTATGATCTTATATAATTGAGAATTGATCTATATATTGGTTAATGAACGCCAATATATGATAAATGTGTCGTGCTTTTAAGTTTTAAGGGGTTGTAGGACGAATTTTATTAGCTGATAATAATTAATCTTGTCAACGTGACTAGGGTCTTACTTCTAACTTTCATGTTCATTATAAAAAAATAATCAAACTTTAACCTAAAAGTAAATTCTTGTGTCATTAAAAAACAACTGACTGATTTGTGTCCTGATTAGAAAGTTGTTAACTGTACTAAAACGACATAAAATGGAGTTGCAAGGTTACTTTAAGTTACAGTAAGACCGCACTTTACAACGAAAGTGAATGTTAGAGGTTTCATTGGTCACATCATTATCATATATTATTATGGACCAATAAGTTGTAGTTTATATTGTTAAAAATTCAATTTCTCTTATTTAATGTTAAGAAACTTGCATAATTAACCATTTATAATTTTATATGAATTATATTTTTTTCTTTACAAAATCATTATCAAAACTAGACTCAAGGGAGTAATAATTAAAACACTAAAATAGGATTTTTAACTAAATTGGATTTTTAGTTAGATCTAAATAGTATTTTTTTTTTTAAATAGCTAAAAATTGTATTAGGTTTTGTATACATGTATTTAAGAATTTTGTCATTACCTTCCTCTTTGGTGGTTTAACACAAGTTTTGATTTTTCAAATACAACGTGAGCATCTATAAAAGAAGAATTGGTATTTAACATGTGGAGAAATAGGATGCATGTATCATGAAATAATACAAAGATTCAAGTTATTGATGTTTAATTGCTAAAAATTATCTAGTATAGGTTTGGTATGGGTCCTACATATCTCTATGAGTGTAACATAGGTTATATATAGACCTAGTTATGAATGTAATCTAGGTCTTGTCCGTCTCATATAGGCAAATGAGTGTCTCATATAGGCAAATGAGTGTAGCATATGTCTCTAATAAGCCTATAGGTATTGTATTGTACAGCATCGTATTGTATATTATCGTATTGTCTTGTATAAGTGCGATATAGACCTCATATAAGCCTATGAGTGTAGTGTATATATATATATATATAAATATATATATATATATAAGTCCTATTTTGGGATCATATAAATCTATGAGTGTAGTATAAGTCTTGTATAAACCTATAAGCGTAGTATAGGTATAATATAATATGTATGTGTGTATGTGTATGTTCAATGCATATTATCATTAGGTTATGTACGTGCACGTGTAGAAATATATTTATCTAATGTTGACAAATTTATATCTAATGTCTTTATATAAAGTTGTTAATTTAATAATGGCTTTTTGCATAAAAATGTATATTTTTTTACAAAACTTGCTAAAAGGATAACTACTACTTAAAAATGTTTGTAGAAAACTACATATATTCAAGTCATATAGCTCTATACGACCCCTATAGAAAGCAACACGCTATACGTCTCGTATAGGCCAAAAATTAGCACACAATAATCAGCACAAAAATATTAGCACACAATAATTTTTTGCAAACATGCTATGCGTCTCGTATAGGTAAAACATTAGCACAAAATAATCAGCACAAAAAATATGCAATACAAAAAAATCTAGAACAATATAAAAATACAACATAATTTGTTTGGGTTTGTTAGTTGTCGTTATTCATATAGCAATAGAATACTAAAATCAAAGATAAATGGAGGCTCAATATTAAGGTGTAATTATTAAAAAAATGATGTTCTTTAATAAAGTTATGAACCCTTGAAAGATTGTGGAGATTTTGAAAAGAAGTTAACATAAGTGGTTATTCGTAAAGTATCTTTACATTTTTTTTACACACATTGACTTAACCATTGATTTATAATTTGATCAAAATATTTTCATTTCCTAGTTAAGCAAAATTATTATTTTTTTATTTGATCTTACCTCGTCTAACTAATATCCCCATTTACACGAGTTAGCTTACCTTCATTTGATCTTTTTCCATGAATTGTTTTTAATCTTCTTTGGTGGCAAGATACTCCATCTAACTTAAGTTTTAATAAGTCGGCCTGTTGGGCCTGGGCTTTGGACTGGGCCGCCCTTTAACATTTTGCTATGATAAATATTAAATACACCACTCAATCGTAGAATCCCAAATCAAGAAACTTAATTTTCATTTATAAATAAAAAAAAAAAAAAAAAAAAAAAAAAACCAAATTCAGAATTATATATTAAATTCTCGGATAATCAACATGCCTTCCTCTCTTTTACCTTCGATACTTTTGACTTGTTGACATCCAAGGCTATTAGTAAACAACTAAGGGTATTATTCTTTATAATTATATATTTCAATTCCATTAATTAAATTTAGAAACAAACACAAGGTATATTTTGCTTGGAATTAATTGAAATTCCGTTACATTCCAATTGCCTTTAAAAATTTCTCAAACTAAATGACCTCTTACTAAAAAACTCCAAGAATATGAACGGTCAACTTGAGGAGGGGGAAATCCCACCGGAAAACTCAGAAGGTAATGGCGAAATCACAACGTTTTTCCTTTCGAATCTACCGGATGGTTTAACGTCTGAAGAATTAAGGGGGGAATTTCAAAGTTATGGGCAGTTGGCAGATGCATATGTGGCTAAGAAAAAGGATAAGTTTGGGAAATGTTTTGCGTTTGTGAGGTTCAGAAGGATAAGGAGTATTGATAAGATGGTGAAAGCTCTTAATACAATGAACCTGTATGGGAGAAGGATTTATGCAAGGGTGGCTAGATTTACTAAGGAGGAAAGCAAGAATAGAAGTGCCGGGAAGGAGCAGAATCATCCTGGTTCGTTTGCAAATCCGGTTAGACCCAATGCTGATGTGGAAACAAGCAAGATGTTCTGGCCACCTCTATCGGGTTGGAATGATGCTCGTCATAGATATGAGGTTGGCTGGATTGAGTTCGATGACAAAGCTGCGGCAATACCGGAATCGTGGATTGGTAGAGCTGTGGTTGGGGTTGCTAAGAATTATTTTCGGTTGTGTAATCTGGTAGTGGGGTTATCCGAAATTAAAGGTATTAGGATGGAAATTCGGTATTTGGGTGGTTTAAATGTTCTATTATCTTTCTCCTCCCCAGAGAAGGCGGCGGAATTCATCGGTTTAGTCGAAGTATGGGGTAAGTGGTTGGCGTCGGTGTGTGAATGGCAAGGGCAGATTATTGATTTTGAACGTTTGACATGGCTTAAAATTACCGGGTTGCCGTTAATATTGAGGTCGGAAGAAAATATGGAGAAGATAGCTGCTAGGTACGGGAACATTGTTCGTCATGCGGAAAATGGGATGGCGGATACGGACTTATCAGGGTCATATGTTGGTGTATCGGTTAAAGGTGGGAAACGTATTGAAGATGAGATTCGGGTTAAATGGAGGAATGAAGTCTTTGTTTGCTGGGTTGCTGAGGGCACTGGAAGATGGGTTCCGGAGTTTGTGGGATCCGAAGTAAAAGTTATTGGTGAGGATGCTGGTCCTTCTGCTGATGTGAACGTAGATATGCCGGATGGTGATGGTAATTCGGTAGTTATGGAAGAGGTGCCAGCGGTGGAGGTGGTAGTACCGCCGCTTGTAACAGAAAATTCGGTGGCTCAGGACGACGGTCCGGGAGTAAACAGTGCATCGGAGGTCATCGGGGCGGTGGCTGGTGGGGATGGTAGAAGCCAACCCCTCACTCCGGTGGAAGGGCAACAGGCGGTCAATGATGATGTGTCGGCATTAAATGTTGAGAACCCAAACGTCATTGTGCATGAACATGGGAGTTTGGAAGGAGCTATTAATGGTGGGTCCCAGGGTGAATTTTTCCAGGAGAATAATGTTGGGAACAATGGGGTGGGTCCAAACCAGGTTGGGGTTAATGGGATTAATATGGGTGGGCCGGCCCAAATGGAAAATAATGTTGTGAGAAGGTGGGCTGACTCTTTTAACAAAGGGACTAATAACATGAAAAGGAAAAGGGGTTTAGGCCCAGGCATTAAACTCATGAAATCTAGAATCAAAATTAGAGAAAAAATTCCTAATTTGAATTTGAAAAACATTGGTGGTGATGACGGTTCTCCTGGCTCGAGAGGGGAAAAGAAGAAAAGAAGGAGGCGTAGAAGATCGAGTGGGGGTCAGGATTTTGGTAGTGTGCAGGAACGGGTTTTCAATTCTAATTCGTGTGGGGCCCCTGATGATGGGTTCGAGTCTGATTGGGTGGATGACTCGGTTGCAGACGAGGGTGTTACAGAGGAAGACCAACTCATTATTGAAGAAGTGGATAGAGCCCTCTTGAAAGTTGCGGAGGTTAGTGCGACGATGGGGATGGGTGCTATGGCTGGGCTAAATCTTGATGGGTTTGCACATTTGATCGAACAGTCGGTTGATAACGAAAGGGTGCTGAAGGAGATAAGATGAATTTCTTATCCTTTAATATTAAGGGGGCTGGGGGTGTGGAGAAGTCGTCTAAAGTTAGAGCTATAATCAAGTCGTTTAGTTTGTCGTTTGTTGGCTTGCAAGAATCTCAGTGTAACACCCCAACCGATGGCGGAATCATCGAGGTGCCACGTAGTGACGATTGTTCAAAAGCACATGGTACTAAAATGTAAATATTATTGAATAAACCAATAACTGTCTTACATTGAAATGGAAATACAAGGTTTTAAATGAAATGTAACTGTTGGAATAACTGAATTAAAATAAAACACTAAATGTCTCTTGTTAAAGCATTAGATCAAACTGCACCTGAAACATGTACAAAATAGATTTGGTCAACATATGAAATGTTGGTGAGCATTCCTAGTTTTGATATATATAGTAGGTTAAAAAGTTATACAATTCAAGTGCAAGCTACAGTGCAAATATGTAAACTATGTATCATACAAATGAGCGAAATCAACCCTGTGACTGTATAATGTACTGTATGAACTGTAGTGTACTCAACCAATAAATGGATGATAACTTAACACTGGCCACGGATTCTCCGATAAAAAAGGGGGAGAATCAATCTAGGCGGGTTGTCAATCCAAATAGCGCTATCCAATGTTAAGGTCGGCTTGTACCATGTTAGTGATTTCACTAAGTACAAATGTAATCCACATGTAATGTCTAAGCATAAAGCACGTTGTAAGCAATGCACATAGTACTAGAATTGTATTGTAAAAATGTAAACTTGTATTTGAAATTGTAATAGTGTACATGTAACACCCCAAAAATGTATAAAAGCAAAAAGGGGATAGGAAGTACTCACTGTCTATGTAAGCTTGAAATTGAACTGGACAACGAAATATGCGTTGGAAAATATTCCAAAGAATCAACCTAAAGAATTTGATAATGTGTAAGGAAAATAACTCTAGGATATATGTATTTCTAGGGCTTCGAATTGGGGATAGACGTTTATTTGATTTATAAACAAATTGTTTATTAAATATAAGAAATTTAATAAATAAATGAATAAAAGTATTTTTGTAAATTTTAAGTTAAAGATGGTCACAAAATAAAGTCTTTAGTATGAAAATAATTTTTATAAAATTATTTTCTTGAAAAAAGAATATTTAATATATTTATTTCAAATTGCCAAAATATGACTTTAATATCTACAAATATTAAAATCAAATAATTTCTGAATTAAAGTTTGTATTTCCGTTCTAGATAGTTAGAAATAATTTATATAAATTTTTGGTGCAAAAATATTGAAAAATGAATTTATTATGATTTATTTATGATTAAAACTAACAAAGATTTATTAAAAATATAAAATAAACGGTTTCTCAGAATTAAAAATAATTTCAGGGATGTTTAATGTTGTACACGTTTAGGAAAATTTCTGTGGAATTTTATAAAATCGTTTAGATATTTTTATTGAATTTTATAATTTTAAATGAATAAACTTGTAATATTTATAATATATATTAAATAAATTATTTTTGAAAAACTAAAAATTGGATGATGAACTTTATCAGTGGAATAACATAAAATAAATTTTGTAGAATTTATAAAATAGTTTTAGTATTTTAAAACGATTTTTAAAAGAATAAGGATTATAATTATAAAGGTTAAAAATGAAAAAAAATGGTTGTTTGTTGTGGGGTTCGAACCTGGGCCCTTGGCCGGTTCAATGCCCTTAGCAAAACACTCCAACCAACTGGTCTGAGCATCAGATTTGTAATAGCTTCAGTTTCTAAAATATTTATTATATACTTGGTTTGGTCATCTTCCCCAAATAAACATAAGAACCCTAGCTTTTCCAAACTGAATCAATTCGATCGTGATGGTCGAATTGATTATAGGGTTTTTGATCCCTGATACAAGACAAACAAAACCCCATAATTAAATTTAACTTACAGCTCGTATGAGGCTCGATCGAGTGAGTCAAACAAAAAAGTCAACCGGGTATCACAAGGCGTGAACGAGTGATTGAGAGTGAATTTTGAAGAAAGGTAAATGGTTTTCGGCACTTTTAGGACAGTAAGGGACGTTTAATTTATAGATAAAGCTCGGATTGATGCATATGGTATGTTTTGACTCGTTAAAGGCATATACGCGTGAATAGGCTCTAATTGAAATGAATTTGTGATGAATACTCGCGTAATAATCGTCATAGTGAGTCAACAACAGTTAATCGCGTTCAAACCTCCTAAAATCATGTCCAATTAAATGGTCAAGGGGAAGCTTCAATGGTCAAACATTCCATTCTTGTTGCTTGAACACGCATACAGTAGCAGAAGTAAAAGGGAAGAAAAAGAACAGCGATTTAGAAGACATAAATGTAAATAGGTTTGAGTTTAAATCAGGAACAAGGGCTTGGCCCAGTGGTGTGTACGCGTGTTGTGTTGTGGACTGACCCGGGTTCGATCCCAGGGGGCCACACTTTTTTTTTTTTTTTTTTTTTTTGTTAAACAGATACAAGGGGAGGGGGGTTTGGGCTTGAGCTGTTGGGCCTGCTGTCTGGTGGGCCGAATTATTAAAGGGTTTGGATTGGGTTTGGGTTAAAGGTTATATATATAGTTTGTTATAGTTTTAAAAAAAAATTTACATAACTATAAATCTGAATTTTTTATTTTTATTATTATTATTATTATTATTATTATTATTATTATTATATAAAAGAATAAAAAGTGACGGATGTCACACTCAGTTGAGTGCAATGTCCGAAGGCCAGGTGAAGAAATTTTGGGATAACTCGATTCATCAAGCTGCGATCGTTGATGCAAATGGCAGATCTGGGGGCATTATTTCTATATGGAATCCATCCATCTTTATGGCTCAGGTACTGAAAACTACTCAGAATTTTGTGTTGGTTGGTGGGAGACTTAGAGGGGTGGACGAACCGGTATTTGTTATGAATGTTTATGCACCATCTAATCCGGTTTAGAGAAGGTTATTATGGGAGGATATTAGAAGCACTAAAGATAATTATAGGGGTATATGGGTTATTCTTGGGGATTTTAACGAAGTCCGTAGTGCTGATGAAAGGATGAACTCGGTTTTTGATCCTGCAAACGCTTTAGCATTTAACACGTTTATTGCGGATGCGGGACTTATGGAGTATAATATGGGGGGGGGGGGGGAGAAAATTCACGTTTATGTCTTCGGATGGCCGTAAGTTGAGTAAATTGGATAGAGTTTTTGTGAGCGTGGAGTACATGAATAGGTGGCCAGTTGCGAAACTGACTGCCCTTATCAGGGATGTCTCAGACCACTCTCCTATTGTTTTATCTTCGGTGGAGTCAAAATCAGGCCCATGCCCGTTCAGATTTTTCAATTCCTGGATAGGCAAGAATGGACTGAAGGAGGCGATTATGAAAGGACTTGAAAGTGTTGTAACACCCCAACCGATGGCGGAATCATCGAGGTGCCACGTAGTGACGATTGTTCAAAAGCTCATGGTACTAAAATGTAAATATTGATTATTGAATATTATTTTACAACATGTGAAATTAAATACAAGACAACAAAAATAAAGATATTTGATTGATCTAATCTAAGTCCAAAATCCTATGTGAAGCGTCAAGCAGCTTATCCTGAAACATGCACGAAAATAATTTTGTCAACATATGAATGTTGGTGAGTACTACTTAGTTTTGTACATATAGTATAAGTTTGAAAAAGGTAGTACAATTCATGTGTCTAGCATCACCAAGGCATTATGTAAACACACAAGTAACCAAACAAGACAAAGATCACATGTAAAGTTGTACAATGAAATTGATAATGAGCACCTCAACACGTGTGAGTCTAAAAGAGCACCATAACACAAAGTTATGTCTAAATGAGCACCGTAACATAAGTTACGTCTAAATGAGCACCGTAACATAAGTTACGTCTGAGTGTAAAGAGCACCATAACATAAGTTATGTCTAAATGTATGATTTTGTATGTAAGCTACGTTCATGTTCAAGCATAAGCACAAAGATAAACAAGACACGTATATGAATTGTAAATGAATAAAATGTATGTGTAAATGAATACGAAAGTTTTGTATACTTGTGCATGAATCACCCCAAAAGTTGTAAAAGCGAAAAAAGGGGATAAGTAATACTCACTTTAGCGAGGTGGTAAGTCTTGTATAATTGAATAAGTGTAATCCAACGTTATCAAGTGTCACCCTATAATGTAACAAATAAGTCTAAGTCTATCTAGTCTATAAGTATTTTCTAGGGCTTCGAATTGGGGATAAACGTTTATTTGATTAATAAACAAATTGTTTATTAAATATAAGAAATTTAATAAATAAATAAATAAAAGTCTCTTTGTAAAATTTTAAGTTGAATATAGTCACAACATAAGGTTTTGAGTATGAAAATAATTTTTATAAAATTATTTTCTTGAAAATAGAATATTTAATCTAATTATTTCAATTGTCAATATGTGACTTTAATATCTAAAAATATTAAAATTAAAGAATTTCTGAATTAAAAAATTGTATTTCTGTTCCAAATGAATAGAAATAATTTATGTAAAATTTTGGTACAAAAATATTGTAAAATGAATTTATTATGATTTATTTACGATTAAAACTAACAAAAATTAATTAAAAATACAAAAAGAATGGTTTTTTCAGAAATAAAAATTATTTTTGAAATGCTTATTGTTGTACAAGTTTAGGATAATTTTTTGTGGAATTTTATAAAATCGTTTAGATATTTTTATAGAATTTTATAATTTTAATTGAATAAACTTGTAATATTTATAATATATATTAAATAAATTATTTTTGAAAAACTAAAAATTGTAGGTTAAACTTTTTCATCAGATTTATACAAAATAATTTTTGTAGAAATTTTAAAAGTGTTTTAGTATTTTAAAATGAATTTTTAAAATATAAATAATTATATTTAAAGTTTGTAAGAAAAAAAAATTAAAAGGAAAAAGGTGTTGGTGCCAAGGTTTGAACCCATGTGGGTTGGTCTAAGAACACCAGACACAACCACCTGGTCTAGACCAGTGGTTGTGTTTGGTTCAGTTCGATTAATTTATATATCGCATAAAAATAATTGTGTTCTTCCCCAAATTAATAAGAACAAGCCCTAGATTTTGCAATCGATCAAATCACACATCAATAACCCAATTAACCTTAGGGTTATTGATGTGTGTAGGCCGAAGATAAAAACCCATCAACAACATTAAACTTACAAGGCTGATTCGTTTATAATTGCCAAGTCAACGCCGAAGTCAAAACGCGATTGAACACAATGAACAGAGGATAATTATGATGAATTGGAGGTTGAGAAAGAATTAGTGGCGAGTTGTGATAGTCCAGAAGGTTTCAATTTATAGTGAAGTTGTCTGGATTATTGGATTGGAAAGGTTTGACCCGTACAGTCAACCACGCGTTAAAAGAGCTAATTACGAGATGATTGAAGAATATTATGGCAATAGTAGTTAATTACATGATGATGTTGACCAAAATAAATATGAAATTGTTTCCAATTTCATCACAGGTCACGTACAAGAAATTTTTAAAACATTCATTTGGTTCGGCTCTGTTGCAGAGAAGGAAGAAGAAAAATACGGTTTTTAGGGGTGCTTTTATACAATAATAATTGAGTTTAATTCAGAAATCAAGTGTAGCCTGGTTGGTTTGTTCGCGTGTGGTGTTACAGCTCCTGCCCGGGTTCGAGTCCCGGCAGGGGCGTTTTATATATTTTTTTTTTTGTTTAACTGAATGGAGGGGAAAGGGAAGTGGGCTGGGCTAGACTATATGGGCTTCAAGTGGGCTCAGCAACACACAAAAAGGAGGAGTAATTGGGTTATGTTATGGGTTTAAGTGTGGTTAGAAAAATAAAAACAAAAGTGTATATATATATATATATATATATGTAATAAAATCTGAATTTTTATTATTATTATTATTATTATTATTATTATTAATAAAAGTGACGGATGTCACAAGTGTGGTGGATAAAAGCAGAAGCGATATGATCCTGGTTCAGAAACTAAAAGAAACGAAGAAAAGCATTAAAGGGTGGAAGAAAGAATTTTTAGAAGTGGAATCAGCTATGATTAAGTCGGCCAAAGAAAAATTGAACATACTGGACAATATGGCGGAAGTGAGAACCCTAACGGATCAAGAAAGGGAGGATTGGAAAAATGCGAAGATGATTATTAGACAAGGGGAGTGGGATAACCTAAAAGATTTGAACCAGAGAGCAAAGCTTCAATGGACGATAAACGGGGATGAAAATTCGGGTTTCTTTCATGGGGTAATTAACAGTAGGAAAGTGAGAAACAAAGTGGACGGTCTATTAATTGATGGGATTTGGGTTTCGGATATGAAGGTTATCAAAGACAAGACGGTGGAAGCATTCAAGAACAAATTTGATGAGCCTTTGGAGTGTAGACCTAAGATGTCGGGGGTGGGGTTTAAGAAGCTGTCTCGTGTTGAAGCGGATAGTCTTGTTGTGCCTTTCACCATAAAAGAAATTAAGGAGGCGGTATGGGAGTGCGGGAGTGATAAATCTCCCGGCCCAGACGGGTTCTCGTTCAGCTTTGTTAAACACTATTGGGAGTTGTTAGAAGGATATGTGGCTGATATTCTAAATGAATTCCATACTCACGGGTCTGTTCACCAGACTTGTAATTCCTCGTACGTTGCGTTGATCCCCAAGTGCCAAGATCCGATGACATGGTCTGATTTTAGACCTATATCGCTGATTGGTGTGGTTGGGAAGATTATCTCAAAAGTCTTAGTGGCGCGGCTGAAAAAAGTACTCGATTCCGTTGTTTCCCCTGAACAGTCTGCTTTCATCAAGGGCAGAAATATCTTTGATGGACCGTTGATTGTTAATGAGACCATCTCTTGGGCGAAAAAATCCAAAACAGAAATGCTTTTGTTCAAGGCCAATTTCCAGAAGGCTTATGATTGTGTGTCTTGGAAGTTTTTGATAAACACGATGCATCATATGGGGTTTCCTACTCGGTGGAAAAGGTGGGTGATGGGATTATTATTTACGGGTAAAGCGGCGGTACTCATTAATGGTTCGCCTACGGAGGAGTTTCAAATTAAGAGGGGTCTTCGACAAGGCGACCCCTTGTCACCCTGTCTGTTCACAATAGTAATGGAGGCTTTTTTACATGTCATGGTGGCGAATGCGGTGTCGAATGGCATCTATTCTGGGGTTAAGTTACTGGGCGACGGCCCAACCTTATCTAATCTTTTTTATGCAGATGAAGCACTGTTCGTGGGAACTTGGTCGGAAGATAATTTTGCGTGCCTTAATCGAATTCTTCGTGGCTTTTCAATCGCATCGGGGCTGAAAGTGAATCTGCAAAAGAGTTGTTTGTATGGTGTCAATGTTCGGGATGAGGATGTGATATCTATGGCCCGTCTTCTTAACTGCAAGAAGGGCTCAATACCGTTTATTTATCTTGGACTCCCGGTGGGAGATAACATGAAAAAGATCAAGAGTTGGAAGTTGGTGATTGATAAGTTCAATGCGAAGTTGTCATCTTGGAAAGCCCGTTCGTTGTCCTTCGCAGGTAGGTTGGTGTTAGTAAAGGCGGTGTTAGGCTCTTTACCAAATTATTATTTATCATTGTTCAAAGCTCCTTGTGGTGTTATTAAAGTACTGGAAGGTATTAGGAGGAAGTTTTTATGGGGTGGCAACTCGAATGTGAATAAAATTAGGTGGGTCGCTTGGGAAAAAATACTGAAGCCGAAACGAATTGGTGGACTTGGAGTTGGAAGCATAGAGGATTTAAACTTGGGCCTTCTTGCCAAGTGGTGGTGGCGTTTCAAGTGTTCGTCGGATCTATTATGGTGTAAAGTCATTAAAGCTATCCATGGCGGTTGTAACAAAGCCATGTTCGTTCCGTGCAAGAAATCGATACCGGGTACATGGGCTGCTATCGGGAATCTGAACAGCAGTTTTGTGAAAAAGGGTCTAGAGCTGAATCGTTTATTCAAATGCATTGTTGGGAAGGGGGAGACTGTTGGCTTCTGGGATGATATTTGGAGTGGCTCGACTACCTTGAAGGAAGACTATCCTGAATTATTTGAGCTGTGCAAAAAGAAGCGAATCACGGTGGCGGAAAGCTATGTTATATCGGAAGGTAGAACTCTATGGAAACCGGGTTGGAAAAGATTACCGAGGTCTGATGTTGAACTCGCGCAACAGGAGGCATTACATAATCGGCTGAATTCAGTTAATCTAAGGGATTCTGCTGATGTCTGGAGATGGTGCCACGGCGTAACGGATACTGAATTTTCGGTCAAGGCTGTTCGGAACTCGATGCAAGCTATAATGCAGGCCGCTAACAGTTCAGTTAAGTTCTGGTGGAGCAAAATCGTGTTACCTAAAATCAACTGTTTTGTTTGGCGTGTAGTTGATAACAGGATACCTACGGCGGAGTCGTTAGCTTACCGAGGTCTACATATTTCTGACGGCCTTTGTAAGAGGTGTGGGACTGAAGCAGAAACGCCTGAACATATTTTCATTCACTGTTTATGGGCGAGGGCGACTTGGCGAAACATTAATGAATGGCTCAAGGTGGAAGTTGTTGGCTCTGAAACATCGCTACAACAGATTCTGGAAAAATGCAGGTTGTTGAAGTGCGGTAGTAAGAAGGCTGAGGCGATTTATGCTGTTGTATTACTGACGATTTGGAAATTATGGCTGTCCCGTAACGCGAAAATTTTTAATCAAGTTGACATTGCTACGCAAAAAATTGTGGAGGAGATTAAGTCCGAGTCATACTGGTGGATGATCAAAAGGGCGAAATGCTCGGATATGGACATGAATGCTTGGTCAGAATTCACGGTATTCGATAATGGGTAGGAAACATTGGGGTTGGGTGACTGTATTATGATTGTAATGTTAGGTGCAAGGTAGTTTCGACGTCCCCAGGTAGCTACTGGCTTAATGGGCTTGGGGCGATTGTTACGTTTTTGTAATCTTTGGGTGATTGTGAATAAAATGTTTCGTTTGATTGGTAAAAAAAATGACCTCTTGGTTATGTACTATATCACTTACCATTAGAATGCCACTTAAACACGTTTGAAATTAATTACATCTTTTACATAGATGAGATGAGTAGAATAGAAACCAAAAAAGAATATCCAATTGTTCTCCAGGAATAAAATTTGTCTTCTGCTATTAGATCCCATCCAGCCCTTAGTTCAATATAAACCAAAAAATATAACATTAACTATTGTCAGGTTATGATTGAGTTTCTTTCGTGGAACATAAAAAAAATGTTTTTACGGTACAACTTCTTTACGGGGTGACGGGCACAACCATTTTTGTTTATGGCTACTCCACTATTAGCACGGTAACACTGTCGCCGTGGGCTCTGAAAGAGGTCCCGTGTACCTTCCTACTGGTTGTAACTAACGGGTGTGAATATGTTTTTTTAATGCAACGGCAAATTTTTTGACCATTTATATGTTTTGACTGTTTTTTACCGTTGTTAATATTTTGACCGTTTACTAAAAAAAACTACCACACTATATAAACACCATATACTTTTATTTCACACATACAATTTTATACAACTATACACATTAATGAAATTGGTGGTGGCAATTTGTTTTCGATTACGTATCGTTGTCAATCATCCCACGCAAACCGCCAACCTACAAACAATCCACCGGTAACACACCCACCAACAACAAACCCTCCGACTTTAAATCCACCGACTACACACCCACCGAAAACAAACCCATCAACATTTGAAATTTACGAGCCACAACTTCTTGGCAATTCACCGACGGAAGAATTGCATTACGTATATGATTACACAATGGCTCTACTACAACCAGGAGCGATACGGATTGGAGATGGTGTTACGGTGCCAATGCCAGTGCGTAACACTTCGACAGTACAAAACCGACCAGCTGTAGCCACAACTATTCCAACTTCGGCTGAAGGTTACGAAACTGATCCTAGGGCCGAATACGTAACATATTCGGATGAGGAAATGTCTTGCCCGACACCCGAAAGTGAGGGATATCGATACGAGAGAATGGAATGGCATGATAGTGATCGTGACTACTCTTCGCCCGAGTCAGTTGCGTATTCTTTCTTTTATTAGTTATGTATTTGCTTAAGTTTAGGTATGTAATAATGTAAGTTTAGGTATGTAATAGCTTAAATTTTAGTAACGTAATAATTTTAATTTTAGAAATGTATTAAAAATTAATATCATAGAAATTTTTAATAATTAAAATAGAAAATAAACATTAATACCAAAGAAATTACAACGACAAAACTACATTATTTTAACCTAACGAATAATTGTCATGCCGCAACATGGTTGAAATTCATGTCGTGTGAAGCCACATAGTTGACTTGTGTGAGTTTGATTTCCATATCCTCGTCAAGATAGGGGTGCCCCGCAATCGTGGCTTCAAAGAGGGTGTTCTATAGGTTACACTTGGCGAAGAGATCCGCCCACTTACTAACGAGCGAATTGATGGTGCTGTAATTTGTACCGCTTAGTCGATTGAATTCCACCAACACGTTGCGCCAAAACGAAGCCCTCCCTAGACTGGGAGGATGATGTCCGTTTTGGACATCTATCTATCCACGCCCTTACTAACGCGATCTCCTCATTTACATTCCACATGATCATTTTTACGAGATGATTTAAAGATGATTTCGATTTTGGTATTAGAAATTACGGGGTTTTATAGGGTAAAAAAAATTAGTCGTTAGGAAACGAGAATATTACCGTTTGGAACTTTATTACCATTGGGCAGTTAAACAACGGTTACTTTTAATAAAATGGAATGAAAATAAATAAAAGAATTAGTGAAGTGCTGCTTCCAAAACTGTGTTTCAGTGAAGTGAATTACTGAATTGATGTGACAGTACATATGATTGGTTAAAATCAGTTAAGTAAAAAGATTTCACAGCAAGTTAACCCCCCCCCCAATCAAATAATTAATCATTCATAAAATACTTCATTTTGAAAACGGAAATAATTTACAAGTTTTAGAATGAATAATATGTGGTAGTTTCATGAAAAAGATATAAATTGATATGCTTGTTATTTATATGATGTTAAGTTTTTTAAAGAATATTATTAGAATAAATGATGCAGGAGCATTTAAAAGTTATCTTTTATAATCTTGAATTACATTACAATATATTAATTTTACAACTTATTTGAATAATGTTTAAAATGAATAGTAAAATTAATAATATTTTATTTAAAAACTTTATTATATTATATATTATTAATATATTATATTATATACTATTAATATATTATACCGATCTTGACAATACCGATATCGAACGGTACGGTATCGGTACGGTACCGGTATGGTATCGGTATTTTAAGGGATCCCGTACCGATACCGATAATACCGAAACCGAAAATCCATAAATATGGGTACCGATACCGATCCCAAAACCACTCGGTTCGGTACGGTATCGGGATCGGGACGGGACGGGATCGGCATCTGGCCTTGTATGCTCATCCCTAATTAATATATTATATACTATTATTTTATTCAAAAACCTTTTATACCGATCCCAACAATACCGATACCGAACGGTACAGTATCGGTTCGGTATCGGTACGGTACCGTACCGGTATGGTATCGGTATTTTACCTTAAAATACCGATATCATACCGATCCCGTACCGATACCGATAATACCGAAACTGAAAATCCATAAATATGGGTACCAATACCGATCCCGAAACCACTCCGTTCGGTATCGGTTCGGTACGGTATCGGGATCGGGATCGGGACGGGACGGGACGGGATCGGTATTCGGCCTTGTATGCTCATCCCTAATTAATATATTATATACTATTATTTTATTCAAAAACTTTATTATATTATACACTATTAATATATTATATATTATTATTTTATTCATATTATTTTATTATAAAAATTTATTATATTATATACTATTAATATAAATAACATAAAATGGAATCTCGATTGTATAATTCATTGATTGATTAACACCTCATCTAAATCTCGATTGTAAAACGCGCAACGCGCGTGATTTTATACAACTAGTTATATTTATTTTTTTAATTACCAAGTCTTATATTTATTTATAGTTATTATTATATATATATATATATTATATTTGCTATGTTATATACTTGCGTATTACACCGGTTTGGTTGAATAAAGGAAATTGGTATACCATCAAATTGATACATGCACAAAGGGTAAGATCATGAGCATTCCAATCATTTTACAAACCAAAGTACATAATTAGCTCACAATTATCCTGATGCTAAACTTAATTTCTACAACATTGTTAAAAGTAAAAGTCAAATAAAATCAACAATAAAAGTCAAACAGCAAAGTCGTCTAGAAAATGAGAAACAGATGCTCATTGTTTTAAGTTGAGGGACCAGAAGTGACAAAATTTACTAATCTTTTAGAAGTCAGTTAATTAAAGGGAAAAGTTGTTAAATAGCTCTAAGCATGTAGTTTTCTTTAATTCACTCAATTTCCTTTGTAATATGTTTTCTTCAATTCGTTAATAATAATCATAAGCCGACTCAAGATTTTGACGATTGTGTGTATTCTTGATTGTGTTTCTTTGGGGTTAATTTCTAACAAGTGGTATCAGAGCCAAGGTTAGGGCTCGATTCAAAGAACTGTGAAGATTAATCTAGTGCAGATTTAATCGATTGATCAAGATGGTGTCGACAAAGTTTGAATTGGAGAAGTTTGATGGCAAGAATGATTTCATCCTATGGAGGTTGAAGATGAGGGCTCTGTTGGTGCAGAATGGAGTCGTTGATGCATTGAAGGGAGAAAACCAGTTACCACAAGGTCTCAGTGAGAAAGAAAAGAAGGAGATGATGGAGAAAGCACATAGTGCTATTATTCTTAGTCTGGGTGATCGTGTGTTAATAGAAGTTTTGAAAGAAATGACTGCAGCCAGTGTATGGAAAAAGTTGGAGAGCCTATACATGACGAAGTCTTTGGCGAATAGACTGTATCTAAAAAAGAGGTTGTACACTTTTCAGATGGGTACATGCAAGACTCTTGAAAATCACACAGAAGAGTTTAATAAACTGGTGTTGGATCTTGAAAACATTGAGTTAGAAATTGATGAAGAAGACCAAGCCATACTGTTTCTTACATCATTACCACCCCACTATGAACGCTTTGTAGATACCCTGATGTATGGGAGAGAAACTCTCACCATGGAAGAGGTTTTGGCAGCCTTGAATTCAAGAGAATTGAAGAAGAGAACCGATTTGAAAGAAGAAGGTGGAGAGGGGTTGTATGTAAGGGGAAGAACAGATATGAGAGGGTCAAGTTTGAAGTCAAGAATGTCATCAAGATCAAGATCAAAGTTCAAAAGAAATTATGTGTTTAACTCATAAAAACATCTCAAAAGAGATTGTCCTGAGTGGAAGAAGAAAAGATTTGATAATAATGGAGGTAAATCACAGAAGGCCAATCCAGTCACTCATAATAATCAAGATGGCCAGTCTGATGGTTATGATAGCTCAGATATATTGCTTGTAATTGGTGAGGATTTAAAAGAAAAGAGGCAACCTGAAAAGATTAATGATTCAAGGGTATTTGTCATTACTAAAGATCAAATTTACAAGAAGTGGGTCATGGATTCAGGAGGTTCTTTCCACATGACACCATTCAAAGAATATTTCAAGAAATTTTAAAAAAAATATCTTGGTTTTGTTAAACTTGGTGGTGACAGATCCTGCAAGATCTTGGGATATAAGATTGTGACATTCAAGGGACAGAACTAGATGTTGAAAATGTCAGGTATGTTCCAAGTCTCAAAAGAAACTTGTTGTCATTAGGAACATTTGAAAAGGCTGGTTATATTGTAAGTTTGAAAGGAGGGAAGGCAACGGTTATTATGTGGTCTATGGTGATATTGATTGGATATAGAGAACAGAATAATACTTATGTATTAGATGGTAATGTGATTAACAGTTCAGTTGCAGTAGCTACTCAAGAAAAAGGTGATAGTATGGCATTTTTATGGCACAAAAGGCTAAAAGGTTGTGTCATATTAGCAGTCAAGGTCTTGCAGAATTGTGCAAGCAACAAGTTCTTAATGGCTTGTCTAATTGTGACATTAGCCATTATGAAAATTGCATACTAGGAAAACAAAAGAGGGTAAGTTTTAAGAAAGGCAAGCATATAACCAAGAATATACTTGATTATATGCATGCTGACTTATGGCGCCCTGCAATAACAAAATCCATGGGTGGTGCTAGGTATTTTCTGTCCATCATAGATGATTTTTCAAGAAGGGTTTGGGTATATGTGATAAGAAACACAAAAGAAACTTTTGGGAAATTCAAAGAATGTAAAACACAAGTTGGGAGGCAAACTGAAAGGAAGGTTAACTCAAGACTGATAATGGTCTTGAATTTGGTAGTGGTGAGTTTAATGAGTATTGCAAAAGTTTGGGAATTGCAAGACAGTTAACAGTGCCTGGTACTCCACAATAGAATGGACTTTGTGGAGAGGATGAATAGGACACTGTTAGAGATGGTGAGATGTATGTTATTCACTACTGGGATGCCCAAAATTTTTTGGGCAGGAGCTGTCATAACTGCAGCTTATATAGTGAATAGGTCACCTTCAAAGGCTATAGGTTTAAAGAAACCTATATGAAGATTTTAAAATATTTGGCTCATTAGCTTATTCTCATAAAAGTGAGGATAAGTTAGATCCAAGGGCTGAAAGATGTATTTTCTTAGGATACACTGAAGGGGTAAAAGGGGCAAGGTTATGGATAACAGATGATGTAAGTCCTAAAATCATTAAAAGCAGAAATGTAGAGTCAAGAGAAGGAATTTTGTATAAAGACATAGTGGGTAACAAGCCAGGTTCAAATAGTTATGAAAAATAAGTGTTGTTTAAGGTGGAGCTTAAAATGAAGCTGTTTCATTAGCAAATGATAATGAGTCTCAAGAGCCTACGAAAAATGAAGAATATTGTTTGGCAAGGGATAGAGAAAGAATGCAAATTGTGAAACCAATGAGGTTTAGAAGTGGTGTTGACATTTCTGCTATGGCCTTTACAGCTGCTGCAGAAGAAAATATAAATGAACCACATTCTTACTTTGAAGCTGTCAATTCAGTGGAGAAGGAGAAATGGTGCCAAACAATGCAAGAGGAAATGAATTCTCTTTATAGTAATGACACTTAGGAACAAGCGGACATGCCTAAGGATCAAAAGCTTGTTGCCTGCAAATGGATTTACAAAATAAAAGAAGGTTTGGCGAAACAAGATGCTCTAAGGTAAAAAAGCAAGGTAAGTTGCAAAGGGTTTTACTCAAAGGGCAGGGTTGGATTACAATGAATTTTTTTTCACCAGTTGTAAAACATTATTCTATAAGAATTGTGTTGTGATTGACTGCTGTGATGGATTTGGAGTTGGAACAACTGGATGTAAAAAACAACTTTCTTACATGGAAACTTGAAAGAAAGCATTTACATGAATCAACCTGATGGATTTGAGGTTAAGGGACAAAAGGACAAAGTCTGTCTCTTGAAGAAATCCGTGTATGGATTGAAACAATCCCCAAGGCAATGGTACAAGCGATTTGATGAGCATGTGATAACTCATGGTTTTGAAAGAAGTTCATATAACAGTTGTGTTTATCTGAAAGAATATAGACCAGGTGAGTTTGTTTATCTACTATTATATGTTGATGACATGTTAATAGCCTGTAAAGATAAGACAGAAGTGGAGAAAACTGAACAGTTGTTGAAAATGGAGTTTTACATGAAGGAATTGGGATAAGCTAAAAGGATTATAGGTATGGAGATCACTAGAGATAGAAACAAAGGTTTGTTGTGGTTTACCTAGGGTTCATATGTCAATAAAGTATTGAGCAATTATGCAATGAACAAAGGGCAAAAGTGTTAAGACTCCAACGACTGCTCATATTAAATTGTCGAGTGGTGATTCTCCTAAAACAAAAGAGGAGGTTGAATATATGAAGAAGGTGCCATATGCAAATGTAGTGGGCAGCCTCATGTACCTAATGGTGTGTACTAGACCTGGCATAAGTTATGTTGTCAGTCTAGTTAGTAGGTACATCTCAAATCTAGGGAAAGCTCATTGGCAAGCTGTAAAATGGATACTAACGTATCTGAATGGGCCTAGGAATGTTGGTTTGGAGTTTGGAAGAAAAATAGGACCTGAGGGCAAAATGGTCATTAGACATGTTGATGCTGATTTTGCTAAGGACATACATATCATCATCATCATCATCATACTCAGTTAATCCCACCTATAGCAAAGCTAAGGTAGGGTCTGAGGAGGGTAAGATGTAGACAGCCTTACCTCTACCCCTAAGAATAGAGAGGCTGCTTCCAGTGAGACCCCCGGTTCGATGTGGTTTGGTATCAAGCCTTGGACATTAGGCACAAAACACTTAGCAATCGGGACAAACCCGATCGGTGCATGTACCCCTTTGTCTTTTGGCCATCCACACCACCACATGATGCATGATTAACCGTCCGTCGCTTTTAACATTATTTTCACGAAATTAGTAAAATAACGTTAAAACTAGTGCAACTTTACTTTTGCCCCCCAATGGCCACACATATATACATTATATGCGTACACCGTAAGTGGGGTACATAGATAGAGGCAAATCAATCTCTGGATATGCATTTCAGGTTTTGTGCAACATTATTAGCTGGAAAGCTCAATTGCATCCTATTGTTGCTCTGTCCTCAACTAAGGCAGAGTATATATCTTTGACAGAAGGAGTTAAAGAAGCACTGTGGCTTACAGGGTTTTTAACTGAACTAGGAATATAGCTTATTGATACCAAGGTGATGTGTGATAATCAGGTTGCTATACATTTGTCCAAAAATAGTATGTTCCATGAAAGAACAAAGCACATCATTGTGAAGTTACACTTCATTAGAGATATGGTCAATTCAGAAGAAGTCAAGGTTGAGAAAGTGGATACAGATCTGAATACAACTGATATGTTTACAAAGGCTCTACCTGGAGTTAAGTTTTTGTTCTATGTTGAGGCATTGCGAATCAGATGAAGACTTAATTTGATTTTAAGGTTGAGATTGTTAAAAGTAAAAGTCAAATAAAGTCAACAACAAAAGTCAAAGAGCAAATTCATCTAGAAAATAGGAAACAATTGCTCATTGTTTAAAGTTGAGGGACTAGAAGTGACAAGATTTACTAATCTTTTAGAAATTGGTTAATTAGAGGGAAAAGTTGTTAAATATCCCTAAGCATGTAGTTTTCTTTCTTTCATTCACTCAATTTCCTTTGTAATCTGTTATCTTTCAATTCGTTAATAATAATCATAAGTAGAATCAAGATTTTGACGATTGTGTGTATTCTTGATTGTGTTTCTTTGGGGTTAATTTCAAACAAATACAACATCCATTTTAAGGAATCCAACTTATATGTTTACAAAGGCTCTACTTGGAGTTAAGTTTTTGTTCTGTGTTGAGGCAATGGGAATCAGATGAAGATTTAATTTGATTTTAAGGTGGAGATTGTTAAAAGTAAAAGTCAAATAAAGTCAAAAATAAAAGTCAAACAGCAAAGTTGTCTAGAAAATGGGAAACAGTTGCTCATTGTTTAAAGTTGAGGGACCAGCAGTGACAAGATTTACTAATCCTTTAGAAGTCGGTTAATTAGAGGGAAAAGTTGTTAAATAGCTCCAAGCATGCAGTTTTCTTTCATTCACTCAATTTCCTTTGTAATCAGTTTTCTTTCAATTCGTTAATAATAATCATAAGCTGACTCAAGCTTTTTACGATTGTGTGTATTATTGATTATGTTTCTTTGGGGTTAATTTCTAACAAACACAACATCCATTTGTTTGCCGATTGTGATTTAGATACTACATGCAAAAATTTTCAATGAACCAAAGATTTTGAGCTCAATCCACAGATAATCCATAAACTAATATCGGGAACTCAACCATAATTCATGACCAAAACAATACCTTGTACAGTGAATGCGAATTAACGACCACTGATTCTTTTACTCCTAAAGTATCATCATCTTCATCTTCCAACTCTCTACTCCCGAACATTGGCAATTAACTCAAATGTTTAGTTGTAGGTGTTAATTCACAAAAGTTGATTGATTTGATTACAAGAATTGTACACGATATACAGGAGGATAACTAACAATTTGTCCTCTAAACATTGAAAGTCAACAATCTACATAAATACATATCAATTAGAATTAATGTGATTGGTTCTAGAATATTCCTAAAGGAATATTCCGGTTAATACTCCCCCGCAGTCGCATCGTTGATGGAACTAACACAAAGACTGGATTTGTACCGGTTGAACAAGTGCTTTGGTAGTCCCTTTGTGAAGATGTCCGCATATTGATAATCTGCAGGTATGTGTAGGACCCGAATGTCCCCAATGCGAACCTTTTCCTAAACGAAATGAATATCAATTTCCACATGCTTGGTCTGTTGATACTGAACCAGGTTATCAGATAAATACAGGACGGAGACATTATCACTGAAGATGATGGTGGCGTCATGCGTGGGGGTGTGAAGCTCCGGAAGCAGATTTCGAATCCATGATGTTTCTACTGCGGTGATTGCAACTCCACGGTATTCTGCCTCGGCACTTGACCGAGATACAGTCTATTGACGTTTAGAAGACCAGGAAACCAAGTTGTCTCCCAGAAAAACACAATACCTTGAGGTGGAGCGCCGTGAGTCTGGGCACCCGCCCCGATCAGCGTTAGAATATGCAGTGAGTTTGAGTGATTTGGACAGGCGAATGTGAAGCCCATGATGAGGGGTGCCCTTGAGATATCGCAGAATGCGCTTTAAGCACTGGAAATGAGCCTCTCAAAGGGTGTGCATGAATAAGAAAGCAGACTTGTTGTACGGCATATGCAATGTTGGGTCTTGTAAACGTCAGGTATTGTAATGCTCCTGCTAGGCTTCGGTATAAGGTGCCATCGTGAAGAGGTGAGCCGGCCTGTGTGCTTAGTTTGGTGTCTGTATCACTAGGTGTGATTCAAGGCTTGCAGTTATTCATATTAGCACGGGCCAAGATGTCATTGATGTAGGTTTCTTGTGAGAGTAGGAGACCTGATTTGTTGCGTGTGACTTGAATGCCCAAGAAGTGATGGAGATTCCCGAGGTCTGTCATTGAAAACTCTTTGGAGAGGGACCGAATAATCTGCTTCATAAAGTTAGTATCTGAGGCCGTTAAGATAATGTCATCAACATATAAAAGTAAGTAAGCAACCCTGGATCCTGCTCGATAAATAAAAGTGAGGTATCTGTAGAAGCACTACGAAAACCACATTTAGTGATAAAAGTTGCAAACCGGTGATACCATGCGCGAGGTGCTTGTTTTAATCCATATAATGATTTCTTTAATCGACACACAAAAGATGGATTATTTTTGTCGACGAAGCCAGGTGGCTGGTGCATGTATATGGATTCATTGAGGTCCCCATGAAGGAAATCATGTTTTATATCAAGTTGGTGAATAGGCCATTCACGAGAGATGACAATACTAAGAACCGTACGAATGGTGGTGGGTTTAACCACCGGACTATAGGTATCAAAACACTTGATACCCACCTGCTGAGATTTTCCATTTACAACCAGTCGCGCTTTATATCTTTGCAATTGCCCATTAGCATAGAATTTGTGGCGAAAGTGCCACATACACCGAATGACGTGAGAATCTGTTAGGCGTGGTACCAACTCCCAGGTGTTATTTTCCATTAGGGCCCTATACTCGTCAGTCATGGCCTTTTTTCCAATTGGGATCGGATAATGCATATAGATGGGATTTGGGTAAGGGTGATATAGACGGTGTAGTGGTGGTATGAAGGTTCAGGTGAGTTTTGGGTTTGGTGATAATGGCTTTTAGGCAAGCGGTCATGGGATGAGCGTTGAGAGGTGCGGAAGCTTGTTGGGATTGGTTAGTGGAATGGGTGGGAATGTTTAAGGTGTTCGATTGTGTTGGAATGGAGTGGGGGTGTGGGGGTGAGTGGGCCTGAGGTAGGGTGTGGGCTGATAGCCCGGCCTGTGGAGAAGTGATGGAGTGGTAAGGAGAAGGTTGAAGGGTAGAATGATTTCGGGCCAAAGGGTGATGGGTAGTATGGTGTTGGGCCGAAGGGGTAGAAGGTGAGGTTTAGGCCGGTTGTGAGTGAGATGGAGGGATTTAGTCTGTGGTGTTTTGGGTCGGAGAGTGAAAAAGAGTGGGATAGAGATAAGAGGGGTTGCCAAGTCATGTTCGAGTGGGCTGTAATCGGGTACGGTATGTGGGCTAGCAAAGGGAAAAGAGGTTTCGTCAAAAGTTACATGACGAGCGAAAGTGGTTTTCCCAGTATGAAGGTTAATACATCGATAACCCCGACAGTCTGCGGGATATTGAAGAAAAATACATGGGGTTGAACGGCAAGACAATTTGTGTAGTCGAGTAGAGGACTGGTTTGGAAAACAGAGACACCCTAACACCTTTAGGTGATCGTATGTTGGGTGTCTAAGGTAGAGGGCGGTCGTAGGTGCGAAGTTGTTAAGGAGTTTAGTTGGTAAAATTTTATGATGGTAAACAACGGTATGGACGGTCTTGACCCGGTATGAGGTTGGAACCGAAGTATGTGTGAGAATAGATAGCATGATTTCGTTTATGTGACGTATCATGCATTCGGCTTGTTTGTTTTGTTGAGATGTATGTAGGCATGAAAAATGGAATTGCATGCCTTGTTCGACTGCAAAATTCTTGAATTGGTTGTTGTCGAATTCTCCCCCATTATCACATTGGAATGATTTAATTGGGAAATGAAATTGAGTTTTAATGTAAGTGAAAAATTTTATGAATTTGGTGGCCATTTCAGATTTATAACGAAGTGGAAAAACCAATGTATAATTGCTAAAATCATCAATCAAAATCATATAGTATTTATAGCCGATATTAGAGATGATTGGTGATGTCTAAAGATCACAGTAGATTATTGGCAAAAATAGTGCGAGAAACAGATGAATAAAAAGGTAAACGTTTATGTTTAGCAAGCTGACAAGAGTTGCAAAACATATGGTTTGTTTTATTACAAGAAATAAATTTATTTGAAGCAAGAAAATCAATAATGGAAACTCCTGGGTGGCCTAAGCGATCATGACATGATTCAACAACAAAAATATATGGTGTTGGTGGAGAAGGAGCAGTGACGGGATATATGTTGCTGTCACTGTCGTGATGGCTCAGGAGCTTTCCAATCTTGAGGTCCTTCACAGAAAAGCCAAATGGGTCAAACTCAATAGAAACATAATTATCTTTGGTAAATTTAGGGACATATATGAGGTTTTTGATGACTTGGGAGGCATAAAGGACATTGTTTAGGTGTAGGTTGTTTTGGTGGTTAGGAAAAATGCATGACCCGATCCTAATATGGGCATTCTTTGGCTATTCCCAAGCAGTAGAGATTTAATGGAAGTAAACTGTCACACCCCAACCGATGGCGGAATATATCGGGGCGAGACTTGTGGTAGATTGTTCAAAGACTTCACGACACTAGATTTTTGTGACAATATAGTTTAAAGATAGAATTTCATTTATTGTCTAAAAATAGAAATACAAGTAGTTCATATAACAAAGAATACAACACCAAGAATATGATAACTTGAACTAGAGTGAGTTTCTATGTCCAATCCTAAGTAGTTTTTCTTGAAAATCCTGCATTAAACATTTCCTGCAACATGTATAAAATATTCGTCAACACATAAAGCATTGGTGAGCATACTAGTTTGAGTCTAAGTACATAGTATAGAAAAGTCTACTCGAATCATCATGTTATAGGCATATGCACGTAGAACCATACAAACGGCAACAACACTCGATAACACAAAAGACTTCATCTTATCATGACCCATAAAGGGGGCGGCGTGTCAACCTATAGCGCTATACATGTAAGGTGGGTTGTTAACTAATCGTACATTTGTATGTAAGACTTTGAATTCTAGCATGGCATAGCATAATAGCATTTAGATTGAGCATAATAGTTTAAGAGTATGAAATCGTTTAAGTTTTGATAGTGATACATGTTGAGCCCCAAAGAATAAAGAATAAAAGGGGGACAAGTATGAACTCACCTTTAGGTGCGTTTATTAAGGTTCCAAAGAATGAGTCTTGGGGGATTAGTTCCTTAGCCTTGGTTAACTAGAATAAAAAAAAATAAAGGATCTTAGATTCGAGTTTAGGTTATAGATTCAAGAGAGTCAAGCAAGCCTTTTAGGCAAACCAAAACACAAACCACCATGAAGGTGATTCGGATGGTCATAAGAGTCAAGCAAGCCTTTTAGGCGAACCAAAACACAAACCACTATAGAGGTGATTCGGATGGTTATGAGAGTCAAGCATTGGTAAGGTAGGGATGTATCCACAAACCTTTCCGAGTTATTAAATTAGTAAAGTTTATATAATTTAGTATTTATATAATATAACTTAGGAAGTAGGGTATGGTTACTTAGTTTGGATGAGCCTTGGCCTTCCTTTTGTCAACCATGAACCATAACACAAGTCCCTCCATCATTGAGTTGTTGGTGAACTTGGTTGGTATTATTAACAACCTAGTGCATAAAAGATAATAGAAGATGACCACATTTGAAGCCTCAAATTGGTGCCCTACTCATGTTTATTTGCCATGGCAAATAGGAGAGAGGTCCTAGAGGTTTCCTCAAAGGGTTTGAAGAAGAGGAGAGTGAAGAAAGTAGAAGAGAGGTTGAAGGTGAAGTGAGAAACTCACTTATTCTTGAGAGAATTCTTGAGAAATTTGGAGATTTAGAGAGGATTTAGAAATGAGCAAGTGTTAGAATGGGTAGGAGTGATGTATTTATAGTTGGGGTGAAGGGGTTGGGTATTTAATGAATTAATTAGGTGGTTAGAAGTTAATTAGTGGGGATATATCTAAAAAAGAAAAAAAAAATAAAATCATAATAATACAAAAAAAACGGACGATTTTTTTTTTTTTTTGGAATTGTGAATTCTTATTGACTAAAGTCAAATGTCATTTTTTTTCACATTATGTTTTTTTTTTAGTATTATATATATGTATATGTTTTATTAATAATAAGTATATATTAAGATCTTAACTAAATAAGTTTCTAAATTCATTAGGATAAATTATAATGACGACTCGTCATGAATGGGTAAGAGTAACATACAAGAAGCGGATAAAGGCGAACTTAAAATGTGTTAAGTATAGAAATTAAAATACAAGAAAAGTAGAAATCACGCGATGTTACAGTCTCCCCTACTTTAGGAAATTTCGTCTCGAAATTTAATTAAGAGTCAACCTTTTGAAAAATAGGTAAGTGGTTTGATACGAGAACAAAGCTTGTTAGTTTATTATGTTTAAAGTGAATACGGTATCTAGTCACTTGTGCGATAATTATGCTCGTAAGAGAAGTACTTTTCAAATTTTACCTAAGGTTGTACGTAGAAATTTGAGAACTTAACTGACATAAGCATTTTGTAAATAGTGAAGTAAGGGGTACGTATAAATAGGTTTGTATATGGAGTTGATGCAACAAGTTTTGGAAAAGTAAATAAATATACAGTATAACATACATGAAAATAGAAAAAAAATCTTGTGAAGGTAGGTAAGTATATCGTGTATAAAAAAAAATAGTAAGAATTTTAGGAAAGTACGTATTTATACGGTATGAAATAGTGAATATTGAAGGTAGGTAAGTATATTTGTATAACATATAGAAATTTTGAGAAAATAAGTATTTATACGGTATATCATATATGAAATAGTAGAATTTGTTGGCTTGTAAAAGAGGTGTCCTTGGGTAATTGGGTGGAATATTAAAAATGTGAACATAATGAGTGACTAGATGTGGGAATGAACAGTATTTAGTAATGGATATTTGGTTTGCACAAGGTTGAAAATTTTTTTAGGAAAAACTTTTTAGAAGTGATTAAATAAACGAGAAATTGGACTATTTGGAAAACAGCTTTTTGGCGAAATAAATAGTAGTTATTTAGTTTTGAAATTCAGTACATAATTATTCAAGGAAATATATAAAGTGATAGATGAATCTTGTTTTACATGTATAAATGATTTTAGAGATTAAGGCCAGAGCTTACGGGATTTAGAAATAGATTCTTGATAGCGAGGGGATTGCTGATTAAGCAAGGAAAAGCACGAGGAAGGAACGAAGTTCGATGGAGATTGCAAGTATAGATTATTCATAGAAAGAATGATATTGCATAGTAGAGAGTGTGGTTCAAAACAAGGTTATAATATGCATAAAAGATAAATAATGCAAGCGTAATTAGACTAGTAAACTATAACATAAACAGTATCGCAAAAGATAAATAACGTAAGTGTTGGTCAAAATTTAAGCTCGTCACCCAAAACTTCTCATGGCATGAATAACTCTACTTTTGGTAGTATGACAGGACATTTATGTATAGGATGTACCGGCGGCGTATCCACCATGCCGTTATCATACCTCATCCGTGTTGTTATTCATGTCATGATAGGTTACACACACTGGGACTTGTTATGTTTTCCATACGCCCAATTTTTGTAATTACGTGTGCACCCGTAATTATTCCAATTGTCGTATAGTCCACATAATTCGTCTTAGTTATGTGTGGGTTGACGCAAAATATTTATACAAGGAAACGACATTAAAACTAAGACATTAAACAGTTTTGATGTTGTAAACATAGCAAATAACGTGACATGCAAACACATAATGAGAAAAGGCATTAAGCAAGTTTTTGATGTTGTTAATCGTACGTGTTTTGGCGTAGATATATGGTTTCATGACATAGTGGTGTAGACTTGTGCTTATGCGGTTACGTTCAGATGATAAAATCAAACAAAAGAATGGATAGTTGGGTTGCTAATGAAAACACGTAAAATGTTTTGACTGAGGGCAACATATAATTCGGGTTTATTACAAATTGAGTTTTGATTGAGAGCAATTTTAGCTTTTTAAGACTAAGGGTCAAGTTTGACGGTAGAAGAATTTAGTCCATTGGATGTTAATGAAAAATGAATTTAATTGAAGTGAAAAAAAAATTAGTGTAAAAGTTTTATCGAAGATGGTCGTTTAATTTATGAAATATCCATTTTATTAAGTGAGAAAAATAGTTTATTGACAATTTTAGTTCGGCGTTGATGAATATTTTGACTCGTGATACGATTTCAAGAGAAAAGGTTTTGGGATTATAAAGAAGTAGGTTATTTGATTTTGCTCACAAGTCCGACCTGTTTGCAAAAGAAAATTTATTTTAAACACTTTTACCATTTAGAATCTTGTTTGTCGTATAGACTCGACGCACACATTTGTTAGTGGTTTGAAAGTTTAAAGTGAGGATTTTATAGAAGAATATGCATCCTCTTAGGAATAGTAGGAAGAATTTTGCTAAAAAATTTTGAAAAAGTTTGTGCGCGAGAAGAAAAGGGTTTTGTGATGTTTGAATTTTGCCGATAAATTATGATTGTAAACTAGGATAACGATGGTATTTCATCAAAAGAAAATTTCACATCCGTACAATTTCTTGAAAACATTACATAAGGAAATTCTCATTTTTTTTAAGAAAAGAAAAAAATAATCTTCTTTAGTGTGGTGAGTGGGTTTTCCAGCATCGTAGATCACCATGGCAAGTCTTGGGCATTGGTTGCGCTCATGGGTTGGGTCGTTGCACTCGGAGCATATCCATCCATTGGATTTAGTGAATAAGGTAGTGCTAGTAGGTTTTTTTTTGGGTCGTGGTTTAGTGGTGTGGCGACATGTTTTGGCAAAATGACCATATGTACCACAGTTGGCGCATATGCGGCATTGTGTGTGAGTGGGATGGTGATATTTACAACTGTCGCATAGCGGAAAGGTTCCACGATACTGCTTTTTGTTGGAATTCGGAGTCTCAAGAGTTGTCAAAGTGTGGTTTCGTTTGAGGGTTTTGCGTTTTCGGTTACCCTTTTTCGTTTGTTTGGTAGGGGTATGGGTAGAAGGTTTAGTATCTACATAGTTTGTGCTGTCCTGGATGGTATCGCCAGGGTTTGGAATTGGGTTTGTTGGTGTTTCTAGGTTAGGGAGAATCGTGACTAGTTCTTGGGCAATAAGACTCGCCAGTTGGTTGAGGTCGATGTTGTTGAGATGGGAAGACATCTACGAGGATTACGCATAAGAAATTTGCATAAGTGTTTGTAAACAATACGTCTTTTGAATTAATAAATTAAGTTACTAGCATTTTGGTTAACATTGAAAAGCTTGTGGGTAAAATTTCACTAGGTCGGTAAAGTTGGTGCAAATTCGGATAAAAAAAAAAATATATTTACATAAGTTCAAGTTGTTCTCATAGACTTAGTATGCAAGTTCTAGTTACACGTATAGGACGCAAGTTTCACATTGTTGAAATAGTATAACACGTATGCATAAGCAAGTATAGTGTACTTAGTTAACATAAAGGAGTTTTGATTTATGTTGGTTTGCGATTATTAGTATTGTTTGGAGATTGCGAGAGTACTTGAGATGCGAGTCTTGAGAGCCTTTGCGAGTAGTAAAAAAAAATTAAAAAAAATAAATCGAATATATGTAGTGAAAACATAGCATGAAAACAACATTGAAAATATTACTAACATAAAATGAGGGGCTTGTTTTAAGCAAGCCATTGGAGTGTTCCGGAACGGAACTAAGACTAACCAAAGTGGTTCGAATTTACCTTTGAGTTTGAAAACATGCTTTGGCCTAATAGGTGGAAATACTCTCGCCGAAACTTTCGGTTAACGGTATTCACCCTTCCAGTTACTACATGTTCCTTGTCATTAGTAAATTTGAGACTTTGGCGAGATTAAAAAAAATCAAGGATTGAAACTAATCGCTAAGTTGCGGATTTCACTCCTATCTTAGCGAGGTCGTTTCTTGAGTGTGGTTTGTAAACTTAGTCCAATGTGGTAAGAAAATTAATTCTAACCTTCAATTGGTAAGTGTCCACTAGAACGAGAATCGTGAAATTCCCACCAAGGTGAGGATATCACTCCTATCTTGGCGTAGCTTCAAAAACACAAAGATTTTACACGGATTGAAAGTTATCACCAAAGTGAGGGTTTCACGCCTATTTCGGTGATTTCCTTTCGTTTGTGGTATACGAGCGTCTTCGAGTGTAGAGTAATCCACAAATAGGAAGAAATTTTTTTTTTTTTTAAAGTCCAAAAGAATAGAGTAGAAGCAAGATAGGGAGAACAAGTGTATTAAGCATGATAAAAGGAATGGTCAAAAGGATTCTTAACTATAGTCTAGGTCAAACATGGCAATTTTTCCTAGATCCCTATAGTCATGGCTCTGATACCAATCTTTCACACCCCAACCGATGGCGGAATATATCGGGGCGAGACTTGTGGTAGATTGTTCAAAGACTTCACGACACTAGATTTTTGTGACAATATAGTTTAAAGATAGAATTTCATTTATTGTCTAAAAATAGAAATACAAGTAGTTCATATAACAAAGAATACAACACCAAGAATATGATAACTTGAACTAGAGTGAGTTTCTATGTCCAATCCTAAGTAGTTTTTCTTGAAAATCCTGCATTAAACATTTCCTGCAACATGTATAAAATATTCGTCAACACATAAAGCATTGGTGAGCATACTAGTTTGAGTCTAAGTACATAGTATAGAAAAGTCTACTCGAATCATCATGTTATAGGCATATGCACGTAGAACCATACAAACGGCAACAACACTCGATAACACAAAAGACTTCATCTTATCATGACCCATAAAGGGGGCGGCGTGTCAACCTATAGCGCTATACATGTAAGGTGGGTTGTTAACTAATCGTACATTTGTATGTAAGACTTTGAATTCTAGCATGGCATAGCATAATAGCATTTAGATTGAGCATAATAGTTTAAGAGTATGAAATCGTTTAAGTTTTGATAGTGATACATGTTGAGCCCCAAAGAATAAAGAATAAAAGGGGGACAAGTATGAACTCACCTTTGGGTGCGTTTATTAAGGTTCCAAAGAATGAGTCTTGGGGGATTAGTTCCTTAGCCTTGGTTAACTAGAATAAAAAAAAATAAAGGATCTTAGATTCGAGTTTAGGTTATAGATTCAAGAGAGTCAAGCAAGCCTTTTAGGCAAACCAAAACACAAACCACCATGAAGGTGATTCGGATGGTCATAAGAGTCAAGCAAGCCTTTTAGGCGAACCAAAACACAAACCACTATAGAGGTGATTCGGATGGTTATGAGAGTCAAGCATTGGTAAGGTAGGGATGTATCCACAAACCTTTCCGAGTTATTAAATTAGTAAAGTTTATATAATTTAGTATTTATATAATATAACTTAGGAAGTAGGGTATGGTTACTTAGTTTGGATGAGCCTTGGCCTTCCTTTTGTCAACCATGAACCATAACACAAGTCCCTCCATCATTGAGTTGTTGGTGAACTTCGTTGGTATTATTAACAACCTAGTGCATAAAAGATAATAGAAGATGACCACATTTGAAGCCTCAAATTGGTGCCCTACTCATGTTTATTTGCCATGGCAAATAGGAGAGAGGTCCTAGAGGTTTCCTCAAAGGGTTTGAAGAAGAGGAGAGTGAAGAAAGTAGAAGAGAGGTTGAAGGTGAAGTGAGAAACTCACTTATTCTTGAGAGAATTCTTGAGAGATTTGGAGATTTAGAGAGGATTTAGAAATGAGCAAGTGTTAGAATGGGTAGGAGTGATGTATTTATAGTTGGGGTGAAGGGGTTGGGTATTTAATGAATTAATTAGGTGGTTAGAAGTTAATTAGTGGGGATATATCTAAAAAAGAAAAAAAAAAATAAAATCATAATAATACAAAAAAAACGGACGATTTTTTTTTTTTTTTGGAATTGTGAATTCTTATTGACTAAAGTCAAATGTCATTTTTTTTCACATTATGTTTTTTTTTAGTATTATATATATGTATATGTTTTATTAATAATAAGTATATATTAAGATCTTAACTAAATAAGTTTCTAAATTCATTAGGATAAATTATAATGACGACTCGTCATGAATGGGTAAGAGTAACATACAAGAAGCGGATAAAGGCGAACTTAAAATGTGTTAAGTATAGAAATTAAAATACAAGAAAAGTAGAAATCACGCGATGTTACAGTCTCCCCTACTTTAGGAAATTTCGTCTCGAAATTTAATTAAGAGTCAACCTTTTGAAAAATAGGTAAGTGGTTTGATACGAGAACAAAGCTTGTTAGTTTATTATGTTTAAAATGAATACGGTATCTAGTCACTTGTGCGATAATTATGCTTGTAAGAGAAGTACTTTTCAAATTTTACCTAAGGTTGTACGTAGAAATTTGAGAACTTAACTGACATAAGCATTTTGTAAATAGTGAAGTAAGGGGTACGTATAAATAGGTTTGTATATGGAGTTGATGCAACAAGTTTTGGAAAAGTAAATAAATATACAGTATAACATACATGAAAATAGAAAAAAAATCTTGTGAAGGTAGGTAAGTATATCGTGTATAAAAAAAAATAGTAAGAATTTTAGGAAAGTACGTATTTATACGGTATGAAATAGTGAATATTGAAGGTAGGTAAGTATATTTGTATAACATATAGAAATTTTGAGAAAATAAGTATTTATACGGTATATCATATATGAAATAGTAGAATTTGTTGGCTTGTAAAAGAGGTGTCCTTGGGTAATTGGGTGGAATATTAAAAATGTGAACATAATGAGTGACTAGATGTGGGAATGAACAGTATTTAGTAATGGATATTTGGTTTGCACAAGGTTGAAAATTTTTTTAGGAAAAACTTTTTAGAAGTGATTAAATAAACGAGAAATTGGACTATTTGGAAAACAGCTTTTTGGCGAAATAAATAGTAGTTATTTAGTTTTGAAATTCAGTACATAATTATTCAAGGAAATATATAAAGTGATAGATGAATCTTGTTTTACATGTATAAATGATTTTAGAGATTAAGGCCAGAGCTTACGGGATTTAGAAATAGATTCTTGATAGCGAGGGGATTGCTGATTAAGCAAGGAAAAGCACGAGGAAGGAACGAAGTTCGATGGAGATTGCAAGTATAGATTATTCATAGAAAGAATGATATTGCATAGTAGAGAGTGTGGTTCAAAACAAGGTTATAATATGCATAAAAGATAAATAATGCAAGCGTAATTAGACTAGTAAACTATAACATAAACAGTATCGCAAAAGATAAATAACGTAAGTGTTGGTCAAAATTTAAGCTCGTCACCCAAAACTTCTCATGGCATGAATAACTCTACTTTTGGTAGTATGACAGGACATTTATGTATAGGATGTACCGGCGGCGTATCCACCATGCCGTTATCATACCTCATCCGTGTTGTTATTCATGTCATGATAGGTTACACACACTGGGACTTGTTATGTTTTCCATACGCCCAATTTTTGTAATTACGTGTGCACCCGTAATTATTCCAATTGTCGTATAGTCCACATAATTCGTCTTAGTTATGTGTGGGTTGACGCAAAATATTTATACAAGGAAACGACATTAAAACTAAGACATTAAACAGTTTTGATGTTGTAAACATAGCAAATAACGTGACATGCAAACACATAATGAGAAAAGGCATTAAGCAAGTTTTTGATGTTGTTAATCGTACGTGTTTTGGCGTAGATATATGGTTTCATGACATAGTGGTGTAGACTTGTGCTTATGCGGTTACGTTCAGATGATAAAATCAAACAAAAGAATGGATAGTTGGGTTGCTAATGAAAACACGTAAAATGTTTTGACTGAGGGCAACATATAATTCGGGTTTATTACAAATTGAGTTTTGATTGAGAGCAATTTTAGCTTTTTAAGACTAAGGGTCAAGTTTGACGGTAGAAGAATTTAGTCCATTGGATGTTAATGAAAAATGAATTTAATTGAAGTGAAAAAAAAATTAGTGTAAAAGTTTTATCGAAGATGGTCGTTTAATTTATGAAATATCCATTTTATTAAGTGAGAAAAATAGTTTATTGACAATTTTAGTTCGGCGTTGATGAATATTTTGACTCGTGATACGATTTCAAGAGAAAAGGTTTTGGGATTATAAAGAAGTAGGTTATTTGATTTTGCTCACAAGTCCGACCTGTTTGCAAAAGAAAATTTATTTTAAACACTTTTACCATTTAGAATCTTGTTTGTCGTATAGACTCGACGCACACATTTGTTAGTGGTTTGAAAGTTTAAAGTGAGGATTTTATAGAAGAATATGCATCCTCTTAGGAATAGTAGGAAGAATTTTGCTAAAAAATTTTGAAAAAGTTTGTGCGCGAGAAGAAAAGGGTTTTGTGATGTTTGAATTTTGCCGATAAATTATGATTGTAAACTAGGATAACGATGGTATTTCATCAAAAGAAAATTTCACATCCGTACAATTTCTTGAAAACATTACATAAGGAAATTCTCATTTTTTTTAAGAAAAGAAAAAAATAATCTTCTTTAGTGTGGTGAGTGGGTTTTCCAGCATCGTAGATCACCATGGCAAGTCTTGGGCATTGGTTGCGCTCATGGGTTGGGTCGTTGCACTCGGAGCATATCCATCCATTGGATTTAGTGAATAAGGTAGTGCTAGTAGGTTTTTTTTTGGGTCGTGGTTTAGTGGTGTGGCGACATGTTTTGGCAAAATGACCATATGTACCACAGTTGGCGCATATGCGGCATTGTGTGTGAGTGGGATGGTGATATTTACAACTGTCGCATAGCGGAAAGGTTCCACGATACTGCTTTTTGTTGGAATTCGGAGTCTCAAGAGTTGTCAAAGTGTGGTTTCGTTTGAGGGTTTTGCGTTTTCGGTTACCCTTTTTCGTTTGTTTGGTAGGGGTATGGGTAGAAGGTTTAGTATCTACATAGTTTGTGCTGTCCTGGATGGTATCGCCAGGGTTTGGAATTGGGTTTGTTGGTGTTTCTAGGTTAGGGAGAATCGTGACTAGTTCTTGGGCAATAAGACTCGCCAGTTGGTTGAGGTCGATGTTGTTGAGATGGGAAGACATCTACGAGGATTACGCATAAGAAATTTGCATAAGTGTTTGTAAACAATACGTCTTTTGAATTAATAAATTAAGTTACTAGCATTTTGGTTAACATTGAAAAGCTTGTGGGTAAAATTTCACTAGGTCGGTAAAGTTGGTGCAAATTCGGATAAAAAAAAATATATTTACATAAGTTCAAGTTGTTCTCATAGACTTAGTATGCAAGTTCTAGTTACACGTATAGGACGCAAGTTTCACATTGTTGAAATAGTATAACACGTATGCATAAGCAAGTATAGTGTACTTAGTTAACATAAAGGAGTTTTGATTTATGTTGGTTTGCGATTATTAGTATTGTTTGGAGATTGCGAGAGTACTTGAGATGCGAGTCTTGAGAGCCTTTGCGAGTAGTAAAAAAAAATTAAAAAAAATAAATCGAATATATGTAGTGAAAACATAGCATGAAAACAACATTGAAAATATTACTAACATAAAATGAGGGGCTTGTTTTAAGCAAGCCATTGGAGTGTTCCGGAACGGAACTAAGACTAACCTAAGTGGTTCGAATTTACCTTTGAGTTTGAAAACATGCTTTGGCCTAATAGGTGGAAATACTCTCGCCGAAACTTTCGGTTAACGGTATTCACCCTTCCAGTTACTACATGTTCCTTGTCATTAGTAAATTTGAGACTTTGGCGAGATTAAAAAAAAATCAAGGATTGAAACTAATCGCTAAGTTGCGGATTTCACTCCTATCTTAGCGAGGTCGTTTCTTGAGTGTGGTTTGTAAACTTAGTCCAATGTGGTAAGAAAATTAATTCTAACCTTCAATTGGTAAGTGTCCACTAGAACGAGAATCGTGAAATTCCCACCAAGGTGAGGATATCACTCCTATCTTGGCGTAGCTTCAAAAACACAAAGATTTTACACGGATTGAAAGTTATCACCAAAGTGAGGGTTTCACGCCTATTTCGGTGATTTCCTTTCGTTTGTGGTATACGAGCGTCTTCGAGTGTAGAGTAATCCACAAATAGGAAGAAATTTTTTTTTTTTTTAAAGTCCAAAAGGATAGAGTAGAAGCAAGATAGGGAGAACAAGTGTATTAAGCATGATAAAAGGAATGGTCAAAAGGATTCTTAACTATAGTCTAGGTCAAACATGGCAATTTTTCCTAGATCCCTATAGTCATGGCTCTGATACCAATCTTTCACACCCCAACCGATGGCGGAATATATCGGGGCGAGACTTGTGGTAGATTGTTCAAAGACTTCACGACACTAGATTTTTGTGACAATATAGTTTAAAGATAGAATTTCATTTATTGTCTAAAAATAGAAATACAAGTAGTTCATATAACAAAGAATACAACACCAAGAATATGATAACTTGAACTAGAGTGAGTTTCTATGTCCAATCCTAAGTAGTTTTTCTTGAAAATCCTGCATTAAACATTTCCTGCAACATGTATAAAATATTCGTCAACACATAAAGCATTGGTGAGCATACTAGTTTGAGTCTAAGTACATAGTATAGAAAAGTCTACTCGAATCATCATGTTATAGGCATATGCACGTAGAACCATACAAACGGCAACAACACTCGATAACACAAAAGACTTCATCTTATCATGACCCATAAAGGGGGCGGCGTGTCAACCTATAGCGCTATACATGTAAGGTGGGTTGTTAACTAATCGTACATTTGTATGTAAGACTTTGAATTCTAGCATGGCATAGCATAATAGCATTTAGATTGAGCATAATAGTTTAAGAGTATGAAATCGTTTAAGTTTTGATAGTGATACATGTTGAGCCCCAAAGAATAAAGAATAAAAGGGGGACAAGTATGAACTCACCTTTGGGTGCGTTTATTAAGGTTCCAAAGAATGAGTCTTGGGGGATTAGTTCCTTAGCCTTGGTTAACTAGAATAAAAAAAAATAAAGGATCTTAGATTCGAGTTTAGGTTATAGATTCAAGAGAGTCAAGCAAGCCTTTTAGGCAAACCAAAACACAAACCACCATGAAGGTGATTCGGATGGTCATAAGAGTCAAGCAAGCCTTTTAGGCGAACCAAAACACAAACCACTATAGAGGTGATTCGGATGGTTATGAGAGTCAAGCATTGGTAAGGTAGGGATGTATCCACAAACCTTTCCGAGTTATTAAATTAGTAAAGTTTATATAATTTAGTATTTATATAATATAACTTAGGAAGTAGGGTATGGTTACTTAGTTTGGATGAGCCTTGGCCTTCCTTTTGTCAACCATGAACCATAACACAAGTCCCTCCATCATTGAGTTGTTGGTGAACTTGGTTGGTATTATTAACAACCTAGTGCATAAAAGATAATAGAAGATGACCACATTTGAAGCCTCAAATTGGTGCCCTACTCATGTTTATTTGCCATGGCAAATAGGAGAGAGGTCCTAGAGGTTTCCTCAAAGGGTTTGAAGAAGAGGAGAGTGAAGAAAGTAGAAGAGAGGTTGAAGGTGAAGTGAGAAACTCACTTATTCTTGAGAGAATTCTTGAGAGATTTGGAGATTTAGAGAGGATTTAGAAATGAGCAAGTGTTAGAATGGGTAGGAGTGATGTATTTATAGTTGGGGTGAAGGGGTTGGGTATTTAATGAATTAATTAGGTGGTTAGAAGTTAATTAGTGGGGATATATCTAAAAAAGAAAAAAAAATAAAATCATAATAATACAAAAAAAACGGACGATTTTTTTTTTTTTTTTGGAATTGTGAATTCTTATTGACTAAAGTCAAATGTCATTTTTTTTCACATTATGTTTTTTTTTTAGTATTATATATATGTATATGTTTTATTAATAATAAGTATATATTAAGATCTTAACTAAATAAGTTTCTAAATTCATTAGGATAAATTATAATGACGACTCGTCATGAATGGGTAAGAGTAACATACAAGAAGCGGATAAAGGCGAACTTAAAATGTGTTAAGTATAGAAATTAAAATACAAGAAAAGTAGAAATCACGCGATGTTACAGTCTCCCCTACTTTAGGAAATTTCGTCTCGAAATTTAATTAAGAGTCAACCTTTTGAAAAATAGGTAAGTGGTTTGATACGAGAACAAAGCTTGTTAGTTTATTATGTTTAAAGTGAATACGGTATCTAGTCACTTGTGCGATAATTATGCTCGTAAGAGAAGTACTTTTCAAATTTTACCTAAGGTTGTACGTAGAAATTTGAGAACTTAACTGACATAAGCATTTTGTAAATAGTGAAGTAAGGGGTACGTATAAATAGGTTTGTATATGGAGTTGATGCAACAAGTTTTGGAAAAGTAAATAAATATACAGTATAACATACATGAAAATAGAAAAAAAATCTTGTGAAGGTAGGTAAGTATATCGTGTATAAAAAAAAATAGTAAGAATTTTAGGAAAGTACGTATTTATACGGTATGAAATAGTGAATATTGAAGGTAGGTAAGTATATTTGTATAACATATAGAAATTTTGAGAAAATAAGTATTTATACGGTATATCATATATGAAATAGTAGAATTTGTTGGCTTGTAAAAGAGGTGTCCTTGGGTAATTGGGTGGAATATTAAAAATGTGAACATAATGAGTGACTAGATGTGGGAATGAACAGTATTTAGTAATGGATATTTGGTTTGCACAAGGTTGAAAATTTTTTTAGGAAAAACTTTTTAGAAGTGATTAAATAAACGAGAAATTGGACTATTTGGAAAACAGCTTTTTGGCGAAATAAATAGTAGTTATTTAGTTTTGAAATTCAGTACATAATTATTCAAGGAAATATATAAAGTGATAGATGAATCTTGTTTTACATGTATAAATGATTTTAGAGATTAAGGCCAGAGCTTACGGGATTTAGAAATAGATTCTTGATAGCGAGGGGATTGCTGATTAAGCAAGGAAAAGCACGAGGAAGGAACGAAGTTCGATGGAGATTGCAAGTATAGATTATTCATAGAAAGAATGATATTGCATAGTAGAGAGTGTGGTTCAAAACAAGGTTATAATATGCATAAAAGATAAATAATGCAAGCGTAATTAGACTAGTAAACTATAACATAAACAGTATCGCAAAAGATAAATAACGTAAGTGTTGGTCAAAATTTAAGCTCGTCACCCAAAACTTCTCATGGCATGAATAACTCTACTTTTGGTAGTATGACAGGACATTTATGTATAGGATGTACCGGCGGCGTATCCACCATGCCGTTATCATACCTCATCCGTGTTGTTATTCATGTCATGATAGGTTACACACACTGGGACTTGTTATGTTTTCCATACGCCCAATTTTTGTAATTACGTGTGCACCCGTAATTATTCCAATTGTCGTATAGTCCACATAATTCGTCTTAGTTATGTGTGGGTTGACGCAAAATATTTATACAAGGAAACGACATTAAAACTAAGACATTAAACAGTTTTGATGTTGTAAACATAGCAAATAACGTGACATGCAAACACATAATGAGAAAAGGCATTAAGCAAGTTTTTGATGTTGTTAATCGTACGTGTTTTGGCGTAGATATATGGTTTCATGACATAGTGGTGTAGACTTGTGCTTATGCGGTTACGTTCAGATGATAAAATCAAACAAAAGAATGGATAGTTGGGTTGCTAATGAAAACACGTAAAATGTTTTGACTGAGGGCAACATATAATTCGGGTTTATTACAAATTGAGTTTTGATTGAGAGCAATTTTAGCTTTTTAAGACTAAGGGTCAAGTTTGACGGTAGAAGAATTTAGTCCATTGGATGTTAATGAAAAATGAATTTAATTGAAGTGAAAAAAAAATTAGTGTAAAAGTTTTATCGAAGATGGTCGTTTAATTTATGAAATATCCATTTTATTAAGTGAGAAAAATAGTTTATTGACAATTTTAGTTCGGCGTTGATGAATATTTTGACTCGTGATACGATTTCAAGAGAAAAGGTTTTGGGATTATAAAGAAGTAGGTTATTTGATTTTGCTCACAAGTCCGACCTGTTTGCAAAAGAAAATTTATTTTAAACACTTTTACCATTTAGAATCTTGTTTGTCGTATAGACTCGACGCACACATTTGTTAGTGGTTTGAAAGTTTAAAGTGAGGATTTTATAGAAGAATATGCATCCTCTTAGGAATAGTAGGAAGAATTTTGCTAAAAAATTTTGAAAAAGTTTGTGCGCGAGAAGAAAAGGGTTTTGTGATGTTTGAATTTTGCCGATAAATTATGATTGTAAACTAGGATAACGATGGTATTTCATCAAAAGAAAATTTCACATCCGTACAATTTCTTGAAAACATTACATAAGGAAATTCTCATTTTTTTTAAGAAAAGAAAAAAATAATCTTCTTTAGTGTGGTGAGTGGGTTTTCCAGCATCGTAGATCACCATGGCAAGTCTTGGGCATTGGTTGCGCTCATGGGTTGGGTCGTTGCACTCGGAGCATATCCATCCATTGGATTTAGTGAATAAGGTAGTGCTAGTAGGTTTTTTTTTGGGTCGTGGTTTAGTGGTGTGGCGACATGTTTTGGCAAAATGACCATATGTACCACAGTTGGCGCATATGCGGCATTGTGTGTGAGTGGGATGGTGATATTTACAACTGTCGCATAGCGGAAAGGTTCCACGATACTGCTTTTTGTTGGAATTCGGAGTCTCAAGAGTTGTCAAAGTGTGGTTTCGTTTGAGGGTTTTGCGTTTTCGGTTACCCTTTTTCGTTTGTTTGGTAGGGGTATGGGTAGAAGGTTTAGTATCTACATAGTTTGTGCTGTCCTGGATGGTATCGCCAGGGTTTGGAATTGGGTTTGTTGGTGTTTCTAGGTTAGGGAGAATCGTGACTAGTTCTTGGGCAATAAGACTCGCCAGTTGGTTGAGGTCGATGTTGTTGAGATGGGAAGACATCTACGAGGATTACGCATAAGAAATTTGCATAAGTGTTTGTAAACAATACGTCTTTTGAATTAATAAATTAAGTTACTAGCATTTTGGTTAACATTGAAAAGCTTGTGGGTAAAATTTCACTAGGTCGGTAAAGTTGGTGCAAATTCGGATAAAAAAAAATATATTTACATAAGTTCAAGTTGTTCTCATAGACTTAGTATGCAAGTTCTAGTTACACGTATAGGACGCAAGTTTCACATTGTTGAAATAGTATAACACGTATGCATAAGCAAGTATAGTGTACTTAGTTAACATAAAGGAGTTTTGATTTATGTTGGTTTGCGATTATTAGTATTGTTTGGAGATTGCGAGAGTACTTGAGATGCGAGTCTTGAGAGCCTTTGCGAGTAGTAAAAAAAAATTAAAAAAAATAAATCGAATATATGTAGTGAAAACATAGCATGAAAACAACATTGAAAATATTACTAACATAAAATGAGGGGCTTGTTTTAAGCAAGCCATTGGAGTGTTCCGGAACGGAACTAAGACTAACCAAAGTGGTTCGAATTTACCTTTGAGTTTGAAAACATGCTTTGGCCTAATAGGTGGAAATACTCTCGCCGAAACTTTCGGTTAACGGTATTCACCCTTCCAGTTACTACATGTTCCTTGTCATTAGTAAATTTGAGACTTTGGCGAGATTAAAAAAAAATCAAGGATTGAAACTAATCGCTAAGTTGCGGATTTCACTCCTATCTTAGCGAGGTCGTTTCTTGAGTGTGGTTTGTAAACTTAGTCCAATGTGGTAAGAAAATTAATTCTAACCTTCAATTGGTAAGTGTCCACTAGAACGAGAATCGTGAAATTCCCACCAAGGTGAGGATATCACTCCTATCTTGGCGTAGCTTCAAAAACACAAAGATTTTACACGGATTGAAAGTTATCACCAAAGTGAGGGTTTCACGCCTATTTCGGTGATTTCCTTTCGTTTGTGGTATACGAGCGTCTTCGAGTGTAGAGTAATCCACAAATAGGAAGAAAATTTTTTTTTTTTTTAAAGTCCAAAAGGATAGAGTAGAAGCAAGATAGGGAGAACAAGTGTATTAAGCATGATAAAAGGAATGGTCAAAAGGATTCTTAACTATAGTCTAGGTCAAACATGGCAATTTTTCCTAGATCCCTATAGTCATGGCTCTGATACCAATCTTTCACACCCCAACCGATGGCGGAATATATCGGGGCGAGACTTGTGGTAGATTGTTCAAAGACTTCACGACACTAGATTTTTGTGACAATATAGTTTAAAGATAGAATTTCATTTATTGTCTAAAAATAGAAATACAAGTAGTTCATATAACAAAGAATACAACACCAAGAATATGATAACTTGAACTAGAGTGAGTTTCTATGTCCAATCCTAAGTAGTTTTTCTTGAAAATCCTGCATTAAACATTTCCTGCAACATGTATAAAATATTCGTCAACACATAAAGCATTGGTGAGCATACTAGTTTGAGTCTAAGTACATAGTATAGAAAAGTCTACTCGAATCATCATGTTATAGGCATATGCACGTAGAACCATACAAACGGCAACAACACTCGATAACACAAAAGACTTCATCTTATCATGACCCATAAAGGGGGCGGCGTGTCAACCTATAGCGCTATACATGTAAGGTGGGTTGTTAACTAATCGTACATTTGTATGTAAGACTTTGAATTCTAGCATGGCATAGCATAATAGCATTTAGATTGAGCATAATAGTTTAAGAGTATGAAATCGTTTAAGTTTTGATAGTGATACATGTTGAGCCCCAAAGAATAAAGAATAAAAGGGGGACAAGTATGAACTCACCTTTGGGTGCGTTTATTAAGGTTCCAAAGAATGAGTCTTGGGGGATTAGTTCCTTAGCCTTGGTTAACTAGAATAAAAAAAAATAAAGGATCTTAGATTCGAGTTTAGGTTATAGATTCAAGAGAGTCAAGCAAGCCTTTTAGGCAAACCAAAACACAAACCACCATGAAGGTGATTCGGATGGTCATAAGAGTCAAGCAAGCCTTTTAGGCGAACCAAAACACAAACCACTATAGAGGTGATTCGGATGGTTATGAGAGTCAAGCATTGGTAAGGTAGGGATGTATCCACAAACCTTTCCGAGTTATTAAATTAGTAAAGTTTATATAATTTAGTATTTATATAATATAACTTAGGAAGTAGGGTATGGTTACTTAGTTTGGATGAGCCTTGGCCTTCCTTTTGTCAACCATGAACCATAACACAAGTCCCTCCATCATTGAGTTGTTGGTGAACTTCGTTGGTATTATTAACAACCTAGTGCATAAAAGATAATAGAAGATGACCACATTTGAAGCCTCAAATTGGTGCCCTACTCATGTTTATTTGCCATGGCAAATAGGAGAGAGGTCCTAGAGGTTTCCTCAAAGGGTTTGAAGAAGAGGAGAGTGAAGAAAGTAGAAGAGAGGTTGAAGGTGAAGTGAGAAACTCACTTATTCTTGAGAGAATTCTTGAGAGATTTGGAGATTTAGAGAGGATTTAGAAATGAGCAAGTGTTAGAATGGGTAGGAGTGATGTATTTATAGTTGGGGTGAAGGGGTTGGGTATTTAATGAATTAATTAGGTGGTTAGAAGTTAATTAGTGGGGATATATCTAAAAAAGAAAAAAAAAATAAAATCATAATAATACAAAAAAAACGGACGATTTTTTTTTTTTTTTTTGGAATTGTGAATTCTTATTGACTAAAGTCAAATGTCATTTTTTTTCACATTATGTTTTTTTTTAGTATTATATATATGTATATGTTTTATTAATAATAAGTATATATTAAGATCTTAACTAAATAAGTTTCTAAATTCATTAGGATAAATTATAATGACGACTCGTCATGAATGGGTAAGAGTAACATACAAGAAGCGGATAAAGGCGAACTTAAAATGTGTTAAGTATAGAAATTAAAATACAAGAAAAGTAGAAATCACGCGATGTTACATAAACAAAGGATAATTAGTACACATACCTTCCACACTAGAGAGGTGATCTGATGCCCCTGTGTCCATGTCCCATGTAGGGTCATCCGCATCTACAGAGAGAGCTTGAAATGTTTGTCCGATGTCGGTTGGCTGCAGTGGGTCAAAGTCGGTGATATAGGTCTGATTTGCATTTTTGGAAGATGAACCGGTCGACCCTTTAGAGGCCCAAGTGCTGCTAGACTGTCCAGAATATTGTTGCCAAGGCTCGGGCTAACTCGATTGGGTTGGATAAGGACACGGGGGTGGAGTGTAACAATACGCATTCAACACTTGTACGTTACGATTACCATGGATAAAAAACGTCAAGTCCCATTATTATTATTCGTATTTAATTATTATTGTGGCGTTTTTGAAACCCTAACACTATATTATTTATATATATAATACACATATATATATAGTTTAATTACAAAAAAAAAATATATGCTGGGGCCGGGACTCGAACCCGAGCCCTCAGCCGGGTCACAACCTCAAGCAGCCTCACCATCTGGTCTACACCCACATGTTGTTCTCATCTCCACTTATAATAATTATATCACGAATTCAAGATCTTTCCAATTGACTTGAAAAGTCAACTGTGACCAAGATTTACCAAAAATCAAACCAATTAACGCGTGTTTGATCTAAATTGACATGATATCATAATCTACGGTCCATTACACGTCAAACCTACGAGTAATCATCATCAATTTGATTCAATTATAACCAAATATACGCGTATACCTTCAATGGTGAGTCAAACATTCCAATTCTACGATCCAAACATCATCACTATAAATTGAACATCATACAACCATCACAACTCGCCGAATACCCTCTTCCAACCCCCAATTTCTGTATTAAATCTATTATTCTTGTATTTTTGATCGCGTTTTGACTTTGAGCTTTGACTGACCAATTCGTATCATATCGTGTTTGTAAGTCTGATTTTTTTGATAGGTTTTATTGTTCGGCATATACACAACATTAACCCTAAGGTTAATTGGGTTAATGTTGTGTGAATTGTCCAATTGCAAAAGCTAGGGCTCGTATATTCAATTTGGGGAAGAACACTGATTTCTCATGTGTGTTATATTTTAAACAAACTGAAACCAAACACAACCACTGGTCTGGACCAAGTGGTTGTGCCTGGTGTCTTTGAAACCGGGCACGCGGGTTCGACCCACAGCAGCCACACCTCCTTTTGTTTTGTTTTAAAAACAATCAAGTTTTTAAATATATATATTACTTGTATTTTAAAAATTCATTTTAAAATACTAAAACACTTTTAAAAATTCTACAAAAATTATTTTATATTAATCTAATGAAAAAGTTTAACATACAATTTTTAGTGTTCACAAATCTATTTATTTAATATATAAAATAAATAAATCAAGTTTATTCTATTTTATTTATAAAATTCTATAAAAATATCAAAACGATCTTATAAATTTCCACAAAAATTATTCTGAGTTTTTATAACAATAAACTTTTCTGAAATGATTTTTATTTCTGAAAAATCATTTATTTAATATTTTTAATCAATTTTTGTTAGTTTTAATCATAATTAAATCATAATAAATTCAATTTTCAATATTTTTGCACCAAAATTTTATATAAATTATTTCTTATTATTTGGAATAGAAATATAATTTTTAATCTAATAAATCTTTAATTTTAGTATTTTTAAATATTAAAGTTAAATTTTGACAATTTGAAATAAATAGATTTAATATTCTATTTTTAAGAAAATAATTTTATAAAAATTATTTTTATACTTTAAACACATTATTGTGACCATCTTAAATTCAAATTTTATAAAAAGTCTTTCATTTATTTAATTATCAAATTTCTCTTATTTATTAAAACATTTTATTATTAATCCAACAAATGTTTATCCCCAAATCGAAACCCTAGAATATACTTGTAGACTAGATAGACTTAGACTTATTTGTTACCTTATACATAGGGTAATACTTGGCAATCTTTTGGGCTACACTCATACTATTTCTCAAGACTTAATACTATACTAAGGTGAGTTTACGTAACCATGTTTATGCAATTCTTTATACTTGCAACATTATACTTAAGCAATTCTACATACATATCTAGTTGTAAACTTTAATGCCTCATGAATTAGACAACAACAACAGTTTCAACGAGTTTCAACATTACATAATCATTAGCTATGGCCAAGCCGGCGATACTCAATAATAGATCTATTGGATTGACAATCCCACCCGGATACGTGTACCTCCTACATAGGTAGCGTGGGTGATTGTTATCGTTCCAACATATTATTAAGGTGAACCGTGGATGACGGGATGGACCTAAACTAGTCGGAGGTTTGATTATGTCGATTCAACATATTATGTTTATTCATGTAGACTTAAACTTACGATAGACATATGAATTGCTAAACTTTTATACTTAAACTATTTGCTTGACATGGCTTATGTATTCTCACCAACTTCTAGTTGACCCCCCATTTTTACAACTCAACAGGAAATAACGATGCATGAAGACTAGAGTATTTACATGAGAAGGCAAACTGAAGTCTATGCTTGTTTGGTTTTTGTGATGTATTAGATTTCCACTTAAAACTCATTATGTATTTCCATTTTTGGATATTTGCACTTTAAATTAATTTCAATTAAAATTTGGTTACCATGTGCTACTGTATACTCATTCTTACGTGGCACCTCGATGTTTCCGCCATCGGTTGGGGTGTTACATGGAGCCCAACCTCCATTCGGTCCAGACGGTGGAGCCCACAAGGGTGGGTAGGCCCACTGTTGTGGGGTCCCTACGGGCTTGGTTGAGGCTTTTGAGAGTAACCGTAACCCGGTGGAGTAGGAGTTGGGCCATTGGAATAGTTCCTGTTAGTGGGCCGATTATTGTTGTTGGGTTGCCTTCGATGCTGAAACTGATTGGCTCCTTGTTGCTGTTGATTTTGAGAGTTATGGATGTCACAATTGGGCCCCCGATCCACTTTAGTGTTGTTGGTGTTCGTGGAAGCGTCTAGAATAGCAGTAGCGACAACAGATTCTGGTGCTTGGCGAGCGAGTTGAAGTCGTTCCTCGGCATCTAGCAAATTAATGGCATCCTACCAAGGTGGTAGCGATTGATGTCGTTGGGCAGCGACCACATCATATTCCAGTGGCAACCAATTCACAAGTTGGATCACCAAACGACTTTCGCTAACCGGTTGATCCATATCGGCTAACTGGGTGGTGAGTTCATGGAGTTTTTGGCAGTAAGCCTGAATTTTAAGGTTAAGTTGGTGAAGGCTTTTAACAAAGCAGCCGCACGCGGCCCTTTGTTGTTTAAAAACTGTTTCTTGAGAGCTTCCCATGCCGAGTATGCCGAGTCGCCGGAGGCCAGAATTCGAGGAAGAAGATCATCAGAGATGGTTGTCAAAATCCACTGCAGCGCAATCGCGTCGATTTCCATCCAGGTACTGTAGTTCGGGTCGTCTTTGGCAGGCGGAGGTGTTCCGTCAATGTGGTCCAAAACCTTATAGCCCCGGACGTTGAGAAGAAATATTTTTACCCATGAAGAATAGGTAACTTTCACACCATCTAAGGTGCGAATCTTCGATTGTATGTTGGTAACGGTGTAAACAGGGTGAAGTGTATTTGGTTTAGGTGTGGAGCCGGATAAGGAACTGTTATCTTTATCATCCATGATTGAAGGTTTGTAAGGAAAAAAATGGTGATATTAGGGCAGGAGACCGTAGCCTCAAGGAAGAAGAAGTAGAAGGCCCTAGCCTTTTGCAAAAGAAGAACATGAATTGAAAAAAAAAAAAAAAAAAAAAAAAAAAAAAAAAAAAACCTTTCATAATATTGGCTCTGATGCCATGTTAATTCACAAAAACAATTTGTCCTCTACACATAGAAGGTTAACAATCTACATAAATACATATAAATTAGAATTAATATAATTGGTTCTAGATGGTTAATAGTAGGTTCATAAATATTTTAGAATTTTTGTTATAACTAAAAACTCTATATATTTATCTAAAGATATTTATGTTATATATAACGTCATCCGGTGCTTAAAGCGGGTTTGACCGGTCCGACTGATCTAACCAGTAAACCAGTAAGACGCTAAGTTCGATCTCTAATCTGGTTATGAAAACATTGATAATCACACGTTTATAACATATGTTTGCATCTTGTACTAGTGTGATCCCAACTCTAATGACCATACTTTATTACATTATACCTCATTAAAAAACTACCTAAAAGTAAACTGTTCTAGTGGAGAATCAAGCCCATATGGCCAACATAGACATGCAACCTAACCCTAAAAGAATCGAGATACATGCTATAACTTGAAGTTTAGAGCTTGTTTGAATTTTCGGTTTCATGAAATCCAAAGAAAGAAGGTCCACAAGTGCCATATATATGAGTATCCCAGCAGATGTCGCGTTTAATAACCCTTGTACTATAAGAGCGATGTGGCTATTCTCATCATATGTGTTTGCGATCACAATCCCTAACGCAATCCCAAGCGGAGTTGTAAGCGAAAATACTATCAACATTGCTACAACTTTCCTGACCTCAAATTTAGCCTGCAAATTACAACTTAGAATTGAATATGTGCAGGTAAATTGATGACAAATCAATAAAGAAGAGAAAATAGTAGGTACCTCAGTGATGCAACTTCCAAGGCCCATGCCTTCAAACATTTGGTGAAAACTCAAAGCAGCAATAAGTGGTTTGATTATTTTGGGATGGACAGAAACTCCTAATGACATTCCAATTATTACTGAATGTATTATAATCCCAGCTTCCAATACCTGCATCACAATTCTAATTTTTTAGTTATACAATTGGAGAGATTAAAGCATTTAGCTATCTTTGGAAAAAAACGTGGTCTAAACAACCGAATCTTGATCAGTGGAACATTTGGAATGGATTCAAGCGGTATAAAATAGGTTGGTATTGAGTCTACTGTATATTCTTGGTGTATGTAAACTTTAGTGATTGGCTATCCGCTATCATCCTCGTAACCATTTTGGTATGAAAATTTTGTAGGCCATTCAAAAAACATATAATGCAATTACTAATGGCTAAAATCCCAAACAAATAATTAATGTACGAATATACATTTAAATACTAGTAAAATTTAGGAAACCAATTTTTTTAAGGCGTAATTCAATGTTGAAATCCTAGTGATAATAACCTCCGGGTCACAAGTTCGAGTCCTCCCACACGCTGGGCCCTTTCAACCTTAATGGGTATGATTTTTTGATGGACAAAAATCAAAGCTGTGACCAACCCCGGGCGGGAAACCCTCTAAAGAGATAAACCCTCCCACCTCAAACCAGCTGGGCTCGAGATCAACGGCTAGAAAACCAATTAGTTCTACAACTCAATGAATAAAAATTCCTTTTTTCTGGTTAATTTAGTTTTAAAAACTTTTACTAAGGCTTTATTTAATCACTAATACCATTATTTAGTAACTTAATTCTTTTAAATATTTATTGCTTATCTTTATACCAGAATACGATTATATCTAATACAAATATATATCGAAAGCCATAAATGTATTAACTTTACTACTATTATTCCTATTATTATTATTTTATGTTTTATTAAAAATCCATTATTTAATTTATTTCTGACCATAATACAAGAATCTTCATAAATATTTAACAAAATTTACATAATCCCTATTGCCCAAAACTAATACCATAAATATTTATTACTATTATTCTTATTATTATTTTATCTTTTATTAAAAATCCATTATTTAATTTATTTCTGACCATAATACAAGAATCTTCATAAATATTTAACAAATTTTATATAATCCCTATTGCCCAAAACTAATATTGTAAAAAAAAAACAATGTCTATGTCCTGAGTCAAACACTAATTTTAATTTTAAGACATCAACAAAATAAAACAGTAATGTTATACCAGCGAAATAATCCTGTCTCTAAGGAGAATCTCGGACGATCCCTCCTGTTTCTCTTCATCACCAGCAACAACCTCTACCGTCTTGTTATTACATTGTAACCCTTTAGACATAGTACTCCTAGTAACCTCATCCTTCTCTACATCACCCGCGACAACCTCCACGTCCGTCTTGTTACTACATTGTAACTTTTTAGACAAACGCGCAGTAAGCGCAGTTTCGACCACCATCACCACCACAGCAGCCAACATAGCCACAAAATACCCCAATGGAAAATCGCCCCACGCCTTTTCGCCTAGACAAGGGCTTTCCAAACTCTCATTAGCATCAGGAAACACATGGACAAAGCCCGTAGCTAAAATAACACCCGATGCAAAGAACTTAACCGTCAAGAAGATGTTACTCTCGGGTCCAAAAGATTCATATATCTTACCGAACATAGGTACACAAACGCCTACCACACCCGCGAAAAAAATTGAAGCGATCGCGATTAGTTTGTATTTTAAAGCTTGGGACTTGTTGGAATGGTCTAAGTTGCTTGATTCTTCGCATGTACATTCTGCATGAATGCATATGGGTAAGAGGAAAAGAAGAAACAAGAACTTAACATTCATGGTTTGATTGAAGAAGATGAATTGAGATATGTTTTGATTTGTAAGGGGTATTATAAGATTGTTGAAGATGGAGAGATATATGTATAGGGTTGAAGAAGATGAGTAGAACTATAGAATTAAAATAATTTGTTATGAGATGTCGACATCATGTGTTCTAAAATTGACGTCAATAAATTTCATGACTTAAATTGCTATCAGTCGACAAGCTAATTAATACAATTTCGATTCCAAATATAAAATTCATAATTTTATTTGTCTTTTAAAAATTCAATTTACCATTTTTACGTGCTTTTAAAAGGTTATGATTATTTTTTTATTTTTATATATATTTGTTTCAACCGATCATGTGCTTACATTAAAATTATGAAGTCACTATTACTATCAATATTTTGGTATCTTTGACAAAACTAGTTGATAGCGGTTAATTGTAGCTTTTTAAATATATTTTGGTGTTTGAAAGAGTTGCTGAAGTTTTTAATAAAATGTATAAAATGATCAAAATTGACATTAACTAAAAGCTTGTATGCATGTTCTTTTATTTTTATTTTATGATGGAATGGGTAAAGCTTGTAGCTAGGTCTGTAAACAAACCGAACGAACATGAACATAGGCATATTCGTGTTTGTTCATTTAACTTTAACCGAACACGAACACGGACACATAATCGAACACATTTTTGTGTTCATATTTGTTAAATAAGAAATGTGTCGTGTTCGCGTTCGTTTATGTTCGTTCATTTAAAACTTAAAAGAACTGTTAACGAACATAAATGAACACAAATGAACATAAATGAACACAAATGAGCATAAACGAACACAGACAAAAAACGAGTTAATAATGATTCATCACAGTTGAACCAAGAGGGTGTTTGGGATTACATTTTAAATCTGATTTTTAGATTATTTCGTTTTGAAAAAACACAGATAATGAGTTTTTTATGCTACCAAAACGCAATAATCTATAAGCAACCCCATCCCTGCTTTTCCAAAACGCATAATCTGTTTTGAATAATCAATCCCAAACACCCAACAAGTCTAATAAATCATAATGCAAACCAAATCTTAATTAATAGTTTGAATGTACATGATTCATTCAAAATATTCATCATATATCTACCCAAAAAAAAAAAAAATCACCATGATTCATCCAAAAAAAACATCCATATCCACCAGCCATGTTTGTGATATGGTTAGAATGGGTTAAGTTTTTAGAAAATAAGATACCTATCAAAAGGAAATAAATAATAAAAAAAAGGTAAGTTTAATTAAACGAACATAAACAAACAAAAATAAACGAACGAACAAAATGTGTGTTCATGTTCGTTCGTTTAATTAAACGAACAAAAGATTGTGTTTGTGTTCGTTCATTTATTTAAATAAACGAATATAAACGAACTTCTCGCCGAACAGTTCATGAATGTTCGGTTCGTTTACATGCCTACTTGTAGCTAGTAGTAGGAGTTTTTTCTTAAACGCTAGTACTAATAGCTTTTTAATATAAAGTTTCTTCTCATAACCTAAAAGTTTCAAGCTCCTTCAACCAAACAAGACTTTTTATTGAGTTAGAGCTTTTTTTTTAAAAGCTTGAAGCTAATAAAAGTTGTTTGTCAAACATACCATTTAAATAGATAAATATGAATTTGTGTTTAGAATAATAAACCATACAAATTAGCTAAAATATTATTAGTAATATATATTATAACCATTACCATAATAGGGTTATGATGAAATACAGTGAAAGAAAAATAAGAAGTTATAGGAAGGGTATCAAACGGACTTTGATTGAACTCAGTCGAGCGGTATTGGAACCGTCTTATCGAACCCTACAATCTTAGTTTTTAGGTTTTTGCTTTTTTGGATTTTTAACTTGTAGTTTTTAGAATTTATGTTATATCATTTTGTCTTTTATGTAGCATTGTGTCTTTTTCTTATATTCATAATTGTGTCATTTTTGCGATTCATGTGTCTTTTTTCTTCAACATTGTGTTATTTTTTTCGGCATTGTGCCATATTTCGTAATCTATTGTATTTTTTGTATCCTTCTCACCCTTCTCATTTTTGTTATACTGTATAGTATTACTTGACCCTATCATAATATACATATAAATCAAATCTAATATGATCCTATTTCCTAAGATATTATATAACACTTATGCACGCTCAAGACGCTAACAGGTAAGAGGATCTGGTTTGTAACAAATTAAAGAACATTGTCAAAAGTAAAAAATTAGCTTTATCGTTAGATAAGAGTCCAGCCTCTCACGGGCCACTATTAAATTTTGTCATGAACTTAAACCCAACTAATGTCAATAATAACACCACAATGAGCCTAATTAGGAAGCCCAATGCAAGAATTAGTATGTCTTAACAGATTATATAGGATTGTTAGCATAAAAGGAAGGGTAGAATAGGAATGAACTAGTGTATGAATGATCTAGTTTTCCCATCTCAATTTCTTTGTACTCCCATCTTCTTCTTAATGATCTGTGTTGACTATCCTTGTATATGTCTTGTTCGATTAACTTATTCTATTAACCGATATTAGATCACTTCATATTAGTTTGCCCATGATAGACATGGTTGGTGGTAGAAAGTTGGGGTTGTATAACTTTAACATGGCATGTCTTAGGTTGTCGGTGTGCAATCGGATAGGCCATTCAGGTAACCCCTTCCTGCACGGTAACACCGTCGCTGCCTCATCGGGTAGGGATTGCGGGTGGTGGTCTCGAGCTGCTGTAGCTAATGTGGTATGTTTGCAAAGTTTAAAATGTAACCGCTTGAAGAAACCTGGAAGTAAAAAAGTGCTGGAGTAAAAAAATAATGTTTGTGACAAATTGTAAAATATTAAAAGTATAGGGGTTAGAAATAAGAAGAATTAAAAAATTAATAAAGCACAATGACAAGCTCTAATGCACAACAAAGTTGCTATTTAATATATAAGGAACTAAATTATTTTTGGGAAGCTTTTTGAGATAGACAAATCTAATATGAAGCGTTAAAATATTTGTTATGATGTAACATAGAAATTAATGTACTATAATATGAGAAAACAACAATTTTAATCATGTGAATCATCATCATCATCCGTACCCAGTAATTCCCACAATTAGTAAAACTATTGTTAGGGTCTGGGAAGAGTGGAATGTAGGCAAGCCTTACCCTCATCCCTAAGAATAAAGACGTTGCTTCCAGAGAGACCCCCGACTCAATACACAATAAAATCTTAACCTTAACTTTACGTCTCCACGAATTACTATCCTGGACCATATCCTCAGAGAGGTGCAACTCTATCAAGTCCCGCCTTACGCTCATCGCAAGTCAACTTGGGTCTACCTCTACTCTTCCCATCGACAGTGAATAAGAATGAAAATGTATATTAAAAAGAAAATGTACGTTTGGATGAGGAGTAGAGCCAGAAGCAACACCGCCCTCTAGGCTCGTCCCCGTTGTGTGGAGGATGGTTGAGTGGCGTCTCTCTCTTGGTCAATATGACCATTTTGAGGGGGGGGGGGGGGGGGGGGGGGGGGGGAATAGAACCGTTTGAATAAAAGGTAACTTTAAAAAAAAAATATTTTTTGTTAAATAAATACAACCTTTTGCCTTTCACTTTTTTACACCTACTTTCACATTCTCTTTAATCTTTATTAACTCTCTAATTATTTCTACACAACTCATCATGGAATTCGTAGTTTTTAATTTTTTTTTAAGAAATCTTGTATTTTTTAAGTGTTTTTTTTTTAATTTTAGGTTTATTAATATTAATTTTACTTTTTTAAATATTGAATATTAATTAATTAAAATAAAACAAAAAAGAAACGAAAAAGGGGAGGCCCTTCCTCAACATCCTTGGACCATCATTTGGGTGATGGTCCTGCCCCACGCTAACATGGCAGCTGATGTGGAGAACCTTCCCCAAGAATTCGCCTCTTTCACACCCCATAGCCTTAGTCGTCTATCTTCTCCTTACCTTCATCCTATTCATCGCAATTTATGTAGCGAACCAGAGAATATTAATATTGTTGATCATGCTTCAAGGTTTTCTGGATTTTGCGTCTAGCCAGCCGGTTTGACCTTTCTTTCCACCGGCTTTTGGGTCCGGCCGCCGGCCACTGATTCGGTCGGGTGGTCCCATGTCGAAGCGATCCAACACCACGACTCAGACCGGATAAAGCTTCAGTCGCCAGTCCGACCGGCCGATCCGGTCTGGGTTTCAAAACATTGTTTATGAGGGTAGCAATGGTGGACGTTATGAGATTAGTGATTACAAACGGTCAGGATAAAGCTTGTATTGAGGGAATTTGTGGATGTCACACATGATTAAATTTGTGTTTTAGTTAAAGTTTTTCATTTATCAGTAATTCAAATTTTATTATTAAATAAAAAAATATTTTAGAGTAGTGGTTTAGGGTTGTGCTGACTCTAAAAAAAATTTCCCAGAGTGAACCAGGATATTGAGATAGCAGTGTAGGATTGAAAGGAATCAGGGCACTCAAGGGTGACGCTCCTCCCCTTTAAGAAGTGATCATTGCCAATAGGTTATGACAATTAATGTATGAGATTAAATTAGTGGCAAAATTGTATTATTTTTAATTAGTTTCATTGATTTCTTATATTAGGGTATAAATATAAATCCAGCGTGTCTTAAATTTAGGAACTCACATGCAAGTTTCGTCTTTCTTAAACATCAATAACTTTTTTTATACGTATTAATTTTAAATTACACTATATATAATAATGAGTAAATTTTTATCTTTACTACGAGTATCATATTATTATTATTGTGCATATATATACATACATATATAATTATGTTTCGACTATGTGTTTCTAGTCCATGATGTTTGTTGTTCTGTTTATGCGATGGTGTTCTATTCATTTATAGGAGATACATTGTGTTTTGTTTTTAGTTAACACATGGTATATAATGTTTCATTTTGCGGTTAATGAAGCGTATATGGTGTTCTATTTTACATGTTACAAAGGGTACATGATGTTTTATTTTGCTCGTTAAAGTCTTTTATTTTGTAGGAATTGTCTAATGTACTTTTATACCTTTTACCCTAACTATTAACAGTTGTCACATGCCACACTTCTATGGCTTCTCACATATCTTAGGAATTGTAGACTTTGTAGCCAACTCCTAACCAGACTATAGATATAGATAGATAGATAGATAGATAAGGCCTTTTATTTCAAACTAGTAATTTTACTCGCCATGAGTTGCAGTGACATCATAACATACGGTAACTTGAATTAATAACGACAAATGAAAATGTAACTTGACTCATTTCCGAAAAAAGATAGACGTAAAAAAATTGACCCATGCGTCGCGCTTGATGTTAACTCGCCAAATTTAAACCAAAGATAAAACATTATTGTAGAAAAGAATAACTAAGTTTAAATAATAACAAAATCACGTATATAAAAATTGATGTTGAAATGATGATGAGGAGAAGCAATATTTAGCACCTTTAAATAAGCAAACTGCACAGTTAATAAATTAAGGCGTTTAAATATAAAATTAAATTTATTTAAAGTTTAGGGCATGTATGGTGTTAAACTTAGGGAGTAAACAACTTAAATTGGTTAAAAGAAAAAAAAAAGGTCTAATCAAGTTTAACCCACTAGTAACTGTTTGTTGTTGCAGTTAGTTTTTAGTTATCTCAGAGCACATATTGTGAATGATTTTAATAGATTTTTAATAAGGCTATTATTATTCCTGCTGTGAAAGTTGAGCTAGCTAGATGTTCATACAACCCATCATTTAAACATCATTAGGTCAAATGGTTATAACAACTACAACAAATGGTTATATATTACTTAATTCGATGCCTACACAGTTATTTCACTCAGTGGTATGTTTAAGTTATTTACTCTTTTCGTTTGTTTACTATTATTAGATTTTTCACCCCCGAGACGCTTCCGGAATATAATCTAGTGGACTATTATTTAAAAGGGTTTTTTACATATTTCCCCTCCCTAACTTGCTTTATTACATATTTACCCTGCCTATAAAATCAATTACATATCTCCACTTCCTAACTCATGTATATTACATATTTATCCTTTTCATTTAAATTAGTCTTATTAAATTACTATTTTACCCTTAATAAACTTATTAAATGAGTATTACATATTTTCCCAATAGTGATTCCTTGTTCTTTCACTTGTTGCTCTTCCAAAACAATACATAAAGATCTCATAATCAATCACTCGAAAAAACACAAAGTTTCAAAAAATGCAGTCCGAAAATTGTTCATAATCAAGTGCTCCAAAAACATAGAAGTTTGAAAAATGTAAATATACCATCTTAAACAATTACAATTACGAAGTTTTGAAAAATGTAACCAAAAATGAAAACTTGAACAATTACATTGGTCTGAACCTCAACATCACTGGCCGTCACCACCGAACCTACTTGGAGTCGGAACCAAATCTAAAAACAAAACACCGGCCATCACAGCTTCCTCCCACGGTGGAGGCGCCGCCTTGAACCACCACGGGACACCGTTGCCGTCATCTTTACTCCCCAACCGAACCCATCACCAACACCCAACCATGTCTGTCGTGTACCCCATGACCCGACCTCGAGAACCCACTGAGCCTCGTCCCTGCAACACTCAACCACCACGGACCAGCTCCATCTGAGACCACCATCACAACGTCGAACCTTCCTCCTTCCGGCCATAAAAACATCATGTTGCCACCACGAAGAGTGGTGGTGGTCAGCTGCAGTCAGGGAAGGGGAACAGGGTTTCAAGGTTGGTGGCTTGTGTGTGTTTAGGATAGATTTTAGGAAGAGATTAGATAAGGAACAAGGGTAAATGGGTAATTTAATAAGCAGAGGGGGAATATGTAATTGATTTTATGGTGTGGGTAAATATGTAATAAGACAAGTTAGGAAGGGGAAATATGTAAAAAAACCCTTTTAAATAATAGTCCACTATATTATATTCCGGGAGCGTCCCGATGGTGAAAAATCTAATAATAGTAAACAAACGAAAAGAGTAAATAACTTGAACATACCACTGAGTGAAATAACTGTGTAGGCATCGAATATATATAACCATTTGTTGTAGTTGTTATAACCATTTGACCTAATGATGTTCAGATGATGGGTTGTATGAACATCTAGCTGACTCAACTTCCACAGCAGGAATAACAATAGCCTTAATAGAAACCTATTAAAACCATTACAATATGTGCTGTGAGATAACTAAAAACTAACTGCAACAACAAACAGTTATACAATATAATTTGTCCAATATTTTCAGCTACAACGATGTCTTTTATATAAGCTTTTGGTTAGTTATTTCAATTTCTCTAATAAGAAAGATGCATAGACTCCTTTAGTACCAGGAAACAAATACTAATTAGCATAATGAAATTAGTTAGCATAAATCGCCTAAACACAAAGATAAGGAAATGAGTCAAAATCTAAACTAATTAAATATGCTATATAAAAAAAATACCATATAGATGATGATGTTTTGAGATATGAGGATAATGTTTTTGCATTCGTGAGTAGTTATACGACTAAACAGAGACACTAGAGCAAACAGAGTGATGAGTTTGATGATCTGCTAGGGAAGTTAGGGCAAACGGAGAAGGCGGAACCTAGCAGGGATTGGAGGATAGGAGTGATAAGAGTGCAAGTGGTTTGGATATTTTAATTCCTGGATTTGGAAGCAGTAGCCTTATGTCGAGTAGCAGGTAGTTTGTTTTAAAGGCGTTTCATTGGTTTGTGAATATTAATTGGGTCGATTACTTGATACATTGAGGATGATGTGTAGAATTGGTAGTGTTAGTCTTAGGTAAGAGAAGAAGATGAGGAAGAACAATATAAAAGGGTGGCAGGTACGGAGGAGGTGACGGCGACGGCTGAGAGAGAAGGCGGAGGTGGTGGCGGCGACGACGAAGAGAGGAGGAGGAGGAGGTGGAGGTGGTGGAACAGTGGAGGTGAGCGTTGGGAGAAAGGTGGCAATGATGGGGATGTGGATGGTGTTAGGGTTTAGATTAAGTGAGTTTTTAGGGTTTGGAATGGGGGAGTTAAATGCCAATAATTTCGTCCCTAAGGTTTGGTCTAGTTTGCCACTTCAGTACAAAAAAGTTTTTTTTTTTTTTCGCAATGGAACCCCTAAGGTTTGGATTTTCTTGTTATTTTCGTCCTTTTCACTAATTTAGTTAAAAACTGACGTTAAGTCAGGGGCAGTTTTTAGGGCTGTTCAAATCGCTCGACGCTCGTGGCTCGCTCGGAAAATGCTCAAAAAATGCCCGCTCGATCATCCGCTCGGTTGTATATGAGCCGATCGGCTCGGTTCGGTTTGTAAATGAGCCAAGCACGAGCAAAGGTACGCTCGGCTCGGTTCGGCTCGATTAAACTTTTATTTATTTAATAATAAATACACACACAATTTACACATAGATTTATGGCTTTATATATAACATTCTATTGGATTTGACTTAGTATATGCAAACAAAATATAACTAGCCCACTTAACTCAATAAAAAATTTAACACTAGATTTAATAGTAAAACCATAAGTCATGAAGTGACAGTCTTGACTTCTTTATGTTACTAGTCATCCATCGCTAATTGTCGCTTGATATCACACTTACGTCACAACGCAACAAGTGTTCTTTAACGTATGCTCATCACATCACCAGCCTCAATCTAAGCCTCATCCTTCAACACCAGGATCTCAATATTAGTGTTATCCTCGGACATTTCGACCTTAGTTGTCACCCGACACTGGGATCGTCCATATTACTCTCCGCTCGATTCTCGCTCGGCGCTCGCTCAAAAATTTTGTGCTCAAAGAATGCTCATTAGGTTTTTGGCTCGATTGTAAATGAGCTGCTCCGCTCGGTTCGGTTTGTAAACGAGCCAAGCACGAGCAAAGCTCTGCTTGGATCGGCTCGGCTCGTGAACAACCCTAGCAGTTTTATCCTTTTGCTTAATTAAATGAGGGGCAATTTGGACCTTTCATCTATTATGTTTATTTTTCCCTTTTAAATGAAACCCTAATTATTAAACTCAACCATCTCCACCCCCTCTCTCTGTACATACATAACAACACCACCACTATTCACCATTCTCTTCACAATATACCCACCACCTCCACCAAGTGCACCACCATAACCACCAACTCCACCACGTCCTCCACTGTAACCACCTCCACCGTAACCACCACCACACTGATTCCACTGAAACCAATCGACCACCACAACCGAACCTAAAATTTTTTTAACCGAAGCTATAAACCTCTTATTCATTCACTGATTTCACCCAAAATCTCTCTAACCCATCAATAATCCCCCAACCTAATATAAAACCCTAACCTAATTCCACCCAAAACCCACTTCCCAACCCATCAACCCATTCATCCCCTGTTTTCCCAAACCCTAATAGTCCTACTATTTCTAATGATGTTCCTGCAATTAGAAGAATAGCACCGGGAGTTCACAAGAAAAAAAATCGGTTAAGAAAACAGACAAACAGTGTTAGTTTAGCTAGAAAATCGAGGCATTGAGCGGTGGTATTGTGAGTTCGGTTGTGGTTGAGTCGGTGAACGGTGTGGATGATGGTGTTAATGTGATAATGATGACGTGGCAACGGTAGAGGGTGTTGGTGGTGAGAAATCGATGAGTTCACAAGATGAGAATGAAGGTGATAAGGTGGAAGAGGAGGAAGGCGATCGGGTTTTGAAGCCGGATTAGTTTAATAATGTTCAGGTTAAGAAAGTTGCAAATGTAGAAGTGGTGGGTTGTGATGTTGGAGAGGTTGTTAAGGAAGAAGAATCGGTTGTGGTCAAAGAGGAAGGTGTTGTTGATGAACAAGATGCAATACGGTGGTAGAAGATGAAGAGAAATGTTTAGATGCTGAAATACAGACTGAAATCTATTAAAAAGGGTAGAGAGAGAGGGAGAGAGAGCTGAGGTGGAGATGAGGTAGAAGGTGGAGGGTTTTTATAATTTTTTTTATTAAAATATTAAATTGCCAGCAAAAGGATAAAACTGTCCCTGACTTAACGTCAGTTTTTAACTGAGTTAGTGAAAATGAAGAAAATAGCAAGAAAATCCAAACCTCACGGGTTCCATTACAAAAAAAATAAAAAATAAAAATTTGTACTGAATAGCAAGAAAATCCAAACCTCACGGGTTCCATTACAAAAAAAAAAAAAAAAACCAATACTTTTTTGTACTGAAGTGGCAAACTGGACAAAACCTTATGGACGAAATTGGCATTTAACTCGGAATGGGGAGAAAACTTTTATACCGGAAGAACCTTTTTTTTAATACCTAGTACCAAGTGGCACACTCAAGGGGGGGGGGGGGGGGATTTCCTCATTAAGCGTGATGTCAGCTTTATACTTTCTTTTATTAATATATATATAGATATAGATATAATTCATACTCAAAATCGGACTGTGCATAGTAATTTAGAAGGCATTCAATCACAAACATACATAATATTAAAAGTTGTCTCTCATTTACTTATTTTTTTACATCAAGTGAGGTCGTTTATCTTTTATAGTAATTTTTAATAATATAATACAATGCTTTATAAAAATACGAACATATCATTTTGGCGTGTTTACTTTCACCTTCTCTTCGAAAAAAAAGATTAATTCAAAATCAAAGAGTCGGATATAATTGATGTTTGTTATTTATGGAAAGAAACCAAACCGATACCATCCGAACAATGCTGGTACCTGCACCAATATGGTTTTCTCGATATTCCTACCAGTGTCTTGACAAACCTAACCGATTCTGACCAGATAACAACAATACTAGTAGCATTATTAACTGAATCAGTAACTTGATGCAGATGATGCATTAATTATGGAAGAGTGGCCAGTCTCTAATACTGAGAAGGTTGCTAGATTGCTAGGAATTTTTTCGACCTGTGCTCTCGCCTTAAAATTAATTTTCACAAATCCAACTTGTTTGCGATTAAAACTAACCTGGTAGAAGTTGAAGATTTGGCTAAGGTTATTTGGTGTAGGACAGGAGAAGTGTCTTCTGAGTATTTGGGTATTAGAGTGGGTACTAATATGAATAGAATTAACAATTAAAGAATGGTTTGTGAAGTGTTTAAAGCTAGGATTTCGAGTTGGAAGGCTAAATCTTTGTTTATTGGTGGTAGAGTGACCATCGGTGTTAGAAATTCTTCCAGTGTGCTATTTTTCCTTATATAAAGCACCGCTGAAGATCATTGATAGGCTGGAAGGTACAATGAAAAGGTTTCTCTGGGCATGTTCTAGAAATGGTAAGAAGATTCATTGGGTGACGTGGAATATGGTCACTACCCTAAAGAAGTTGGGAGGTTTGGGTATATACAAGCTTCAAGAGGCCAATAAAGCCCTACTGATTAAACGGATTTGGAGGTATAGGATGGAGGAGGATAGTTTATGGAGGAAGGTGGTACATGCGTGTCATACAAAAAGAATAAGTTGGTCAATTCTTCCTTTCAATGGTAATCTTATAAGCAGTTGGATAAATACTTTTAGGTTGGGGGACAGGGTGGTGATCAACGGTTAGAAGATTCATGGTTTTATTAGAGCTAGATTGCGGGACGGGTGAGTATTAGATTTTGGCTAGATCCGTGGTTATTAGAGGAACCGCTAAAAGACAGGTGGCTAGGCTTGTTCAGGTTGGAGAAAGACAAAAAAGGTGAGGTTAGCGACTGTATAAAGGTCAGTAATAATGCGATGGTGTGGAAGTGGATATGGGAGAGCTGGCTGGTTTACGGTTTAGTATTGGAAGAGTGGAAGGATTGTTCGGAGAGGCCAGTGGCGTACCCACACTATAGCCAAGGTGGGTGGGTGCCCACCTTTAAATTTAAAATGTTCGTGTAATTTGTAGGCAAAAATCCTGACCGCCCCGTTAAAAGTTCGGTTAAAACCCCCGATCGCCTTTGAATACAAATTTGAGGTCCGCTACTGGGAGAGGCTTGCTTTGGTGGAGGTGAAAGGGGGCAAAGACCAATGGGTGTGGACGGGAGACGACCCGAGTATTACTTGGTTGGTTCGTTTCAAGCGATGAGGTTGAAAGACAGAGACTTTAGTAAGAAAATGGTGCACTTAGGTGCCACTAAAAGTCAATATTTTTGCTTGGAGATCGGAGTTGTATAGATTTCCCACCTTATAATCAACTCTTGTTAGAAGGAAAATTCAAGTTCGGTCGGTTACGTGTTATCTTTGTGAAGCGGACGAATAGACGGTGGATCACCTTTTTATATCATGTTGGGTGGCATCGGCTGTATGTGCTAATGTGAGCAAGTAGTGTAATCTTCCTCCAATATTTGCATTCTCATTCCAGCATAAAACGACTAATTTGAGTAAAAAGGTAAAATGGTTTTTTTCACGGTATAGTGAAAGCGAGAAACTTCAAGATTTTCAAAGGTACAAGTTCATGAATTATTTGTTGTTTTTATGATTGAAGAATAGATCTATGAATAAAACCTCATTTGGAAAGAGTTATGTAAATGCTCAATGTATACGATATAACTTTGGTTTGTGGGTTTTGGTGGTCCTTTTTTATGGATCTAGCCTTTACTTTTTGAATTAAAGTTAAAAAAAAGTAATTTTTAAACACAATGGAACGTAAACATAGATTCCAAATTTTTTTTTTGAACAATCAAACGAGACACTTTATTCCATATCCAAAATTCGCCACAACACACCCAAAGCCCATTTAGCGAGGGGTCTACCTGGGCGTCAAAGTCATACAAACAAAGCAGAAAACAAAATAAAACATACAGAAAAGCTGTCTACACAGCAGCAAACAAACACTGCTCCGCAGCGCCTCTGCCCCAAAGGTTTAACCGTTATCAAAGATCGAGAACTCCCACCATGAATCCTTTTCAATGTTCGGCATCCTCCCTCTTTTGACCATCCACCAAAAAGACTCCAACTTAATGTCTTCGAGGAGTTTAGGAGTCGTAATGTCTATGTTCTTGAATATTTTGTCGTTCCTACCAATCCATAGCTTCCATAACCCGAGAAAAATAACTACCTGAATGATTTTTACCTCCTTTACCGGTCTCTTAATGTTGTTGCATACTTCTATAGACTGCTGCACCGAAATAAAAGGCTCTGCATCCGATATTTTTAACCAGTTGCGGACGTTTCACCACAAAGCTCGCGCCCAAACACATGTTATAAGAATATGATCAGCAGATTCCGGTTCCAGATTACATCTACGACACAAACCATCACCGAAAGTCAGACCCCTAAGTGCTAAAGCATCAGCTGTCGCAATCTTCAATCCATAGATTCCAAATACATTTAAGAAAACCCTCAAACTTTATATCTAATAGTCAATCGCTCAATGAGTCAATGGAACTCAAAATAGTACCATAACCCAAACACTAACCGTGTAATTTATCCACCTTCCTATATAATAATATAAAAATAAGTTCACGTTGACTTACAATTATTTCCAACTTCCAAGCAATCACATCCCTACTTCTTCCCTCATTCCTTCACGCGTATTATTATTATTAACTTTTATACATCCATCTATCTGAACTCTTCAGTCACTACCAATCACAAACACATCAAAAATGTATTCCAACAACGCACCTCAATCTTTCGCACCAGGAGGTATAACATCTTTCAATCAAGAACACATCCAACCCACAAGCACTGTCGGCAACAACCAACTCTGGCCGCCCACTAGCCAGATCCAGGCAACTGGCCAAGTCCACAGTCAACTTCCATCACAAGGTGATATGAGCCACGGTCCAGGGAACTCAAACAACCAGTTGCAAGGACAGACCGGCTACCGTGCGTTAGGCCAAGGACAAAGTCAACCCATCATGAATATTATTGGAGATAACAAAGCTCCTTCGTTAACAGACTTGGGACATGGTCAAGGGAACTCTCATAATCATGATCTTATTAAAAGTAGTGGGCTAAGTGGTAATTCATTAGGATCTAGTGGTCAAGCACCGTCTCATGGTGATATAAGGGCAGGCAGTGTGTCTCAATCTTCTGAGGGTCAGGTGGATGGTCATAGTAAAGATGGGAAAGCACCGGATATTAGTGATGTGGATCGAAGAGGTTCGTCGGAAACCGAAGGAACCGAGAGTGTTAAGAAGGATGTTCCTGATGCTCGGGAGTTTGTGGGGATAAGTTTGGTTGGAAATAACTTTAGGAAGTTTTATCCGAATGCGTACTTTAGGGAGCAGGACGAGGAGGAGGAGGATCAATGATTTGTTGTAAATATGAAGTATGTTTGTTTTAGATTTTGGATTTATTGATTTAATAAACCTTGTATGTTAGTTTGCCCAAACTATCTTATCTCTAATTTTGTAAATCTAGTTTTGATTTAGTAATTTGATGTGAAATTGCTTAGGATAGAAGTTGATTGTTCATCTTTACCTTTGGTCTAGGCGGCAATTATCAAACCGTCTAGACCAATGATGGTTTAGACCAAACAGATTCTACTATCCGAGAAACGATAGTAGAAACGAAGCTTGATAGAGGCAAAAGACAATGTGTCGTGCATATGTGATGCCAATTGGCAAGTTAATATTGCCAATTTTTCTGAGATCGAACAGATAGATACAAACAGAACACATAATGCATAATACATATTGGGTTCAAGTGATTTATTATTTTGATTAATGAAAGACTATTCCCAAACCTTGCCCAAGAATCCTAGAGATACTTCCATTTAAATTAGAGAATTGTTAAAGAACATTAAATCAACACATTTATAACATATACTTTTAACAAAAATGAATTCGTACATGCTAAAATGTTTCCTTGTGTTTTCACCCGAAAATATGGGTTAAGGTATATGTCATTTGTACTTGCTATAATACTCGTCATAATTGTTAGAATGTAAATATAACTTTATGTTTCTGTTTTATTATGTACATTTGAACATATTATTTGTGTATTTGTATGTAGATGTAGACATTAGATATTATTAAGTTGTACACCCCATATAATTTCGTAGCTATTTGTTTGTCAGAAAACGGCTCCGATAATTTCGGAAGGCGAATAGGGCGATTAGGGTTTTGAAGATTCTGCATGGCGGCTCGGGATCGATACAGGGTCAATACCTGGTATGATGTACCAGTTAAGAAGGACATGAACAAGGTTACGTCTCAACAGTCGAAGATTTCAAGGGATGAGGTTAAATTTTTTGCGTCAAATCTTCCTGAAAAATGCTCTTCAACAGATTTGAAGGAGACCTTGAACAGGTATGGGGATGTTTCTGGTATTTACATTGCTAGAAAATATGATAGGTTGGGCAAGAGATTTGGTTTTGCCACGTTCAATGTAGTTCGGAATAGGGTAGATCTGGAACTGAGTCTCAAAGATGTATGGATTGGAAGTTATAAGTTGTTTATCGTGCCGGCAAGGTTCGTGAACGAGAAGAAGAGTATTGATTCCAAGGGGAAGGGAGTAGATCAGACGGTACATGGTGAGAAGGTTTGGAAACCAGTAGGTGATCATGAAGACAGTGGGAATGGGGAGACGCACATGGGTTCGGCTGACATGCAGGTTGACAAAGGTCCAAGTGAGATGGTTGATCAACGATCGTTCAAGGATACACCGGTAAATAAACCGGTGGAAAAGGTTCTGCCAGAAGTGACTATCCAGGCTGATGGTAATCACTTGGATAGTTTTTATGATAATAGTATCGTTGTAAAGGTTTGTGCTTTTGGTGTTCTTATGGAGTTGAGGAGGAAGATTAAGGAAGTTTATAAGCAGCAGGTAATGATTAAGTATTTAGGTGGATTGTATGCCTTGTTGATCTTCGATAACGGCAGTGAAAAAGAGAAGTTTATGGGGGCTCGAGAGGTGTGGAATGATTGGTTTGTGATGATGGAATCTTGGGCAGGACAGACGACTATGGTTGTAACACCCCAACCGATGGCGGAAACATCGAGGTGTCACGTATTGATGAGTATACAGTAGCACATGGTAATCCAAATTTTAATTGAAATAAATATTAAATTGTAATTATCCAAAAATTGAAATACATAAGAGTTTTAAATGTGGTAATCTAATACATCACACAAGAATCAAGCATGCATAGACTCCTTATTGTCTTCATAAATACCCTAATCTTCATGCATCATTATTACCTGTTGAGTTGTAAAAATGGGGAGGGGGGGTCAACTAGAAGTTGGTGAGAATACATAATCCATGTTAAGCATATAGTTTAAGTATAAAAGTCTAGCAATTTGTATGTCTATCGTAAATTTAAGTCTACATGAATAGTATAATATGTTGACATAATCAAACCTCTGACTAGTTTAGGTCCATCCCGTCATCTACGGTTCACCTTAGTAATATGTTGAACGATAACAATCACCCACGTTACCTATGTAGGAGGTACACGTATCCGGGTGGGGTTGTCAATCCAATAGATCTATTATTGAGTATCGCCGGCTTGGCCATAGCTAATGATTATGTAAATGTTGAAACTCGTTGAAACTGTTGACTAATTCATGAGGCAGTAAAGTTTACTACTAGACATGCATGTTGAATTGCTTAAAATTGTTGCAAGTATAAAGAATCGCATAAACATGGTTACGTAAACTCACCTTGGTATAGTATTAGGTATTGAGGAATAGTATAAGTGTAGCCCAATAGATTGCCAAGTATCACCCTATGTATAAGGCAATAAATAAGTCTAAGTCTATCTAGTCTATAAGTATATTCTAGGGTTTCGATTTTGGGGATATCCAATTGTTGAATTTAAAATAAAATGTTAATTAAATAAAGGGAAATTTGATAATTAAATAAAAAGTCTTTTTATAAAATTTGAATTTAGAATGTTCACAATAATGTGTTTGAAGTATAAAAATAATTTTTATAAAATTATTTCCTTTAAAATAGATTTTTAAATCTATTTATTACAAATTGCCAAAATTTAACTTTAATATTTAAAAATACTAAAATTAAAGAATTATTATTTTAAAAATCATATTTCTGTTCTAAGTATTTAAAAATAAATTGTATAAAATTTTGGTGCAAAAATAATAAAAATTGAATTTATTATGATTTAATTATGATTAAATCTAACAAAAATTGATTAAAAATATAAAATAAATGATTTTTCTGAATTAAAAATCATTTCAGTAAAGTTTACCATTGTACAAACATAGGATAATTTTTGTAGAAATTAATAAAATTGTTTTGATATTTTAATGGATTTTTATAAATATAATAGTATAAAATTGATTTAAATATTATAAATATTAAATCAATGAATTTCAGAAAACTAAAAATTGTAAATAAAACTTTTACCTCAGATTTGATAAATATATTTTTTTTAGAATTTATAAAAAGGTTTTAATATTTAAAAACGAATTTATAAGATTTGATATATATTATATAATTATAAATGGTTAGTCTTTAAAAAAAGAAAAAATGTGGAAAAGGGACGCCCAAGCCGGGACTCGAACCCGGGTGTCCTTGGTTTCAAGCATTGATCACAACCACTTGGCCTAGGCCTGTGGTTGTGATAAATCTCTGTTTAAATAAAATAAGTATACTAGGTCGATCCAGTTTATCCCCAAATCAAGATTACGAACCCTAGCTTTTCCAATCAAGCATTCACACACCTTTAACCCGATTAATGTTATGGCTTTCGTTGTGTGGATGCCGATCAACAAAACCCTCAAACATAATTGCACTTACAGAAACGTTTGCTAATAGATTGCCCGGTCAAAACTCGAAGTCAAACCACGAACGATTGACAAGCTTAGATGATGATTCAGAGAAATTGGAGGTTAAGGAAGATGTATGAGCGAGTTGTAAAGCATCGCAGAAGGTCAATTTATATAGGGGATCGATGGTTTGATTAATTGGCAAGTTTGACCAAAATTGAAGTCCAAACGCGTAATGGTTCAATTTGGTGGACAATTGATTATCAATCAGTGTGTAGCTTAGTCGTGTGAGGCCGGTCATCGCGTAGGGTTACCAAAATTAGATCAATCACGAATTAATCTTGATTGATTATGTATACGCGTACCCACAGTTGACTTTCCTTAGTCAACTGTGAAGGTTTCAATTATGTATATAATTATAACGTGCTGGGGTTTAATCAAAGGTGTTGTCCAGCCCAGCTGGTTTGTGTACTTGGGTGGTTTGGGCCGGCCTTGGGCGCGGGTTCGATTCCCGGCCCAAGTGTTTATTTTTTTTGAAATATATCTCACACATCCACATATATAATATATATATATATATATATATATAGTATTAGGGTTCCAAATATGCGACAAAAAAATAATTAATGCGAATAATATAGGTAGAACTTGACGTTTTATTAATAATAGTCGTGTAACGTACAAGTATAATTACGAAATGTTACAGTCTCCCCTACTTTTAGGAACTTCGTCCCGAAGTTGGAGTTGGAGAGTCTGGTGGAAAAAGATGTGGATACTTCGACTTCATCTGGTCTTTACGTTCCTAAGTGAACTCTGGGCCTCGTTTAGATTCCCAACGAACTTTAACGATCGGAATGCGGCTGCGCTTGAGTTTCTTGACTCCAGTATCAACAATCTCGACGGGTTTCTAGATAATGTGCATGCTTTCATCAATTTGCACATCCTCAAGAGGAACATGAAGGTTCTCATCCGCTAAGCATTTCTTGAGATTCGAAACATGGAAAGTCGGGTGAACATTGCTTAGCTCAGGTGGAAGATCAAGTTTGTAAGCCACTTTTCCAACTCTGTCAAGAATTTTGAAGGGGCCTACGTATCGAGGAGCTAGTTTTCCCTTTCTACCGAAACGAATTACTCCTTTCCAAGGGGATACCTTAAGTAGTACAAGGTCCCCAACTTGAAATTCCAAGGGTTTACGACGTTTATCAGCATAACTCTTCTAACGACTTCTAGCCTTGAGAAGATTATCCTGAATAATCTGAATTTTGTCTGTGGTTTCCTGGATTAGTTCGGGTCCAGTAATACGAGCTTCACCAACCTCAGTCCAACAGACAGGTGAACGACATTTCCGACCATAGAGTGCCTCGAAAGGAGCCATGTTAATGCAGGCGTGGTAACTGTTGTTGTATGAAAACTCAACCAAAGGAAGATGAGAATCCCATGCGCCACCAAAATCGATGATACATGCCCTGAGCATATCCTCAAGTGTTTGGATGGTCCGTTCAGTCTGACCATCTGTTTGAGGGTGATAAGCAGTACTCAGGTTCAACTTGGTACCCAAAGCATCTTGTAGAGACTCCCAAAAGTGAGAGGTGAAACGACCATCGCGATCAGAAATAATGTCCAAAGGTATACCGTGACGACATACGATTTCACTTACGTACATCTTTGCCAATCTTTCCACAGAATACTTCTCACGAATAGGTAGGAAGTGGGCTGACTTGGTCAAACGATCGACGATTACCCAAATACTGTCAAATCCTTTGGGTGTACGAGGGAGTTTGGTGATGAAATCCATAGCTATGCTCTCCCATTTCCATACAGGAATCTCTGGTTGTTCAAGCATGCCTGATGGTCGTTGATGTTCAGCCTTGACCTTGGAACAAGTGAGGCATTTTGCAACGAAAAGAGCAATGTCTTTCTTCATACCACGCTACCAATAAGAATAACGAAGATCTTGATACATCTTGTCAGCTCCAGGATGAATCGAATAACGAGACTTATGAGCCTCGTTCATGAGGAAAGTACGAAGATCATCTCGGTCGGGAATCCACAGTCGATTAAGGAAATAGAGAAGACCATCGGGTTGGGTTTCAAGTTGAGTTTCAGCACCACAAGACATTTCATCATACATGTTACCTTGGGTGACTGATGTGTGTTGAGCCTGGAGAATGCGATCTTGAAGATCAGTACGAACTCTTGCACATTGGAGTTTGACACGCTCTTTACGACTAAGTGCGTCAGCCACAACATTTGCCTTGCCAGGATGGTAGCGAATTTTGCAATCATAGTCGTTAAGTAATTCAACCCAACGTCGTTGCCTCATGTTAAGATTCTTTTGGTCGAAGACATGTTGGAGAATTTTGTGGTCCGTGAACACCACACATTTGGTCCCATAAAGATAATGTCTCCAAATCTTGAGAGCAAAGACGACAGCGCCCAATTCAAGATCATGGGTGGTATAATTCTTTTCGTGAGTCTTGAGTTGTCGAGACGCATAAGCAATAACCTTTCCTCGTTGCATGAGAACACAACCAAGACCCTGGTTCGATGCATCACAGTAGACCACGAAATCATCATTACCATCAGGTAGAGACAAGATAGGGGCTTCACAAAGTTTCAGCTTAAGAGTTTCAAATGCTTCCTCTTGCTTTGGTCCCCACTCATAGGGTTTACCCTTGTGAGTTAAGGTAGTGAGAGGAACAGCGATCTTGGAGAAATTGGCGATGAATCGACGATAATAACCAGCCAAACCGAGGAAAGAACGGACTTCAGTTGGAGTTTGAGGAACACTCCAATTTTTCACAGCTTCGATCTTTGCGGGATCAACATGAATTCCGTTCATATCAATGACGTGTCCCAAAAATTGAACTTCCTTAAGCCAAAATTCACATTTTGAGAACTTGGCGTACAGTTGTTCTTTCTTTAGGAGACCCAAGATGGAGTGAAGATGTTGTTCGTGATCGGATTTTGATTTAGAGTAAATCAAAATATCATCGATGAAGACGATCACGAATTTGTCGAGATAGGGTCTACAAACCCGATTCATCAAATCCATAAATACTGCGGGGGCGTTGGTCAATCCAAAAGGCATAACCATGAATTCATAGTGACCATAGCGTGTGCGAAAAGTTGTCTTGGGAATATCTTCATCGTGGACTCTAAGCTGATGATAACCAGAACGGAGATCAATCTTCGAGAAGTGGGTTGCTCCTTGAAGTTGATCGAAGAGGTCGTCAATCCTAGGAAGTGGATAACGATTCTTGATGGTGAGTTTGTTGAGTTCACGGTAGTCAATACACATTCTAAGAGAACCATCTTTCTTTTTAACGAACAAGACAGGGGCTCCCCATGGAGAAGAACTAGGGCGAATGAACCCTTTATCAGAAAGTTCCTGCAATTGACTGGCAAGTTCTTGCATCTCAGAGGGTGCAAGACGATAAGGAGCTTTAGCGACAGGATTAGCACCAGGAACAAGATCAATCCGAAATTCCACTTGTCGAGCAGGAGGCAAGACAGGTAAATCCTCTGGGAAGACTTCAGGATAGTCTCGAATAATAGGAATGTCTTGGATACTTTTGCCTTTGTCCTTCTTCTCTATCACGTTAGCTAAGAAGGCTGTATACCCCTTTCGTAAGTACTTTTGGGCAGTAGTACAAGACATAAGCTTAAGCTCGCCACAGGGTTTCTCACCATAGATCTTCAAAATCTCACCAGATTCGAGAGGAATGCGTATGACTTTCTCGAAGCACAAAATTTCGGCACGATGAGTTGACAACCAGTCCATGCCTACTATAACATCAAAACTACCAAGATGCATGGGGATGAGATCGATAGAGAAGGTATGATTGTCGAGGTTCAACAAGCAGTTACGAATAATAGAGTCGATCGAAATAGACTTCCCGTTAGCTACCTCTACCACTAAAGGTTCCTCTAGATTTGTGTGGGGTAAGTTAAGTAAAGGTTCAAACTTCAGTGACACAAATGACTTATCAGCTCCCGAATCAAATAATATGGATGCATAGTGGTTATTAATGAGGAACGTACCATTCACCACTTCGTTGTTGTCACGAGCCTGGTTAGCGTTGAGATTGTAGGCGCGACCTCGAGCACCTTGGTTCTGGTTGCGGTTCTGGTTTTGGTTTTGGTTTCGGTTTTGGTTCTGGTTACGATTAGGGCAGTTGTTGATGTAGTGATCAGGGCTGCCACACTCGTAGCATTGACCACGAGTAGGCCTGTTGTTTTGTTGGTTGGGAGCAGGGTTGTTTTTGGCAGGGTTGTTTTGGTTGTTTTGGTTGTTTTGGGCAGCAGGGGCTTGACAGGCATTGGTGTAGTGTCCATACCGTTTACAGTTATTACACTAGCGGCATGGTCTACCAGGAAGATGATGGAACTGGCAGGTGTTGCAAAGAGGGTGTGTCCCACCATAGGGTTTCTTGGCTGGGTTTTGGGTAGCAGGTGGAGTAGCAGCAACCATGTAGTTTCTAGCCTTGCGCTTTTTGTTGCTTGAGGTCTCAGGCTTGACTTCAATTGCAGGCTGTGGAGTGTCTTTGGCAATCGTCTTCTTAGTGCCCTTGCGGAAGAGAGTACCGTTCTTCACGTGATAATCAGTAAGAGTGGCCGCTAGACGTTTGGCCTCTTCCAAAGTTGCAGGATTTCTACCCCAAACGGTGTCCTGGATTTGCATGGGCAGACCACCGATGTACTTCTCGATGGCTACCGGCAGAGGAGTAACTTTGTGAGGCAACAATAAACTAAGCTCGTGAAAGCGGGTGTTGTAGGCAAGGTTTTCCCCACTATCTTGAGCTAGGGTGTGGAACTCATCCTCAAGCTTCTTAACTTCATTGCGAGGACAAAACTCTTCCTTCATGACCTCCTTGACTTGGTCCCATGTCATAGCAAGAGCAACTTCGGCCCCACGAGTACGCTTTTCTTCATTCAACCAAGTGAGTGCTCGTTTATGGAGAACACTCATGGCGTAACGAACCTTGAAGTTGTCGGGGCACTCACTGTTGATGAAGGTATTCTCAATACCCTCGAACCATTGGAGGAGTCCTATAGCTCCTTCTTCACCACTAAACTTTGGAGGGTTACAAGAGTTGAAATGCTTAAGGGTGCAGGCTGGGGGTCCATTTCCATTGCCATTGCCGTTCCCGTTCCCGTTGCCGTGACCATTCCCGTTGCCGTTCATTTGGATGACCTGAGCGAGTAAATTGGGAACCAGAGTTGCGATTTGCTGCGCCATTTGTTGAGAAATGATCGCAGCTAGTTGGGCATCGATACCATTGTTGTTGTGGCTAGAACCTTGGTCATGGTTATGGTTGTCACCACCTTCTTCGTGGTTCTCACCATTGCTGTTGCGAGTGCTGCGACGTGGAGGCATGATCTATAATAGACACAATGAAATGAATGAGATTATATAAGGAATGTAATCATTTATTCATTAGTTAAAACGAATAAACGAAAACGTTGACTTATCAAAGATTCTAAATTTTAATAACATATGAAGACATGCTTTATAAGTGAACACTCATCCCGAGAATTCCCAGGTAGGCATCCGGGTCCCTCGTCTGATTGGGATATATGCGCAATGCCAGCCTAGACAGAAGACTCGGAATACAGGCGTTCACCCTTCCAGATTGCACGTGTTCGTTATTAAAATCTAGAACTTCGACGAGATCTCAAGGGGGTTCAGGTTAAACCTGAGGATTTTGTCCTATTAATCTAATGGTGGATCAGGATTGCAGCAGACGAATAAGAGTAGTCACATGTAGGTTTAGGGTTATATAAGGTATAGGATAAGGATAGGATTAGGGAAGCAATTAGGGTTACAAGTAAGAGAAACAAGTACTGTTTAAGTCCCTAAGGTTATAGTCTAGATTATTTTCTAATAACCTAATTCCCTATAACCAAGGCTCTGATACCAATCTGTAACACCCCAACCGATGGCGGAAACATCGAGGTGTCACGTATTGATGAGTATACAGTAGCACATGGTAATCCAAATTTTAATTGAAATAAATATTAAATTGTAATTATCCAAAAATTGAAATACATAAGAGTTTTAAATGTGGTAATCTAATACATCACACAAGAATCAAGCATGCATAGACTCCTTATTGTCTTCATAAATACTCTAATCTTCATGCATCATTATTACCTGTTGAGTTGTAAAAATGGGGGGGGGGGGGGTCAACTAGAAGTTGGTGAGAATACATAATCCATGTTAAGCATATAGTTTAAGTATAAAAGTCTAGCAATTCGTATGTCTATCGTAAATTTAAGACTACATGAATAGTATAATATGTTGACATAATCAAACCTCCGACTAGTTTAGGTCCATCCCGTCATCTATGGTTCACCTTAGTAATATGTTGAACGATAACAATCACCCACGTTACCTACGTAGGAGGTACACGTATCCGGGTGGGGTTGTCAATCCAATAGATCTATTATTGAGTATCGCCGGCTTGGCCATAGTTAATGATTATGTAAATGTTGAAACTCGTTGAAACTCGTTGAAACTGTTGACTAATTCATGAGGCAGTAAAGTTTACTACTAGACATGCATGTTGAATTGCTTAAAATTGTTGCAAGTATAAAGAATCACATAAACATGGTTACGTAAACTCACCTTGGTAAAGTATTAGGTATTGAGGAATAGTATAAGTGTAGCCCAATAGATTGCCAAGTATTACCCTATGTATAAGGCAACAAATAAGTCTAAGTCTAACTAGTTTATAAGTATATCCTAGGGTTTCGATTTGGGGATATCCAATTGTTGAATTTAAAATAAAATGTTAATTAAATAAAGGGAAATTTGATAATTAAATAAAAGAAAGTCTTTTTATAAAATTTGAATTTATAATGTTCAAAATAATGTGTTTGAAGTATAAAAATAATTTTTATAAAATTATTTCCTTTAAAATAGATTTTTAAATCTATTTATTACAAATTGCCAAAATTTAACTTTAATATTTAAAAATACTAAAATTAAAGAATTATTATTTTAAAAATCATATTTCTGTTCTAAATATTTAAAAATAAATTGTATAAAATTTTGGTGCAAAAATAATAAAAATTGAATTTATTATGATTTAATTATGATTAAATCTAACAAAAATTGATTAAAAATATAAAATAAATGATTTTTCTGAATTAAAAATCATTTCAGTAAAGTTTACCATTGTACAAACATAGGATAATTTTTGTAGAAATTAATAAAATTGTTTTGATATTTTAATGGATTTTTATAAATATAATAGTATAAAATTGATTTAATTATTATAAATATTAAATCAATGAATTTCAGAAAACTAAAAATTGCAAATAAAACTTTTACCTCAGATTTGATAAATATAATTTTTTTTAGAATTTATAAAAAGGTTTTAATATTTAAAAACGAATTTATAAGATTTGATATATAATATATAATTATAAATGGTTAGTCTTTAAAAAAAGAAAAAATGTGGAAAAGGGACGCCCAAGCCGGGACTCGAACCCGGGTGTCCTTGGTTTCAAGCACAACCACTTGTCCTAGGCCTGTGGTTGTGATAAATCTCTGTTTAAATAAAATAAATATACTAGGTCGATCCAGTTTATCCCCAAATCAAGATTACGAAGCCTAGCTTTTCCAATCAAGCAATTCACACATCTTTAACCCGATTAATGTTAGGGCTTTCGTTGTGTGGATGCCGATCAACAAAACCCTCAAACATAATTGCACTTACAGAAACATTTGCTAATAGATTGCCCGGTCAAAACTCGAAGTCAAACCACGAACGATTGACAAGCTTAGATGATGATTCAGAGAAATTGGAGGTTAAGGAAGATGTATGAGCGAGTTGTAAAGCATCGCAGAAGGTCAATTTATATAGGGGATCGATGGTTTGATTAATTGGCAAGTTTGACCAAAATTGAAGTCCAAACGCGTAATGGTTCAATTTGGTGGACAATTGATTATCAATCAGTGTGTAGCTTAGTCGTGTGAGGCCGGTCATCGCATAGGGTTACCAAAATTAGATCAATCACGAATTAATCTTGATTGATTATGTATACGCGTACCCACAGTTGACTTTCCTTAGTCAACCGTGAAGGTTTCAATTATGTATATAATTATAACGTGCTGGGGTTTAATCAAAGGTGTTGTCCAGCCTAGCTGGTTTGTGTACTTGGGTGGTTTGGGCCGGCCTTGGGCGCGGGTTCGATTCCCGGCCCAAGTGTTTATTTTTTTTGAAATATATGTCACACATCGACATATAATATATATATATATATATATATATATATATATATATATAGTAATAGGGTTCCAAATATGCGACAAAAAAATAATTAATGCGAATAATATAGGTAGAACTTGACGTTTTATTAATAATAGTCGTGTAACGTACAAGTATAATTACGAAATGTTACAGTCTCCCCTACTTTTAGGAACTTCGTCCCGAAGTTGGAGTTGGAGAGTCTGGTGGAAAAAGATGTGGATACTTCGACTTCATCTGGTCTTTACGTTCCTAAGTGAACTCTGGGCCTCGTTTAGATTCCCAACGAACCTTAACGATCGGAATGCGGCTGCGCTTGAGTTTCTTGACTCCAGTATCAACAATCTCGACGGGTTTCTCGATAATGTGCATGCTTTCATCAATTTGCACATCCTCAAGAGGAACATGAAGGTTCTCATCCGCTAAGCATTTCTTGAGATTCGAAACATGGAAAGTCGGGTGAACATTGCTTAGCTCAGGTGGAAGATCAAGTTTGTAAGGCACTTTTCCAACTCTGTCAAGAATTTTGAAGGGGCCTACGTATCGAGGAGCTAGTTTTCCCTTTCTACCGAAACGAATTACTCCTTTCCAAGGGGATACCTTAAGTAGTACAAGGTCCCCAACTTGAAATTCCAAGGGTTTACGACGTTTATCAGCATAACTCTTCTAACGACTTCTAGCCTTGAGAAGATTATCCTGAATAATCTGAATTTTGTCTGTGGTTTCCTGGATTAGTTCGGGTCCAGTAATACGAGCTTCACCAACCTCAGTCCAACAGACAGGTGAACGACATTTCCGACCATAGAGTGCCTCGAAAGGAGCCATGTTAATGCTGGCGTGGTAACTGTTGTTGTATGAAAACTCAACCAAAGGAAGATGAGAATCCCATGCGCCACCAAAATCGATGATACATGCCCTGAGCATATCCTCAAGTGTTTGGATGGTCCGTTCAGTCTGACCATCTGTTTGAGGGTGATAAGCAGTACTCAGGTTCAACTTGGTACCCAAAGCATCTTGTAGAGACTCCCAAAAGTGAGAGGTGAAACGACCATCGCGATCAGAAATAATGTCCAAAGGTATACCGTGACGACATACGATTTCACTTACGTACATCTTTGCCAATCTTTCCACAGAATACTTCTCACGAATAGGTAGGAAGTGGGCTGACTTGGTCAAACGATCGACGATTACCCAAATACTGTCAAATCCTTTGGGTGTACGAGGGAGTTTGGTGATGAAATCCATGCCTATGCTCTCCCATTTCCATACAGGAATCTCTGGTTGTTCAAGCATGCCTGATGGTCGTTGATGTTCAGCCTTGACCTTGGAACAAGTGAGGCATTTTGCAACGAAAAGAGCAATGTCTTTCTTCATACCACGCTACCAATAAGAATAACGAAGATCTTGATACATCTTGTCAGCTCCAGGATGAATAGAATAACGAGACTTATGAGCCTCGTTCATGAGGAAAGTACGAAGATCATCTCGGTCGGGAATCCACAGTCGATTAAGGAAATAGAGAAGACCATCGGGTTGGGTTTCAAGTTGAGTTTCAGCACCACTAGACATTTCATCATACATGTTACCTTGGGTGACTGATGTGTGTTGAGCCTGGAGAATGCGATCTTGAAGATCAGTACGAACTCTTGCACATTGGAGTTTGACACGCTCTTTACGACTAAGTGCGTCAGCCACAACATTTGCCTTGCCAGGATGGTAGCGAATTTCGCAATCATAGTCGTTAAGTAATTCAACCCAACGTCGTTGCCTCATGTTAAGATTCTTTTGGTCGAAGACATGTTGGAGAATTTTGTGGTCCGTGAACACCACACATTTGGTCCCATAAAGATAATGTCTCCAAATCTTGAGAGCAAAGACGACAGCGCCCAATTCAAGATCATGGGTGGTATAATTCTTTTCGTGAGTCTTGAGTTGTCGAGACGCATAAGCAATAACCTTTCCTCGTTGCATGAGAACACAACCAAGACCCTGGTTCGATGCATCACAGTAGACCACGAAATCATCATTACCATCAGGTAGAGACAAGATAGGGGCTTCACAAAGTTTCAGCTTAAGAGTTTCAAATGCTTCCTCTTGCTTTGGTCCCCACTCATAGGGTTTACCCTTGTGAGTTAAGGTAGTGAGAGGAACAGCGATCTTGGAGAAATTGGCGATGAATCGACGATAATAACCAGCCAAACCGAGGAAAGAACGGACTTCAGTTGGAGTTTGAGGAACACTCCAATTTTTCACAGCTTCGATCTTTGCGGGATCAACATGAATTCCGTTCATATCAATGACGTGTCCCAAAAATTGAACTTCCTTAAGCCAAAATTCACATTTTGAGAACTTGGCGTACAGTTGTTCTTTCTTTAGGAGACCCAAGATGGAGTGAAGATGTTGTTCGTGATCGGATTTTGATTTAGAGTAAATCAAAATATCATCGATGAAGACGATCACGAATTTGTCGAGATAGGGTCTACAAACCCGATTCATCAAATCCATAAATACTGCGGGGGCGTTGGTCAATCCAAAAGGCATAACCATGAATTCATAGTGACCATAGCGTGTGCGAAAAGCTGTCTTGGGAATATCTTCATCGTGGACTCTAAGCTGATGATAACCAGAACGGAGATCAATCTTCGAGAAGTGGGTTGCTCCTTGAAGTTGATCGAAGAGGTCGTCAATCCTAGGAAGTGGATAACGATTCTTGATGGTGAGTTTGTTGAGTTCACGGTAGTCAATACACATTCTAAGAGAACCATCTTTCTTTTTAACGAACAAGACAGGGGCTCCCCATGGAGAAGAACTAGGGCGAATGAACCCTTTATCAGAAAGTTCCTGCAATTGACTGGCAAGTTCTTGCATCTCAGAGGGTGCAAGACGATAAGGAGCTTTAGCGACAGGATTAGCACCAGGAACAAGATCAATCCGAAATTCCACTTGTCGAGCAGGAGGCAAGACAGGTAAATCCTCTGGGAAGACTTCAGGATAGTCTCGAATAATAGGAATGTCTTGGATACTTTTGCCTTTGTCCTTCTTCTCTATCACGTTAGCTAAGAAGGCTGTATACCCCTTTCGTAAGTACTTTTGGGCAGTAGTACAAGACATAAGCTTAAGCTCGCCACAGGGTTTCTCACCATAGATCTTCAAAATCTCACCAGATTCGAGAGGAATGCGTATGACTTTCTCGAAGCACAAAATTTCGGCACGATGAGTTGACAACCAGTCCATGCCTACTATAACATCAAAACTACCAAGATGCATGGGGATGAGATCGATAGAGAAGGTATGATTGTCGAGGTTCAACAAGCAGTTACGAATAATAGAGTCGATCGAAATAGACTTCCCGTTAGCTACCTCTACCACTAAAGGTTCCTCTAGATTTGTGTGGGGTAAGTTAAGTAAAGGTTCAAACTTCAGTGACACAAATGACTTATCAGCTCCCGAATCAAATAATATGGATGCATAGTGGTTATTAATGAGGAACGTACCATTCACCACTTCGTTGTTGTCACGAGCCTGGTTAGCGTTGAGATTGTAGGCGCGACCTCGAGCACCTTGGTTCTGGTTGCGGTTCTGGTTTTGGTTTTGGTTTTGGTTTCGGTTTTGGTTCTGGTTACGATTAGGGCAGTTGTTGATGTAGTGATCAGGGCTGCCACACTTGTAGCATTGACCACGAGTAGGCCTGTTGTTTTGTTGGTTGGGAGCAGGGTTGTTTCTGGCAGGGTTGTTTTGGTTGTTTTGGGCAGCAGGGGCTTGACAGGCATTGGTGTAGTGTCCATACCGTTTACAGTTATTACACTAGCGGCATGGTCTACCAGGAAGATGATGGAACTGGCAGGTGTTGCAAAGAGGGTGTGTCCCACCATAGGGTTTCTTGGCTGGGTTTTGGGTAGCAGGTGGAGTAGCAGCAACCATGTAGTTTCTAGCCTTGCGCTTTTTGTTGCTTGAGGTCTCAGGCTTGACTTCAATTGCAGGCTGTGGATTGTCTTTAGCAACCGTCTTCTTAGTGCCCTTGCGGAAGAGAGTACCGTTCTTCACGTGATTATCAGTAAGAGTGGCCGCTAGACGTTTGGCCTCTTCCAAAGTTGCAGGATTTCTACCCCAAACGGTGTCCTGGATTTGCATGGGCAGACCACCGATGTACTTCTCGATGGCTACCGGCAGAGGAGTAACTTTGTGAGGCAACAATAAACTAAGCTCGTGAAAGCGGGTGTTGTAGGCAAGGTTTTCCCCACTATCTTGAGCTAGGGTGTGGAACTCATCCTCAAGCTTCTTAACTTCATTGCGAGGACAAAACTCTTCCTTCATGACCTCCTTGACTTGGTCCCATGTCATAGCAAGAGCAACTTCGGCCCCACGAGTACGCTTTTCTTCATTCCACCAAGTGAGTGCTCGTTTATGGAGAACACTCATGGCGTAACGAACCTTGAAGTTGTCGGGGCACTCACTGTTGATGAAGGTATTCTGAATACCCTCGAACCATTGGAGGAGTCCTGTAGCTCCTTCTTCACCACTAAACTTTGGAGGGTTACAAGAGTTGAAATGCTTAAGGGTGCAGGCTGGGGGTCCATTTCCATTGCCATTGCCGTTCCCGTTCCCGTTGCCGTGACCATTCCCGTTGCCGTTCATTTGGATGACCTGAGCGAGTAAATTGGGAACCAGAGTTACGATTTGCTGCGCCATTTGTTGAGAAATGATCGCAGCTAGTTGGGCATCGATACCATTGTTGTTGTGGCTAGGACCTTGGTCATGGTTATGGTTGTCACCACCTTCTTCGTGGTTCTCACCATTGCTGTTGCGAGTGCTGCGACGTGGAGGCATGATCTGTAATAGACACAATGAAATGAATGAGATTATATAAGGAATGTAATCATTTATTCATTAGTTAAAACGAATAAACGAAAACGTTGACTTATCAAAGATTCTAAATTTTAATAACATATGAAGACATGCTTTATAAGTGAACACTCATCCCGAGAATTCCCAGGTAGGCATCCGGGTCCCTCGTCTGATTGGGATATATGCGCAATGCCAGCCTAGACAGAAGACTCGGAATACAGGCGTTCACCCTTCCAGATTGCACGTGTTCGTTATTAAAATCTAGAACTTCGACGAGATCTCAAGGGGGTTCAGGTTAAACCTGAGGATTTTGTCCTATTAATCTAATGGTGGATCAGGATTGCAGCAGACGAATAAGAGTAGTCACATGTAGGTTTAGGGTTATATAAGGTATAGGATAAGGATAGGATTAGGGAAGCAATTAGGGTTACAAGTAAGAGAAACAAGTACTGTTTAAGTTCCTAAGGTTATAGTCTAGATTATTTTCTAATAACCTAATTCCCTATAACCAAGGCTCTGATACCAATCTGTAACACCCCAACCGATGGCGGAAACATCGAGGTGTCACGTATTGATGAGTATACAGTAGCACATGGTAATCCAAATTTTAATTGAAATAAATATTAAATTGTAATTATCCAAAAATTGAAATACATAAGAGTTTTAAATGTGGTAATCTAATACATCACACAAGAATCAAGCATGCATAGACTCCTTATTGTCTTCATAAATACTCTAATCTTCATGCATCATTATTACCTGTTGAGTTGTAAAAATAGGGGGGGGGGGGGTCAACTAGAAGTTGGTGAGAATACATAATCCATGTTAAGCATATAGTTTAAGTATAAAAGTCTAGCAATTCGTATGTCTATCGTAAATTTAAGTCTGCATGAATAGTATAATATGTTGACATAATCAAACCTCCGACTAGTTTAGGTCCATCCCGTCATCTACGGTTCACCTTAGTAATATGTTGAACGATAACAATCACCCACGTTACCTATGTAGGAGGTACACGTATCCGGGTGGGGTTGTCAATCCAATAGATCTATTATTGAGTATCGCCGGCTTGGCCATAGCTAATGATTATGTAAATGTTGAAACTCGTTGAAACTCGTTGAAACTGTTGACTAATTCATGAGGCAATAAAGTTTACTACTAGACATGCATGTTAAATTGCTTAAAATTGTTGCAAGTATAAAGAATCACATAAACATGGTTACGTAAACTCACCTTGGTAAAGTATTAGGTATTGAGGAATAGTATAAGTGTAGCCCAAAAGATTGCCAAGTATTACCCTATGTATAAGGCAACAAATAAGTCTAAGTCTAACTAGTTTATAAGTATATCCTAGGGTTTCGATTTGGGGATATCCAATTGTTGAATTTAAAATAAAATGTTAATTAAATAAAGGGAAATTTGATAATTAAATAAAAGAAAGTCTTTTTATAAAATTTGAATTTAGAATGTTCACAATAATGTGTTTGAAGTATAAAAATAATTTTTATAAAATTATTTCCTTTAAAATAGATTTTTAAATCTATTTATTACAATTTGCCAAAATTTAACTTTAATATTTAAAAATACTAAAATTAAAGAATTATTATTTTAAAAATTATATTTCTATTCTAAATATTTAAAAATAAATTGTATAAAATTTTGGTGCAAAAATAATAAAAATTGAATTTATTATGATTTAATTATGATTAAATCTAACAAAAATTGATTAAAAATATAAAATAAATGATTTTTCTGAATTAAAAATCATTTCAGTAAAGTTTACCATTGTACAAACATAGGATAATTTTTGTAGAAATTAATAAAATTGTTTTGATATTTTAATGGATTTTTAGAAATATAATAGTATAAAATTGATTTAATTATTATAAATATTAAATCAATGAATTTCAGAAAACTAAAAATTGCAAATAAAACTTTTACCTCAGATTTGATAAATATAATTTTTTTTAGAATTTATAAAAAGGTTTTAATATTTAAAAACGAATTTATAAGATTTGATATATAATATATAATTATAAATGGTTAGTCTATAAAAAAAGAAAAAATGTGGAAAAGGGACGCCCAAGCCGGGACTCGAACCCGGGTGTCCTTGGTTTCAAGCATTGATCACAACCCCTTGGCCTAGGCTTGTGGTTGTGATAAATCTCTGTTTAAATAAAATAAATATACTAGGTCGATCCAGTTTATCCCCAAATCAAGATTACGAAGCCTAGCTTTTCCAATCAAGCAATTCACACATCTTTAACCCGATTAATGTTAGGGCTTTCGTTGTGTGGATGCCGATCAACAAAACCCTGAAACATAATTGCACTTACAGAAACGTTTGCTAATAGATTGCCCGGTCAAAACTCGAAGTCAAACCACGAACGATTGACAAGCTTAGATGATGATTCAGAGAAATTGGAGGTTAAGGAAGATGTATGAGCGAGTTGTAAAGCATCGCAGAAGGTCAATTTATATAGGGGATCGATGGTTTGATTAATTGGCAAGTTTGACCAAAATTGAAGTCCAAACGCGTAATGGTTCAATTTGGTGGACAATTGATTATCAATCAGTGTGTAGCTTAGTCGTGTGAGGCCGGTCATCGCGTAGGGTTACCAAAATTAGATCAATCACGAATTAATCTTGATTGATTATGTATACGCGTACCCACAGTTGACTTTCCTTAGTCAACTGTGAAGGTTTCAATTATGTATATAATTATAACGTGCTGGGGTTTAATCAAAGGTGTTGTCCAGCCCAGCTGGTTTGTGTACTTGGGTGGTTTGGGCCGGCCTTGGGCGCGGGTTCGATTCCCGGCCCAAGTGTTTATTTTTTTTGAATCATATCTCACACATCCACATATATAATATATCTATACTATATTATAAAGCATATTAGAAGGATAATATGGTCATTTCACCCATTTTTTCAACATGTACAAACATTAAAACACATGGTACAAGCATTTAAAGCACCAATGTGTTGAAACTATCTTAATTATGCTGTGAAGCCGCATGGATAATAATATCGGAACTTGTTGACCCGTTTTACCATTTCGGATCCAATATAATGTTTACGTCTCTAGGGAAACCCTATTCATTTCCATTTCGCAGCCGCTCATCCATCCCCCCTCTCTCTGATAACCCTAACACTTTTACTCTCTATTTTGCTCCAACCTAAATCTATGGCGATAAAAGAGCTATGGTAACAATCGGAAAAGGTGACGAAGGATCTATGGTTGCAGTCGGAAAAGGTGATGTGAGCGGTTTTGGGTTACTGGGAACCCAGGCGGCGACGACTTCAAAGATTAGTCCAATGATATTAAGTTCTTCAACGGTGAGTATTTCCCTCTTTTATCTTTTATAAATTATTTGATGCACATAGTTCTTTACTGATTTCTTGAATATAGAATGTAATTTTTGTGTTTGATTCTTATAATTTATTATACATAGCCTTGGTTACTCACTCATTTTGGTGTTTGTGGGTTCGTACTTTTCTAGGGCTTCAACATTTTCAAGCCATCTTCTTCAATGAATTTAACTAACAGGTATGTCAATGCATTATTGATAGAGGTGGGCTATGAATTAAGCCTAAATTTATATAAAAAATAACATACTGGTTGATATAGTCCCTTGTGTTTGTGTTAAGCTTGAATTTATATGGTAATTGGTCCCGAAATTAACATCTATGAACTTCAGCTAAATTCACTAAAAAAAATTGAACTGGGACACAATTATGAAGATCTGGTTACTTCTTATTAACTTTTACCCCTTCCCTTTTCATGTTTTTATTTATGTACATAAGATGTTATGAGTTTTGTATATGCCTATCATCTAATTGGATTTATATGTGGGATAGTCTTAGGACTTGTCAACACTCTGGTTGGACTCTGCACCAGTTTCAGTCCCTTGGAGCCCGAAACAACTTAGTTTTCAACCGAATTCCCCGGTGGTACTAACAGTGAAGCGAGAACACAGAATTTGGGCGGCTTATTAAAAGGTATGAAGTGATTTTGACTAATCAAAATATGTTTTTATGCAGTTTGATCATGTGATACGTTGAACTTTAATTACTGGCTATCATAGTTATTGAAAATGGATTTTGGGATGTTGGTTTAGCTAAATGAACTTCATGTGGGATAAATTTAATCTCTTTAGTAGTAATAAAGATTAACCAGTAACCACTAAAGCGTCAGATTTTTCAACCTGAAGTGAATTTCTTTGAAACACTTCGCTTGCAACACTTATTATATCTTTCAGTATTATGACGTGACTTCCCAGTTTATGAAATATACCCATTGCTAAAAATTCTTCTGGAAACCCAAAACCATCTTTTATTAGTTTTTTAGAGGTGTCAAATTAGTGGGGAGAAAGGTTTGAGTGACTGGTTGATTTTGAGTTATTATTTAGATTAAAGAATTAAAAAATTATGATGCCCCTACATATTACCGTTTAGATTCACAACCCTTGAACTCGCTCATGGGCATGCACCATTTTCTAAGTATTTACCAATGTAGAAAACTACTTTCTATCTCTTTTAATAGTTTTGGATTCACAACCCCTGAACTCGCTCATGGGCATGCACCATTTTCTAAGTATTTAACAATGTAGAAAACTACTTTCTATCTCTTATAGCAATTCTGGATTCACAACCCTTGAACTCGCTCATGGGCATGCACCATTTGTTTGATGTTAAACAGGTTTGTCTAATGTTGCAAGGAAGATCAAAGTACAAAGGCGTTACCCTGCATAAACATGGTTGACATGGTGAATTCTACATTCTGGTGAGTTTAGCGTGATACAAATTTAATTGTTCTCAGATCATGGACATCCTCGAACAGAGTCTTTGGGGTAAGATTTAATTACATTTCTAGCATGTTAAAACATAGTTTATATATACAACCTTTTTAGTTACATATCATTAGTTGTCCATCATGCTAAGTTTTTCTTAATAAAATCCTTTGGATGAAATGAATTGAGGTTTTTTAAATTAAAAATAAACTTTATTCACCTTTTGAATTATTCGACATTTTTAGCTCTTTTTTAGCTATTTATTGTTTTAGAAATCTGAATTGATCTAATTATAAATAAATGATTCGAAAAAGCAATCTCTGATAATTTCATTGAAAACATGATATTTTTAGTTTCTTATGCATTTTTTAGGTGTTGTTGCTTCATTATTGATGTTATTTATTGGTCTCTTATATATGTTATGCGTTGGAGTTTTTGCAACCCTCTATACGTGACGTATACCCTGGGTGTGCAAACAATCTTGGGGGTGTACCATTACCACCGGCCTTTGTTTTTTTTTTACTTAAGTGATTGAAATAGGTCGGGTCATGTTAACTATTTGTCTATTTATGTTTTGAATATGTGATTGAAATAGGTCGGACTAACCCTGCTCGACCTGCAACAAAATAAGTTGTTGACGCAACACCCTTCAACCACTAAGGTTAGTCGTATCTATCTTTTATTCATGGTTTAAAAAAACGCTTAAGGAGTGCGCCTCGAGGCATGCCTCAAGGCGATTTGATCTGAAAACGCTTCTGAGGCGGCACCTCAGGTGTTTGAACAGTGGTATGCGCCTCACAGGATTGAGGCGTTATGAAAAGTTGCGCCTCAGATGCGCCTCAGGGGGTTTTCAGGTATATTTTTTATGTTTTCGACTTTTTGTGACATTTTATGTCTTTTTTTATGTGTGTTTTTGATGAATTTGATGATGAAATTAGTTATCATTTTATTTTTTGAAAGATATATAATTATTTATTTAAGTTTTTAATTCCGCCTCGGGCTTACGCCTCGGTTCGCCTCGAGGCTTACGCCTCGTGAGGCAAGGGGAAAATGCCTCGAGGCGTGTTTCCGTTCTTTTAAACTTTGCTTTTATCAAATTTGTTTGTTTAATAGGAATGTAAAATACACGAACAACTGGGAATTCATGCACTAGACTACCGATGCAGAGAAAGCAATGGTAAAACAAGCAGGTGCCTCATTCAAGCCTTTTAAGTTCAGCCTTTTCATTTTGTTTTCTCTTTAATTAAAATATATTCTTTATGAGCTTTCTGCATCTTCCTCGGCTCATGATTTGTTTATATCTGGAAAAAAATAATCTTTTTAACTATTTAACATTAAGCATCTTTATTAATTCTTCATAGGTGATGATGTAATTATTGACTTGGATGCAACATGGGCCTCAAAATTGCACGTATACGATGCTAAACAAATCGAGGTAATAATAAGATCAATGTTAGGTTGGTTTATTGATTGTTTATTAATTTGGAACACATATGTAGCTCTTTTTATGTTACACTTCCTCAAGTACACCCATTTTGGTGAAATATGCAAAATTGCACTCTAAACCATTTTGCTTTTATTATAGACTGCAAAAGTACCACCCATTTTGGTAAGTCAAATCAATGCCTCAAGTTTCTGAATCATACCTACTTTCTCATATATGATACACAGAATCTTTGTGAAGCTTTATTAAAAATAGTAAAATATGTAATTTGAAATTTAGATTTAACGTTTACGGATATGAAACATTGCAAGTGTTGACCTTTTGGTTGACACAAAAGAGTGCAAACTAATTCATACATGATTTCAATTCTCTTACTAAAGTTGGTTATCAAGGAAAATGATTATTGGTTTTGCCAGAAAAGAGTGCAAACTAATTCATACATGATTTCAATTCTCATACATGATTAATTGTAGTAACATTTAGTTATATTGGTTTCATTTATGTACCTTTGGGTGTAATAGAACAGAAAAAAGTAATTGTTGCATTTGAGCGCAAGAAGTTGCATTGTAAAGTTAAACAAATTACATTTAGATAGATAAGCTATTAAAAACTTGCATATGGTTTGACTTTATTGTTTGTGAATTATCTTTGATGTAGGTTATCATTCAAATATAAATCATCAGAGAAGGTGAAAAAGGTTATTGCATTTGGGTTAACATGAAAGAGTGTAGAGATTACAAAACTGCGAAAGAGTGTAGAGATTACAAAATTGTGAAAGAATGCAGCTTCAGAATTGGTCTGCACACACTAATTTCATAAAATGGTTAAAGACTTGCAGAATGGGAAATGGTCTCCTCACACTGCCAAATAGTCTGCACGCACTGCTCAATTAAAAAGTGCTCTGGTCATCTCCGGTAAAGTCCTAGGATCAAACAATCATCTAGGGCTTAAACAGAAATACATCTCTCATTTGTATTGATTTGCCCATCATTATTTGTAATCTGGTTTACTAATATTGTTTGTGATTTCTTATGGTTTGTTATTTGTAAATCGTTATGTTTTTGTATGTAGATTGAGTAGCTCTTCAGGTTTAAAATATGTTTGATTGATAATATAAGCGTAGGGCCTCAGGTTTATAATCGATATATTTTTTAAATTAAAAGCATGTTACATGATAAGAAAATGAACCATCAATATTCGACTTTAGTTATGGTGAAGTTGCTGAAAAATAATTCAAACCTCATGCTTAAGGTAAGGAAAACTTACATAAAAATATACACACATATTACATGTAGCATGTAAGGATTAATAAGTTAACTTATTTAAGCAGTAACATATTATATCGATAAGTAACCTAACTTAAGTACTATTCAAGGGTCAGGTTATCCTACACAGTGTAACAAAAATGAGAAGGGGAGAAGGATACAAAAAACACAATATATCACGAAATATGACACAATGAGCCACAAAATATAACACAATGTTGAAGAAATAAGATACAATGAATCGTAAAAATGACACAATGATGAAAATATGAAAAAGACACAATGCTACATAAAAGACATAATGATATAACGCAAATTCTAAAAATTACAAGTTAAAAATCCAAAAAAGCAAAAACCTAAAAACTAATATCGTAGGGTTCTATGAGACGGTTCCAATGCCACTTGACTGAGTTTAATCGGAGTCCGTTTGATACCCTTCCTACGACTTCATATTTTTCTTTCACCGTGTATTTGATCCTAACCCTACTATTCAATATATCATGAGACGATTTAGCAGAAAATGAGCATGCGTTATAAATTGTCGTCACCACATCATATGGGTTGCCTGCTAGCAACATGATTTTCTTGAAAAACAATGATTATCCTATTTACCCATCACTTCAAAACATGATTTTCTTGAAAACAATGATTATCCTATTTACCCATCACTTCAATTTTTTTAGTGTCCTCAAATAGGGAAAAACATTAAAACATAATTTCCCTTTTCAACATAAATGAGAAACTATTTGGTCAAGAAAAAAAAAGACTTTTAAAAATCACTTTCTTAGCTCAACATTTTGTCACAGATCGATGATACAAGAATAAAAGGAATAAAAGGAAAGTTGGCTATAATTAAAATCACTCAGTTAATTTATTTAACAACAAATATTACACTTATTCTATTATTCACCAATAATTCTAAATTGTTCGCTTGTCAAGGATTGAAACTTAAACATTCCTTCTAAGAAGCATATGCCAGACCACACCAACATATGTAAGAAAAACCCCTCAGTTATATGGTTAGTAGAGCTTTGTTATATTTGACCTTCTTTACCAAAGGATGATCATCTTGGTAGAAAAAAAGCTAACTTGTCGAGCCAACTAAATCGAGTTTATTAAGATGCTTTAAACTAAGAAAGATGCCATACAATATATCTCGAAATAACTGATAATCTAAGATAAACAAGTATTGCGTTGCAAATTTTTGCCGCCGCAGCATCGCGCGGGTTTCTTACTAGTATATATATATATATATATATATATATAGTATTAGGGTTCCAAATATGTGACAAAAAAATAATTAATGCGAATAATATAGGTAGAACTTGACGTTTTATTAATAATAGTCGTGTAATGTACAAGTATAATTACGAAATGTTACAGTGGTGGAGAGGATTGCATGGATTAAAATCTTTGGGTTACCAATTCATGTTGCTGAGGGTAAGGTGTTTGATAGTATTGCAGGGGTATATGGAGAGGTAGTTCAGTCAGCTACGTTTCCGGAGGAAGGTGATATGTCACATGCGATTGTGGGTATTATACCTAAACTGAATGAGCGGGTTAGTGGTTTTTGTAAAGGGAATTGTAAGAAAGTTTGTTTGTTGTTCACGTTGAGGAGGATATGGGGGATTGGGTCCCGGATTGTATCATAGATATGGATGACGAAGAGGAGGTGGTAGATGTTGTTCGGAATGAGGAGGTTAATCATGTTGATCAGCAGGGTGACGGGGGTATTATTAGGACGCAGGTTGATCCTATACGTAATGATGAGCAGAGTTGCAGGCAGCCGATGCTGGTTCTAACATGCAGCATCTAAATGGGGTCTTTGATGATTCCGTAGCGGATCCAGTCGGCCCTAGAAGTTGTAAACGGAAGGGAGGGCGGTATTCGAAGAAAAAAGGGCCATTACGTAGGTCTATTTCGCCACTGGATAAAGATAGACCAAAGAAAAGGTATCGAGAAGATAATGACGTGTTCGATATTGATAGATTTATTTTTTCTAATCAGGCATAAGTACATACAGTTTGTAGTGTGGATAGAGTTGATCAGATGGAGGAGGAGTTTCTAACGCCGGATTTGAATGATTTGGCGTCGATTAATGGGAATAGAGAAGATGGGAATGTCTTAGATAATCAGTCGGGTTGTAGTGGATCAGCAAGGGATGACATACTTAGAAGAGAGGTGGAAGACACTATGTTGTTTGCAACAGACCTTGGGGTTAAAAATGTGGGTAAATTTGAAGACTCTTTGGTGAAGGCAGTGAATGATGAGAGCTTTCAAGAGGTTGATCAATGAATATCATGTCTATTAATATTAGGGGTATGGGTAGTGTGGATAAGGCAGATTGGATTTCAAAGGTACGGGTAGCGAACGAGGTTGGTTTTGTTTTATTCCAAGAATCACAGCTTGTTTCGATGCATGGGGTTGATCTGAGTAGGTTTTGTAACACCCCAACCGATGGCGGAAACATCGGGGTGCCACGTATTGATGATTGTTTCAGTAGCACATGGTATAATATAAATTTTAAATAATTTATTCAAACATAATATCCAAATATAAAATGATGTCTAGGAATTCAATACATGATATCAAATAACAAAACTTCAATAACTTCAAATAAAACTTCATGTTAAATCCTCATGCTAACTCAAGCCTCAGCTTCATTGTTACCTGAAACATGTTAACTTTGAAAATATTTTTGGGTCAACAAAAGTTGGTGAGAATTACATATGTTTTTGATAAATGAATAAAAATGTTGTGCAATTCATGTGTCATGTCAATCTAGCCCATATGTGAGAACATACTAGAAATAAATCGAGTGCATAATCAACCCTGATGACTGTTATAATATGATACATACCATACGCTCATGGTTCACTTGAATATGTTATGCGATAACAAACACCCACGCAACCTTTGTAGGAGGCACGTATCCGGGTGGGATTGTCAGTCCAATAGATCTATCAATGTATACCGTCGGCTTGTACGGAGTTAATGATTATGCTAGAATGGTGCTTACTCTAATCATGCTCAAGACATAATGCAACATAGAAAACACATAGACACATTGATGATTGAATTGCAATAATGATGTTATAACATGTTTCACCCCAAAAATGGTGATAAATAAAAGGGGCTATGTAAAACTCACCTTAGCAAATGTTAAACTTCTTGAAAGGATGAAATAATAGTGTTGCCCAAATAATGCCAAATATCACCCTATAATAAGGTAATAAATAAGTCTAAGTCTAACTAGTTTGTAAATGTATCCTAGGGTTTCGATTTGGGGATATCCAATTGTTGAATTTAAAATAAAATGTTAATTAAATAAAGGGAAATTTGATAATTAAATAAAAGAAAGTCTTTTTATAAAATTTGAATTTAGAATGTTCACAATAATGTGTTTGAAGTATAAAAATAATTTTTATAAAATTATTTCTTTTAAAATAGATTTTTAAATCTATTTATTACAAATTGCCAATAATTAACTTTAATATTCAAAAATACTAAAATTAAAGAATTTCCATTTTAAAAATCATATTTCTGTTCTAAATATTTAAAAATAAATTGTATAAAATTTTGGTGCAAAAACAAGGAAAATTGAATTTATTGTGATTTAATTATGATTAAATCTAACAAAAATTGATTAAAAATATAGAATAAATGATTTTTCAGAATTAAAAATCATTTCAGTAAAGTTTAACTTTATACAAACTCAGGATAATTTTTGGCGAATTTAATAAAATTGTTTTGATATTTTAATGGATTTTTATAAATATAATAGTATAAAATTGATTTAATTATTATAAATATTAAATAAATGAATTTCAGAAAAATAAAAATTGTAAATAAAACTTTTAACTCAGATTTAATAAATATAATTTTTTTAAAATTTATAAAATAGTTTTAATATTTAAAAACGAATTTATAAGATTAAAATGTTTAATATATATATTATTAGTTTGTTGTTTATAAAAATAAAAAGAAACAAAAAGGTGGCCGTAGCCGGGACTCGAACCCGGGAGCCTTGGGTTATAGACCATGGTCACAACCACTTGTCCTAGGCCAGTGGTTGTGATGAATCCTGTATAAGAATAATTATATACGCAACATGAAACTGAGTTTATCCCCAAATCACAAAGCACGAACCCTAGTTTCTACAATTGATCAATTCACACATCAATAGCCTAATTAATCATAGGGCTATTGATGTGTGATTGCCGATGAACATAACCCACACAAAAAATTAAACTCACAGTGATGAATCGTTGATAAATGCCCGGTCAAAGACAAAAGTCAACAGCGAACAGAATGATGATTATCAGAGGTGTTTCAGAACAATTGGAGGTTTATGAGAGATATGTGAGCGAGTTGTGAAGGTTCGCAGCAGATCAATTTATAGTGTGGTTCGATGGTTAGGTTAATTGGAAGGTTTGACCCACGATTAATGTCATACGCGTATGAGATTTCAAATTGGTCAATGATTGATGTTAATTGACGTGTATACAGGTCATACAAGGCCGGTAATCGTGTATCATTGCCATATATGGATCAATCACAAGTTATTGTGATTGATTCTTCATCACGCGTCAAGGCAGTTGACATTCTCAAGTCAACTGTCAAGAGTTCAAAGTGTGTATAAGATTAATTCGCGTCCGGGTTTATTCAGGTTGATGGCTTAGCCTAGCTGGTTGAAGGTTGATGTGGTTTGGGCTTTGGCGCGGGTTCGAACCCCGGCTCGAGCAAATTATTTTTTTTTGATATAATTATCACACAACCATATATAATATAATATATATAAGGTATTAGGGTTCCAATAATGTGACAAAAATAATAAATGCGAACGTAAAAGATAAAACTTGACGTTTTTTATTAATAACGAACGTGTAACGTACAAGTTTAAATGCGTAATGTTACAGTCTTCCCTACTTTTAGAAACTTCGTCCCGAAGTTGGAGTTGGAGAGTCTGGTGGAAAAAGATGTGGGTACTTCGACTTCATCTGGTCTTTACGTTCCCAAGTGAACTCCGGGCCTCGTTTAGATTCCCAACGAACCTTAACGATCGGAATACGACTGCGCTTGAGTTTCTTGACTCCAGTATCAACAATCTCGACGGGTTTCTCGATAATGTGCATGCTTTCATCAATTTGCACATCCTCAAGAGGAACATGAAGGTTCTCATCCGCTAAGCATTTCTTGAGATTCGAAACATGGAAGGTCGGATGAACATTGCTTAGCTCAGGTGGAAGATCAAGTTTGTAAGCCACTTTTCCAACTCTGTCAAGAATTTTGAAGGGGCCTACGTATCGAGGAGCTAGCTTTCCCTTTCTACCGAAACGAATTACTCCTTTCCAAGGGGATACCTTAAGTAGTACAAGGTCCCCAACTTGAAATTCCAAGGGTTTACGACGTTTATCAGCATAACTCTTTTGGCGACTTCTAGCCTTGAGGAGATTATCCTGAATGAGTTGAATTTTGTCTGTGGTTTCCTGGATTAGTTCGGGTCCAGTAATACGAGCTTCACCAACCTCAGTCCAACAGACAGGTGAACGACATTTCCGACCATAGAGTGCCTCGAAAGGAGCCATGTTAATGCTGGCGTGATAACTGTTGTTGTATGAAAACTCAACCAAAGGAAGATGAGAATCCCATGCGCAACCAAAATCGATGACACATGCCCTGAGCATATCCTCAAGTGTCTGAATGGTTCGTTCAGTCTGACCATCAGTTTGAGGGTGATAAGCAGTGCTCAGGTTCAACTTGGTACCCAAAGCATCTTGTAGAGATTCCCAAAAGTGAGAGGTGAAACGACCATCGCGATCAGAAATAATGTCCAAAGGTATACCGTGACGACATACGATTTCACTTACGTACATCCTTGCTAACCTTTCCACAGAATACTTCTCATGAATAGGTAGGAAGTGAGCGGATTTGGTCAAACGATCGACGATTACCCAAATACTGTCAAAACCTTTGGGTGTACGAGGGAGTTTGGTAATGAAATCCATAGCTATGCTCTCCCATTTCCAGACAGGAATCTCTGGTTGTTCAAGCATACCAGATGGTCGTTGATGTTCAGCCTTGACCTTGGAACAAGTGAGACATTTTGCGACGAAAAGAGCAATGTCTTTCTTCATACCAGGCCACCAATAAGAATAACGAAGATCTTGGTACATCTTGTCAGCTCCAGGATGAATAGAATAACGAGACTTATGAGCCTCGTTCATGAGAAAAGTACGAAGATCATCACGGTCGGGAATGCACAGTCGATTAAGGAAATAAAGGAGACCATCGGGTTTGGTTTCAAGTTGAGTTTCAGCACCACAAGACATTTCATCGTACATGTTACCTTGGGTGACTGATGTGTGTTGAGCCTGGAGAATGCGATCTTGAAGATCAGTACGAACTCTCGCAAATTGTAATTTGACACGCTCTTTACGACTAAGTGCGTCAGCCACAACATTCGCCTTGCCAGGATGGTAGCGAATTTCGCAATCATAGTTGTTAAGTAATTCAACCCAACGTCGTTGCCTCATGTTAAGATTCTTTTGATCGAAGACATGTTGGAGACTTTTGTGGTCCGTGAACACCACACATTTGGTCCCATAAAGATAATGTCTCCAAATCTTGAGTGCAAAGACAACAACGCCCAATTCAAGATCATGGGTGGTATAATTCTTTTCGTGAGTCTTGAGTTGTCGAGACGCATAAGCAATAACCTTTCCTCGTTGCATGAGAACACAACCAAGACCCTGGTTCGATGCATCACAGTAGACCACGAAATCATCATTACCATCAGGTAGAGACAAGATAGGAGCTTCACAGAGTTTCAGTTTAAGAGTTTCGAATGCTTCCTCTTGCTTAGGTCCCCACTCACAGGGCTTACCCTTGTGAGTTAAGGTAGTGAGAGGAACAGCGATCTTGGAGAAATTGGCGATGAATCGACGATAATAACCAGCCAAACCAAGAAAAGAACGGACTTCCGTTGGAGTGGTAGGAACACTCCAATTCTTCACAGCTTCGATCTTTGCAGGATCAACATGAATTCCGTTCATATCAATGACATGTCCCAAAAATTGAACTTCCTTAAACCAAAATTCGCATTTTGAGAACTTGGCATACAGTTGTTCTTTCTTTAGGAGATTCAAGATAGAGTGAAGATGTTGCTCGTGATCGGATTTTGATTTAGAGTAAATCAAAATATCATCGATGAAAACGATCACGAATTTGTCGAGATAGGGTCTACAAACCCGATTCATCAAATCCATAAATACTGCGGGAGCATTGGTCAACCCAAAAGGCATAACCATGAATTCATAGTGACCATAGCGTGTGCGAAAAGCTGTCTTGGGAATATCATCATCGTGGACTCTAAGCTGATGATAACCAGAACGGAGATCAATCTTCGAGAAGTGGGTTGCTCCTTGAAGTTGATCGAAGAGATCGTCAATCCTAGGAAGTGGATAACGATTCTTGATGGTGAGTTTGTTGAGTTCACGGTAGTCAATACACATCCTAAGAGAACCATCCTTCTTTTTAACAAATAAGACAGGGGCTCCCCATGGAGAAGAACTAGGGCGAATGAACCCCTTATCAGAAAGTTCCTGTAATTGACTGGCAAGTTCTTGCATCTCAGAGGGTGCAAGACGATAAGGAGCTTTAGCGACAGGATTAGCACCAGGAACAAGATCAATACAAAATTCCACTTGGCGAGCAGGAGGCAAACCAGGTAAATCCTCTGGAAAGACTTCAGGATAGTCTCGAATAATAGGAATGTCTTGGATACTTTTGCCTTTGTCCTTCTTTTCTATCACGTTAGCTAAGAAGGCTGTATACCCCTTTCGTAAGTACTTTTGGGCAGTAGTACAAGACATAAGCTTAAGCTCACCACAGGGTTTCTCACCATAGATCTTCAAAATCTCACCAGATTCGAGAGGAATGCGTATGACTTTCTCGAAGCACAGAATTTCGGCACGATGAGTTGACAACCAGTCCATGCCTACTATAACATCAAAACTACCAAGATGCATGGCGATGAGATCGATAGGGAAGGTATGATCGTCGAGGTTCAACAAGCAGTTACGAATAATAGAGTCGATCGAAATAGACTTCCCGTTAGCTACCTCTACCACGAAAGGTTCTTCTAGATTAGTGTGGGGTAAGTTAAGTAAAGGTTCAAACTTCAGTGACACAAATGACTTATCAGCTCCCGAATCAAATAATATGGATGCATAGTGGTTATTAATGAGAAACGTACCATTCACCACCTCGTTGTTGTCACGAGCCTGGTTAGCGTTGAGATTGTAGGCGCGACCTCGAGCACCTTGATTCTGGTTGCGGTTCTGGTTTTGGTTTTGGTTTCGGTTTTGGTTACGATTAGGGCAGTTGTTGATGTAGTGATTAGGGTTGCCACACTCGTAGCATTGACCACGAGCAGGCCTGTTGTTTTGTTGGTTGGGAGCTGGGTTGTTGTTGTCTTGGGTAGTAGGAGGGGCTCGGCAGACGTTCACCAGGTGACCATATCTTTGACACTTGGTACAAAAACGACATGGCACCTGTGCTGGATGATGGTACTTGCAAGTGTTGCACAAAGTGTGAGGTCCGGTGTATGGTTTCTTGGCTGGGTTTTGGGCAGCAGGTGGAGTAGCAGCAACCATATAGTTTCTAGCCTTGCGCTTTTTGTTGCTTGAGGTCTCAGGCTTGACTTCAATTGCAGCCTGTGGAGTGTCTTTGGCAACCATCTTCTTAGTGCCCTTGCGGAAGAGAGTACCGTTCTTCACGTGATTATCAGTAAGAGTGGCCGCTAGACGTTTGGCCTCTTCCAAAGTTGCAGGATTTCTACCCCAAACGGTGTCCTGGATTTGCATGGGCAGACCACCGATGTACTTCTCGATGGCTACCGGTAGAGGAGTAACTTTGTGAGGCAACAATAAGCTAAGCTCATGAAAGCGGGTGTTGTAGGCAAGGTTTTCCCCACTATCGTGAGCTAAGGTGTGGAACTCATCCTTAAGTTTCTTAACTTCATTGCGAGGACAAAACTCTTCCTTCATGATCTCTTTGACTTGATTCCATGTCATAGCAAGAGCAACTTCGGCCCCACGAGTACGCTTTTCTTCATTCCACCAAGTGAGTGCTCGTTTATGGAGAACACTCATGGCGTAACGAACCTTGAAGTTGTCGGGGCACTCACTGTTGATGAAGGTATTCTCAATACCCTCAAACCATTGGAGGAGTCCTGTAGCTCCTTCTTCACCACTAAACTTTGGAGGGTTACAAGAGTTGAAATGTTTAAGGGTGCAGGCTGGGGGTCCATTTCCATTGCCATTGCCGTTCCCGTTCCCGTTCCCGTTGCCGTGACCATTCCCGTTGCCGTTCATTTGGATGACCTGAGCGAGTAAATTGGGAACCAGAGTTGCGATTTGCTGCGCCATTTGTTGAGAAATGATCGCAACCAGTTGAGCATCGACACCATTGTTGTTGTGGTTAGGAACTTGGTCATGGTTATGGTTATCACCACCTTCTTCGTGGTTCTCACCATTGCTGTTGCGAGTGCTGCGACGAGGAGGCATGATCTGTAATAGACACAATGAAATGAATGAGATTATATAAGGAATGTAATCATTTATTCATTAGTTAAAACGAATAAACGAAAACGTTGACTTATCAAAGATTCTAAATTCTAATAACATATGAAGACATGCTTTATAAGTGAACACTCATCCCGAGAATTCCCAGGTAGGCATCCGGGTCCCTCGTCTGATTGGGATATATGCGCAATGCCAGCCTAGACAGAAGACTCAGAATACAGGCGTTCACCCTTCCAGATTGCACGTGTTCGTTATTAAAATCTAGAACTTCGACGAGATCTCAAGGGGGTTCAGGTTAAACCTGAGGATTTTGTCCTATTAATCTAATGGTGGATCAGGATTGCAGCAGACGAATAAGAGTAGTCACATGTAGGTTTAGGGTTATATAAGGCATAGGATAAGGATAGGATTAGGGAAGCAATTAGGGTTACAAGTAAGAGAAGCAAGTACTGTTTAAGTCCCTAAGGTTATAGTCTAGATTATTTCTAATAACCTAATTCCCTATAACCAAGGCTCTGATACCAATCTGTAACACCCCAACCGATGGCGGAAACATCGGGGTGCCACGTATTGATGATTGTTTCAGTAGCACATGGTATAATATAAATTTTAAATAATTTATTCAAACATAATATCCAAATATAAAATGATGTCTAGGAATTCAATACATGATATCAAATAATAAAACTTCAATAACTTCAAATAAAACTTCATGTTAAATCCTCATGCTAACTCAAGCCTCAGCTTCATTGTTACCTGAAACATGTTAATTTTGAAAATATTTTTGGGTCAACAAATGTTGGTGAGAATTACATAGGTTTTTGATAAATGAATAAAAATGTTGTGCAATTCATGTGTCATGTCAATCTAGCCCATATGTGAGAACATACTAGAAATAAATCGAGTGCATAATCAACCCTAATGACTGTTATAATATGATACATACCATACGCTCATGGTTCACTTGAATATGTTATGCGATAACAAACACCCACGCAACCTTTGTAGGAGGCACGTATCCGGGTGGGATTGTCAGTCCAATAGATCTATCAATGTATACCGTCGGCTTGTACGGAGTTAATGATTATGCTAGAATGGTGCTTACTCTAATCATGCTCAAGACATAATGCAACATAGAAAACACATAGACACATTGATGATTGAATTGCAATAATGATGTTATAACATGTTTCACCCCAAAAATGGTGATAAATAAAAGGGGCTATGTAAAACTCACCTTAGCAAATGTTAAACTTCTTGAAAAGATGAAATAATAGTGTTGCCCAAATAATGCCAAATATTACCCTATAATAAGGTAATAAATAAGTCTAAGTCTAACTAGTTTGTAAATGTATCCTAGGGTTTCGATTTGGGGATATCCAATTGTTGAATTTAAAATAAAATGTTAATTAAATAAAGGGAAATTTGATAATTAAATAAAAGAAAGTCTTTTTATAAAATTGAATTTAGAATGTTCACAATAATGTGTTTGAAGTATAAAAATAATTTTTATAAAATTATTTCTTTTAAAATAGATTTTTAAATCTATTTATTACAAATTGCCAATAATTAACTTTAATATTCAAAAATACTAAAATTAAAGAATTTCCATTTTAAAAATCATATTTCTGTTCTAAATATTTAAAAATAAATTGTATAAAATTTTGGTGCAAAAACAATGAAAATTGAATTTATTGTGATTTAATTATGATTAAATCTAACAAAAATTGATTAAAAATATAGAATAAATGATTTTTCAGAATTAAAAATTATTTCAGTAAAGTTTAACTTTATACAAACTCAGGATAATTTTTGGAGAATTAATAAAATTGTTTTGATATTTTAATGGATTTTTATAAATATAATAGTATAAAATTGATTTAATTATTATAAATATTAAATAAATGAATTTCAGAAAAATAAAAATTGTAAATAAAACTTTTAACTCAGATTTAATAAATATAATTTTTTTAGAATTTATAAAATAGTTTTAATATTTAAAAACGAATTTATAAGATTAAAATGTTTAATATATATATTATTAGTTTGTTGTTTATAAAAATATAAAGAAACAAAAAGGTGGCCGTAGCCGGGACTCGAACCCGGGAGCCTTGGGTTATAGACCATGGTCACAACCACTTGGCCTAGGCCAGTGGTTGTGATGAATCCTGTATAAGAATAATTATATACGCAACATGAAACTGAGTTTATCCCCAAATCACAAAGCACGAACCCTAGTTTCTACAATTGATCAATTCACACATCAATAGCCTAATTAATCATAGGGCTATTGATGTGTGATTGCCGATGAACATAACCCACACAAAAAATTAAACTCACAGTGATGAATCGTTGATAAATGCCCGGTCAAAGACAAAAGTCAACAGCGAACAGAATGATGATTATCAGAGGTGTTTCAGAACAATTGGAGGTTTATGAGAGATATGTGAGCGAGTTGTGAAGGTTCGCAGCAGATCAATTTATAGTGTGGTTCGATGGTTAGGTTAATTGGAAGGTTTGACCCACGATTAATGTCATACGCGTATGAGATTTCAAATTGGTTAATGATTGATGTTAATTGACGTGTATACAGGTCATACAAGGCCGGTAATCGTGTATCATTGCCATATATGGATCAATCACAAGTTATTGTGATTGATTCTTCATCACGCGTCAAGGCAGTTTACTTTCTCAAGTCAACTGTCAAGAGTTCAAAGTGTGTATAAGATTAATTCGCGTCCGGGTTTATTCAGGTTGATGGCTTAGCCCAGCTGGTTGAAGGTTGATGTGGTTTGGGCTTTGGCGCGGGTTCGAACCCCGGCTCGAGCAAATTATTTTTTTTTGATATAATTATCACACAACCATATATAATATAATATATATAAGGTATTAGGGTTCCAATAATGTGACAAAAATAATAAATGCGAACGTAAAAGATAAAACTTGACGTTTTTTTATTAATAACGAACGTGTAACGTACAAGTTTAAATGCGTAATGTTACAGGTTTTGGGGGAGGGGAGGTTATGAAGTGGAGTGGGTGGACGCCACAGGCAGGTCCGGGGGACTTGTTTCGATGTGGGATAAAAAAGTGTTTCATATGGATTCGGTGAGTAAACATAGATACTTTCTTGTTGTGCATGGAGTTCTTAAAGGGAGTGGAGTGAAAGTGAGTGTTGTGAATGTGTACGCTCCACAGAAAAACGATGAGAAGAGGAGATTATGGGCTGAGTTGAAGAGTCTGGTTCAGTCGGATCCGGTTTGCTGGATTGTGGGGGGAGATTTCAATTGTGTTCGGGATAGAAGTGAGAGAAAAAAATTCTAAGTTCAATGCAGTGTCTTCAAGTGATTTCAATGACTTTCTCGATAGGGCGGATCTTCATGAGTATGGGTTAAAAGGTCGAAGGTTTACGTTTAACTCTGGAAATAAATGTAGTAGGATAGACAGGTTTTTTGTCTCGATGAATTTTATAAATGATTGGCCAAATGCGGAGTATCGGGCTTTGGCTAGGGGTAAGTCCGATCATAGTCCTTTGGTGCTTAAAGTGGTATATCGTAATTTTGGCCCCAAGCTGTTTAGATTCTACAATTCATGGTTCGAACGGCCGGGTTTGGAGGAGGAGGTCAAGGGGGCGGCCGAGAAGTTTTGTGGGAATTGTGATCTGGATGTTTATTTGTTGCATAAACTGAAAACTATTAGAAATGCTATTCTGGAGTGGAAGCAAAGTTTCGTAACAGTGGAATAGGAAGAATATTGTGCGATCCAGTGTGATTTGCAAGATTTGGATAGTGAGGTTGAAGGGCGAGACCTTAGTGAAGAGGAATTATGGGTGCTCTGTGAAGGCAATAAGAGGCTAAAGGAGTTAGATGAGTTTAAATATAAAGATTTACGTCAAAAGGCTCGGGTTAATTGGGCTAAAGATGGTGATGAGAACTCGAGCTTCTTTCATGGGGTGGTTAACAAAAGGAGGGTCTCGAATTGTATTCCGGGTGTTCTTGTGACACCCCGCATTTTCAGGTTAAATACTTTTACTGAACTCTAGTTAACTTACATGTTCATACATGGCTAGATACTTAACTAGGGTTAGTTAAGTAGGTTTAACATATGTTAGAAGATGCTAACATATGTTATACGTAGGAAAATCCTTGTTAAACACACACATGAGTCCTGTATCCCAAACGTTGGTGAATTATGTGACATACATAGCAATAATATATACAAGTGAATTTTGGTGAACATGAAGTACGTGCTTATGTGAATTACATGTCTTTGTGAATGATCGCCTAACTGAAAGGTAATGCGTAGATTATGCAAATTACGTGCACAACATGAATAATATGCTATGTAATAATAAAATAATGGTTTTTATATAATTTAGCATGGTTAATAATATTGGGTTCGGTATTGGGCTAGAACATGGTTAACGGGTTAAGTTAATGGACTAGAAGGGCCCTAATACCAATTGCTTGGGGAACAAGCAAAGCCCTTTTACAATTAGGAGGCAAGGAAAAAGATAAAAACCCTAACCCTTGCCCCCCTTGGTGCCGTGCGAAACCCCCCACCCCCCTCTCTCTTTGTTTTCAAGCAATCAAGCAATCTTTCACTAATCAAGCTAGTTCGGGTTTGATTTCAAGGCTCTAGGGAGTTTAATCTTTCACAAGGTATACGTTCTTACGATTTTTGATGAATTATAACGATTGAAAAACTTTGAAAACCCTAAAAATAATATATACAAAATCGCATACATGTATGTATAGGAGTTCTTGAATGTTCTTGATGATTTAATGATGATGATTGTTATTAGCAGCCATGATTAGGGTTTTCACATGATAATATATGTGTTTTTCTATGATTAATATGGTGTTTAATCAGTACTGTAGGTGTTATACATGTATTAGGGATGTTTATGAAGAATTAGGGTTTGTAGATTACTTGGGATGCAAGTTTAAGATTCTGACAAATTTGTTTGAACGTGTTGAAGGGGCTGTAACGGGTTGGTAAATCGATTGTTTTGATGATTTCTTTGCATGATTGTAATGTACAAGGTCTTAGCTTTTCATAATGGGCAAAACCATCGATTTTGGACATCGTATGAGTCGTTTTTGGAATTTTAATTGATTAGGGGTCATATCAGATTTTCGGATTTGTAAATTGGGCTAACTTTAAATGGTCATAACTTGAGATTTACAAGGAGTTAGGTTATGAAATTTTTACAGTAGGTCAATACTGGAAAAATAGAGCTTTTCCAAGTGGATTCATCTCGTTTGGATGAATACATAATTTTTAAGAATTTTCCTACTAAACTGACCTGTTGAGGAAATTTTCTGGACACTGCTGTGTTGTACGAATTTTTATAATTTTTGTGTTTGGAATTAAGACAAAACAAAAATATGTATTGTCGAGTGAATCCCATATAAAATTCAGTAAAAATTTGGGACTCTAATTCATTCGTTAAGTATTTTAAATAAATTGTTTTTCACAGCGCACAATCTGTCCTAAAAACACAGATTGTGTACCTGGGTCTTTAAGTGACTATTTGGAGTTCTATGTGGTGTGTAATTGACATGTACTTGTGTGGAAACTTGTATGAGATGTATTTGATGCATTAAACTGATAATAATTGCTATGATCACCAACGGGATACGTAGGACATACTTGAGCATGTAGAGTCATTAAGTGTCACTACACGGTTTCGAACTTTTAAAAGTCTGTAATAAACGAGTTACATGGTGTGTTGGTTACGCACGTATACTCACCTAGTGACATTTGTAATAGGGAGTCGGTAGCACGTTACTATTCGTGGAATTTGGATTTTCACTTGCGACCTAAGGTGAGTTTCACTACTCTTTTTCTCAAAAGCATGCGTCTCAGGTATGAGACACTTTACTTAACATTTTCTAGTCCGGTTTGGGACTACTTACACATCCCGGGTTGGGATGCCATGGATCCCTATGAGGGTCGGTCACTTTGCTAATTCGCAATTGTGTCCTTGATAAACTGAACCATTTCTATCATTTTGTAAGTCCTCACGTACCGAATGAGTTGCCAGGGTTGGCAAGCGGGTTATTAGTTGATAGCGCTATTAGGTTTTACAAACCTCACACCGGCTCGAGGAGCGCGGGCGTGAACTATAACTTAACGAAACATTATCATTGTGGATAGACAATGATGTCAGGCATACGGCACACTTATGTGGCTACACGTACATAGCAGTTCGGTATATTCGGTTAGTTATCATGAATGGGCTAGCTACCCTTGACATGCGATGAATTAGTGGTTACACGGTGCGGGGCACCAACACAACTTACTTACTTACGTGGTTTTGGAAACCAGCGCAGTTACATATTCATTTACTTTACCTAGTGAACTCACCAACATTGTTTGTTGACCCACGATTTATATGCTTTTGCAGGTAGTTAGCTTCCGGTGCCAGGATTAGAAAGCACTGCACACTTCATTGCATTTGGGGTCTTGGGCATACACCTAAATTACACATTAAGCTTTTACATTTTCTTTCATATGGTTTTAATTTGGGCGCGTTGTTTTGCGCATGGTTTTAAAAGGATTAAATTTGGTTTACGCTTCCGCAACTTAACTAAACTTGGTTTTTGAAACGAACTAAATGGTTTGGGCATTTAGAGTTCGTTCATATGACTTATGGCTATGGGATCCTGGTATGTCATGCGCCTCGCGGTATGAACCCCGCAGTCGAAATTTGAGGGTGTGACAGATTGGTATCAGAGCCATTGGTTATAGTGAACTAGGACTGCATGTTGAGTCTAGTCTATAACCATTATAGCATAAGTACACTCACAACTTAAGTGCACAACTAGCTTTTAGCTACTCATACCTACAACATATGATTTCAGGAGGTATGTTATCTCCTAGTTCTAGACTTAATTCTTAACACGTCAATGCTGGGAACCTAGGGTTACACCAGGTGGCGCATTACTGGGAGTAATATCCTAACTAACCTCATGGACGAGGAGACAGCTATAGTACAAGGGAGGGAGCCCTTGCGAGCGTTGTGGCGCACGTACACAGGAAGCTGCACGATGCACATGACGTGGTACCATTAAATCAACTATGAAGGAATCCGAATACTGAGACTTATCCTATTTCACTGAGCAAGGAGACAATTAGATTCCGTTCCTCGTTACTTGATCTTTCTTACTCCCATTCGAAACTCAGACGGGACTAGGTTACGCATATAGAACTTATTTCCTACTTTAGTACCTTACGCCTAGTATGAGCGGGCGGACGTATGACTGCATATCCCTGTTACTCATAAGTATATGGTAGATTCATGGGAACACATTAGATCGGGACTTGTTACACACACACTTGGGGAGTTACGTAAAGCCTGCGATGTAATGCAACATCACAAGGGAGGATGAAACCTACTAATGGCTGATAGCCACGGTTGGAGGAACGAGTGGTACAGCTTACCACTAAACTGGTTCACATAGGACTAGAGAAGGAGATTGTACGTGATGAGAACCATATAACACTGACATCGCAAAAGAGGAAGATTAAGAGATGGAAGGGGAACCTGAGCAGGACGAGCACATGGAAAGTGAGGATGAAGGCTTTACTATCTAGACAGAGCATGGCGACGATTGGCTCTTACCTTTTCTTACCTATCTTTTCTTTCATTTCCCTTTGCTAACTTAGATAAGACTGAGTTCTTATGATCAACGATAGGGTGGTTGAGGCCCTCGCATCTTTCCAAGCTAGTAAAGATCTATTTTGCTAAATCATTCTTTTCCCCTGACTTCCACATTTGAAATTTCTTATACCTTGAACGCACATCGTATTTTCAAGCCTTTTATTGGTTGTAAACCTCGATAACTCCAACGGAACTGAAGGAGACCGTCTGATTGCTTCGATAGTATAAGTCTCTGCCATGTGCATTTGCCCCAGGCAGGATGGGGTAATGTATGCTACATGTACACTCGATGAGTTACAAATACTTGGATGGAGAACGTAACACCCTATGATGAAATCTAGAAATTTTGTTATATAAAGACGGATGGGTTTGAGATCGACGCCTACACTACCAGGCTATAGGAGATAGCCACTATAGGCTCAAATCTATTTAACCTACCTTACAAATGGATCGAACTTTATACCGAAAGGGTGGGCCCCTCAGATTCGTGGCTTGGCCACTGCAGCTCACCTACAAATCTTTCACTTGACTCGCAAACTCACAGATGAGACTGCTGATCATGGTACCTTTCTGAAGCATGGTACTTCATTTTCTACTGTTGGTGATAGCAAGAGAACGTGGGATAGTGTGAGGTATAAGTCCTGCAACAACAACTACCACAACGGGAACAACAACAATGGGGTTCGTGGGAAAGCATTCGTGATTGGCATTGGGGAAGCTAGGACTGATAACAAGGTCGTGACGGATACAACACTCTTGCCTCTATTTTATATGATACTGGTGCGGACTATAGTTTTGTTTCATCAAAACTTAGTAAACAATTAGGGATGGTTCCTACTCTTCTAGATACCCCATACTCTATTGAACTGGCCGATGGGAAGCCTGTCGAGGTAACCCATATACATCGTGACTGTAAGTTCGAGTTGAACAAGCAATTGTTTGCCATCAACCTCTTACCTATCACCCTAGGTAGCTTTGATCTCGTGGTTGGCATGGACTGGTTGTCCAAGCAACACGCGGGAATTCTCTGTCAGGAGAAAATTGTTCGCATTCCTCTCCCAAGTGGAGAACTATTATCCATACAGGGTGATCGAGGTGGTGCCATGGTGGGCATCATCTCCTATATGAAGGCCCAGAAGTGTATTCGCAAGGGCTGTCCGGCCATTTTGGCTAACATATCTGATACTCGAGCCGAAACCGAAACTAGAATTGAGGACATCCCAGTGGTCCGAGACTTCCAAGATGTCTTCCCAGAGGAACTACCTAGACTCCCACCCGTTCTTCAAGTGGAGTTTCAGATTGACCTTGCACCTGGAGCAGCGCCAGTTGCGCGCGCACCATACCGTTTGGCACCAGGGGAGCTTCAAGAACTGTCTACCCAACTCCAAGAGCTATTGGATAGGGGTTTCATTGGACCCAGTTCTTCGCCATGGGGAGCTCCAGTTCTGTTTGTTAAGAAGAAAGATGGAAGCTTTCGTATGTGCATAGATTATCGGGAGTTGAACAAGGTAACGATTAAGAACCGATATCCTTTACCTCGTATTGATGATTTGTTCGACCAACTGCAAGGGTCGAGCTTCTACTCTAAGATTGATTTGAGGTCGGGGTACCATCAGCTGAGAGTCCGAGAAGAGGATGTGGCGAAAACGGCGTTTCGAACCCGTTATTGACATTATGAGTTTTTGGTTATGCCATTTGGGCTAACTAATGCACCTGCGGTGTTCATGGATCTAATGAACCGTGTGTGCAAGCCTTACTTGGACAAATTCGTCATAGTGTTCATAGATGACATATTGATCTATTCCAAGAGCAGGGAGGAGCACGAGCAGCACTTGCAGTTAATCTTGGAACTACTGAGGGATGAGCAGCTGTATGCAAAGTTTTCTAAATGCGATTTTTGGATTCGGGAAGTCCAATTCCTTGGGCATGTGGTCAACGAGGCAGGAATACATGTGGACCCAGCCAAGATTGACGCTATCAAAAAGTGGGAGGCTCCTAAGACCCCTACTGGAGTGCGCCAATTTCTTGGTCTCGCGGAATATTATCGCAGGTTTATTGAGGGATTTTCTAAGATCGCTCAACCTCTCACCACCCTAACGCAGAAAGGTATAACGTATAAGTGGGGAGATGCCCAAGAAGCTGCCTTTCAGCTACTAAAGTCCAAACTTTGCAGTGCACCGATATTATCGTTGCCTGAGGGTACAGAGGACTTTGTAGTATATTGTGATGCGTCTATCCAAGGCTTAGGGTGCGTACTGATGCAACGTGATAAGGTAATTGCATATGCATCACGACAACTGAAGGTCCATGAGAAGAACTACCCCACTCACGATTTGGAACTGGGAGCGGTAGTTTTCGCTCTCAAAATCTGGAGGCACTACCTCTATGGAACCAAGTGCACAATTTTCACTGACCACAAGAGCCTTCAGCATATATTTGACCAGAAGGTACTAAACATACGGCAACGTCGTTGGGTTGAACTTTTGAACGATTATGACTGTGCCATCAAGTATCATCCAGGGAAAGCTAACGTAGTAGCTGATGCCCTCAGCCGAAAGGAAACGAAACCCAAAAGAGTGCGAGCCTTACAACTCACCATTCACTCTAACCTTCCTGATAAGATACGTGAAGCCCAGAGTGAGGCATTGAAGGAAGAAAACATCGGGCTTGAGACCCTACATGGTGCGGATAAGCACCTGGAACTGGGAACAGACGGTCTGCAGTACTTCATGAATCAAGTCTGGATACCACGATCTGGGGATCTCAGACAACTGGTGCTCGATGAAGCACATACCTCTCGCTATTCGGTACATCCTGGTTCGGACAAGATGTATCAAGATCTTAAGACCCTATACTGTGGCCAAACATGAAAGCCGAGATAGCCACTTATGTTAGTAAGTGCTTGACTTGTGCGAAGGTTAAGATTGAATACCAAAAACCTTCAGGCCTACTCCAACAACTAGAGATTCCAATGTGGAAATGGGATGGAATTTCCATGGACTTCATTACAAAGCTTCCTAGAACGCCAACGGGCCATAACATGATTTGGGTTATCGTGGACCGTTTAACCAAATCGGCCTACTTCCTGGCAATAAAAGAAACGGATTCGTTAGAAAAGCTGGTGAACCTATACATCAAGGAGATAGTCTCTAGGCATGGGGTGCCTACTTCCATTATATCTGATCGCGATGGGCGATTCACTTCTCGTTTCTGGACTACTCTCCAAGATGCTTTAGGAACTCGTCTTGATATGAGCACAACCTATCACCCACAGACGGATGGACAAAGTGAACGTACCATCCAAACATTAGAGGATCTGCTACGAGCGTGCGTAGTGGACTTTGGTAATAACTGGGATAAGCACTTGCCCTTAATCGAATTCTCTTACAACAACAGTTACCACACTTCGATACAGTGTGCGCCTTTCGAGGCACTCTACGGGCGCAAGTGTAGGTCTCCTATTTGTTGGACTGAGGTTGGGGATAGCCAACTAACAGGTCCCGAACTCGTGCACGAAACTTCTGAGAAGATAGTGCAAATTAGAAACCGGATGGCTGCTGCTCGGGACCGACAGAAAGTTATGCTGACAAACGTCGAAAACCTTTGGAGTTCCAGGTTGGGGACAAGGTTTTGTTAAAGGTGTCACCATGGAAAGGAGTGATACGCTTTGGGAAACGAGGGAAGTTAAATCCCAGATACGTCGGACCTTTCGAGATCGTTAAAAGGATTGGTCCAGTAGCTTACCGGCTAAATTTACCAGATGAACTCAGTGGAGTACACAATGTATTCCACGTCTCAAACTTGAAGAAATGCTTATCTGATATGACACTGGTAGTACCACTGGAGGAGATCCAGGTGGATAATCAGCTGCGGTTCGTGGAAGAACTAGTGGAGATTCTTGAGCAGGGCGTCAAGAAACTCAGACAAAGTACTATACCTATTGTTAAGGTACGATGGAATTCCCGTCTAGAACCGGAATACACGTGGGAGTGCAAAGATCAGATGCGGCTCAAATACCCACACCTCTTTACTGAACCTGAAATCGTACATAGATCCAACGCGGAACATAAAGCAGCTCTTTCAAAGTGAATTTCGGGGCGAAATTACTTTCAACTTGGGGATGATGTGACATCCGGGAACCAAGCACGCAATTCTATAGCTGGCTTTACTGTTTACTTGCTGAATTTCGCGACGAAATTCTTTTCAACTTGGGGATGATGTGACACCCCGCATTTTCAGGTTAAATACTTTTACCGAACTCTAGTTAACTTACATGTTCATACATGGCTAGATACTTAACTAGGGTTAGTTAAGTAGGTTTAACATATGTTAGAAGATGCTAACATATGTTATACGTAGGAAAATCCTTGTTAAACACACACATGAGTCCTGTATCCCAAACGTTGGTGAATTATGTGACATACATAGCAATAATATATACAAGTGAATTTTGGTGAACATGAAGTACGTGCTTATGTGAATTACATGTCTTTGTGAATGATCGCCTAACTGAAAGGTAATGCGTAGATTATGCAAATTACGTGCACAACATGAATAATATGCTATGTAATAATAAAATAATGGTTTTTATATAATTTAGCATGGTTAATAATATTGGGTTCGGTATTGGGCTAGAACATGGTTAACGGGTTAAGTTAATGGACTAGAAGGGCCCTAATACCAATTGCTTGGGGAACAAGCAAAGCCCTTTTACAATTAGGAGGCAAGGAAAAAGATAAAAACCCTAACCCTTGCCCCCCTTGGTGCCGTGCGAAACCCCCCACCCCCCTCTCTCTTTGTTTTCAAGCAATCAAGCAATCTTTCACTAATCAAGCTAGTTCGGGTTTGATTTCAAGGCTCTAGGGAGTTTAATCTTTCACAAGGTATACGTTCTTACGATTTTTGATGAATTATAACGATTGAAAAACTTTGAAAACCCTAAAAATAATATATACAAAATCGCATACATGTATGTATAGGAGTTCTTGAATGTTCTTGATGATTTAATGATGATGATTGTTATTAGCAGCCATGATTAGGGTTTTCACATGATAATATATGTGTTTTTCTATGATTAATATGGTGTTTAATCAGTACTGTAGGTGTTATACATGTATTAGGGATGTTTATGAAGAATTAGGGTTTGTAGATTACTTGGGATGCAAGTTTAAGATTCTGACAGAATTGTTTGAACGTGTTGAAGGGGCTGTAACGGGTTGGTAAATCGATTGTTTTGATGATTTCTTTGCATGATTGTAATGTACAAGGTCTTAGCTTTTCATAATGGGCAAAACCATCGATTTTGGACATCGTATGAGTCGTTTTTGGAATTTTAATTGATTAGGGGTCATATCAGATTTTCGGATTTGTAAATTGGGCTAACTTTAAATGGTCATAACTTGAGATTTACAAGGAGTTAGGTTATGAAATTTTTACAGTAGGTCAATACTGGAAAAATAGAGCTTTTCCAAGTGGATTCATCTCGTTTGGATGAATACACAATTTTTAAGAATTTTCCTACTAAACTGACCTGTTGAGGAAATTTTCTGGACACTGCTGTGTTGTACGAATTTTTATAATTTTTGTGTTTGGAATTAAGACAAAACAAAAATATTTATTTTCGAGTGAATCCCAAATAAAATTCAGTAAAAATTTGGGACTCTAATTCATTCGTTAAGTATTTTAAATAAATTGTTTTTCACAGCGCACAATCTGTCCTAAAAACACAGATTGTGTACCTGGGTCTTTAAGTGACTATTTGGAGTTCTATGTGGTGTGTAATTGACATGTACTTGTGTGGAAACTTGTATGAGATGTATTTGATGCATTAAACTGATAATAATTGCTATGATCACCAACGGGATACGTAGGACATACTTGAGCATGTAGAGTCATTAAGTGTCACTACACGGTTTCGAACTTTTAAAAGTCTGTAATAAACGAGTTACATGGTGTGTTGGTTACGCACGTATACTCACCTAGTGACATTTGTAATAGGGAGTCGGTAGCACGTTACTATTCGTGGAATTTGGATTTTCACTTGCGACCTAAGGTGAGTTTCACTACTCTTTTTCTCAAAAGCATGCGTCTCAGGTATGAGACACTTTACTTAACATTTTCTAGTCCGGTTTGGGACTACTTACACATCCCGGGTTGGGATGCCATGGATCCCTATGAGGGTCGGTCACTTTGCTAATTCGCAATTGTGTCCTTGATAAACTGAACCATTTCTATCATTTTGTAAGTCCTCACGTACCGAATGAGTTGCCAGGGTTGGCAAGCGGGTTATTAGTTGATAGCGCTATTAGGTTTTACAAACCTCACACCGGCTCGGGGAGCGCGGGCGTGAACTATAACTTAACGAAACATTATCATTGTGGATAGACAATGATGTCAGGCATACGGCACACTTATGTGGCTACACGTACATAGCAGTTCGGTATATTTGTAACAACCGGCAAAAATAAGGTAATTCCGTACAATTAATTAATATATGATTAACGTAATTAAATGCAATTATGTGTGATTTAATTATCAAGGCCTTAGAGGATAGCAATTTCCAAATAGTGCATAGGAATGCATACGTTTAATGGTAAAGCATGATTGGATCATGTGCGAATAAGCTATCCGGTATGGACGTTGGCGATTACCCGGTAATAATTAAATAAACGAAACGGATCCCGGACACCCAGGATATAAAATAAAGGGTATTTTCATAAGATATAATGAGTTTTGGAACTCCAAAACCATAAATGAAAACGTCTTGTACAAATCTCCCGGTAACGAATAAAATGCGCGTACCGCACCCGATACGCGTATAACTCATAATTTCACCCGGCAAAGGCCTAAATAACCAATCAACGCTTAAAATAGACTATATTTAAGGGTTATTAAAGGTATTTTTAATGTCCGGATAACGCGTGATTAAAACCCGAAAAATACCCGAACGACACCCGAACGACGGGGGATTAAACATAACAAACAATGGGTAAACATTTGAGGTTGTGGACCCCACCCAAGCCCCTCTAAGGGCCGGCCTAAGGGTCTTGTTATATCCAAGTTTTGTATTAATAATAATAATATCCTATGCTTAGGTAAAGCATGCCTTATGTAAAGACAAATGTGTAAGAAAAGGCATAAGTAAACACAAGTACAAAAGCAACTAAACCTTGTCCCCCCTTGAAGAAAATTTCGGCCAAGGGCCAAGATAATCCAAGACACACCTCTAAACCATCATGACACTAGAAGATGCATGCCTTGTTAAGTCTTGTATGTAGGATAATGATGTCTTATAAGGATTTAATCAAGATTTGCAAGAAACCACCTACCTATACATACATACATACGGCTCATTACACACACACATATCATCTTTGCAAAAATCTCCCAAGTACACATATGATCTTCCATAAGATCTCTTGAATCTTTAGCATCATTACATGTGATAATTATATAAATAACACATGTTAGAAGATTGAATAACAAAGCAAAACAAATCCTCTTTTCTTCCTTCTCTTGGCCGTAGGTATTCATCCACACACACACATCATCCATTCAAGTTTTTACATCTCCAAATTACTCAAAACAATCCATCATCCAAACCCCTTTTGTGTGTTTCAAGAGCTTGGAGCTAAAACACTTGGAAGAACACACTAAACCCCTCTCAAATTCAAGGTTTTTGTCTTCCCTAGCCTTGTGCTAGTAGTAAGCTTCTTAATCTTGTTTTTGATTGATATTATTCATGTATGTGTTCCTAGTAGCAAGTTGTACATGAAGGGTTTAAAAATGGTTTTGAACATAATCTTTAATAGGTTTTCATGTGTAAAATGGAAGATTAAAGATATGAAAATAAACCATGGATTTGTTGATGATGATGTATTAGTCATGAAAATATATAAAGTTTACATGTGAGACTAAGTAGGATGATGTTTTGGTTAAGATTTTGAAATGAACTTGAATATGTTAAAACTAACTTTAATTCATCTTATTATGATCATTTAAGTTATAATATGTGGTAAAACATGTTAGAAGTTCATAAATGAATAAGATGGAAAATCTAAGTTAGCTTACTTAGATGAATGAAATTTTGATAAAATGGACAAATACATAAAACACACATATAATTAGTCTTCCATATGGAATATAAGACTAACATAAGTGTTTTGATACAAAAATAACTTACCAATAAAAAGTTGAATCTTCAAAGTTTACTATTTTGAGTGAAAAATGTTAACTTTGAAAGTTAGAATAGAAAAATGCAACTTTTGTAAGTTAAGGGACTAAAGTTGTAACTTTGAAAGTTAAGGGACTAAAATGGACATTTTAGAAACTATTAGTCCAAAAATACAAGCATGGAAAGTTTGGTGTCAACAATGCAAGTAATAAAGTCTAAGGATGATTTTTGTAAATACTAGTAAAAATACTTGGGTATTTTGTATAAAAGTGTATTTTTGAAAGTTATAAAAATATAAAGGGTTTTAACATAAGGATTTTTATAAAATAGAGATTTTATAAAAATATTAAATAAACTTGGGAAACTTATGCAAAAATGAATACTTTTATATAAATGGGAATATAAAAGTGTTGGAAACATTTTTGTAGTTAAGTTAACAAGTTGGGTTAAAAATACATAAGTATTTTAAACCATCCAAGTAACATGTGAAAATAGGATGAAATATGGATGATATTTCTATAAAATACATGTTGGGAAAAACTTGGAAAAATTAACTAATCAAGTTAAGATATCGAACTAAAACGCGTTAACGAACCATACACGGACAAAACATGAGAAAAATGCCGTTGCGGCAAGATAAGAAAAATATATATTTTAAGAAGTAAAATATATATATACATTATGGGTGAGAAACAAACAAACACTTTCCTAAGTGTTGGAAGGATTAATTCGTGGGAGAAACACTTGACACAAACGAATAAGACATTAAAACAAACGTATATACTTAACAAGAAAAATTACACATTTATATATATTTGTACGCTCGTCTCGGCAAAATTCTAGTATATCTACTTAATGGGAAAGTAGATATGCGGGAAGGAAAGCCGCGACGAGAAGACAAGGATATATATATGTGTATGTCGTACCAACGAAATCCTAGTATATTTATTTGAATGGGAAAATAAATATACGGTGTGGTGAGTTGAATCGGACGTTAATAATGTACAATCGAACGACAAGATCTTAGCATATTTGTTTAAATGGGAAAACGAATGTGTGGCAAAGTGAGTCGAGTCGAGGATTGAAATATATATTATATCGAGCGATGCGATCTTAGGTATAATTATTTAAATGGGAAAATAATTATATGTTAAGTGAAGTCGAGTCGATGATAATAAGATACAAGTTATGGAAATATTAACAAGAGTAATATATAACTTGTGACGCAAAGGGTAATGTAACGCCAACAAAACCTAGGATACGCGCTTAATTAAACGGGATTTGGAATAACTTGTGGTCGGGAGTTGGGTGTACAACTTGCCAAGGCACATGCACTATAGGAATAGTGACTTATACGTCTAGGACGTTTGTAGGTGCAATACCACCCACTTGCTATCCACCCTATTGAGCCAGACGCAGTTTCAGGTGAGTTTCACGGCCCCATTTTAAACTATTTTTACGTTTTCCGGGGGAAAGATATGTTAGGGATAATGTTTGACGGATTTAATACTTGAGGTGTGACCGCCACTCGGGGTTGAGTCCTCGCCTCTATAATCATTTGTTCAGGGAAATGAAACCGGTGGAATGTTTGAATAGTACTATTGGTGCCTGACAAGGCCCACCCCTAATCGATAGCGTCGATTGTGCATTAGGTTATGCCTGGGGTGCAAATATTCTGAACTTAAGTCGTGGGAAAACCGAGTAACGACTTGGAGCGGGGCACAATTGTTATATGTCTTGGTTTGATTATAGTCTCAAGTAGATTTATAGGAATTTGCAACTCCTATATATTGTCATAACGTGGTATTCCCAAGTATTCAAGTTTTAGAAACTGAAAACCTGTGAACTCACCAATATATTTATATTGACGAAACTTTTTAAACATATCTTTCAGGTAACTAGACGATGAAAGATCAGGCGAGCTGGGTCGGAGAATCTCCAATGCGACGTCGAACTTTTGTGGGGTTTCACTTTTATTTCCCAAGGCATTTGGGATATATATGAGAAACCTCTATGTTTATTTCAAAAACAATTAACTTTTGTGTAATGTTTGAAAACTGATTTGACGTCATAATAAATGACCCATTTTCTTAAATTACTTGTGTTTAGCAATAACCTTGACTTTATGCTTTTGAACCGTCGCGCCACGTGTTTCCGCCTTTGTCGTGGTGTGACAATATTCGGTTAGTTATCATGAATGGGCTAGCTACCCTTGACATGCGATGAATTAGTGGTTACACGGTGCGGGGCACCAACACAACTTACTTACTTACGTGGTTTTGGAAACCAGCGCAGTTACATACTCATTTACTTTACCTAGTGAACTCACCAACATTGTTTGTTGACCCACGATTTATATGCTTTTGCAGGTAGTTAGCTTCCGGTGCCAGGATTAGAAAGCACTGCACACTTCATTGCATTTGGGGTCTTGGGCATACACCTAAATTACATATTAAGCTTTTACATTTTCTTTCATATGGTTTTAATTTGGGCGCGTTGTTTTGCGCATGGTTTTAAAAGGATTAAATTTGGTTTACGCTTCCGCAACTTAACTAAACTTGGTTTTTGAAACGAACTAAATGGTTTGGGCATTTAGAGTTCGTTCATATGACTTATGGCTATGGGATCCTGGTATGTCATGCGCCTCGCGGTATGAACCCCGCAGTCGAAATTTGAGGGTGTGACAGTTCTTGTCAACGGGGTTTGGATTTTCAAACCTACGTTGGTTAAACGTGAAGTTTTTCTTTTTTCAGGAACAAGTTTGTGGAAGACATGATGGAGAGGCCGCAATTAGTTTGCAATGACTTGAAGACGCTAAGTGAACCTGAGGTGATGGCTTTAGTTGCTCCGTTTTCGATTAAAGAAGTTAAAGAGGCGGTGTTTGAGTGTGGCGGAGATAAAGCGCCAGGCCCAGACGGGTTTTACTTTCGGTTTATCAAGAAGTTTTGGAATGTTTTTGAAGAGGACTTTATGAAGATCTTTCATCAGTTTCATGATTCGGGTACGATTAGTCGGGGGGTTGGGTCTTCTTTTATTACCTTGGTCCCTAAGGTTGTTGACCCAGTGGGGTTAGGGGAGTACCGGCCTATTAATCTGATAGGAGTGATTAGTAAGGTGATTTCTAAAGTTCTAGCTAATAGATTGAAGGTGGTGATGGAGTCGGTTACGCATGAAACTCAGTCGGCTTTTTTATCGGGAAGGTACATATTAGATGGCCCATTGATTATTAGCGAGGTTATGTCGTGGGCGAAACGGAGGGGGAAAGAATTATTTATGTTCAAAATTGACTTTGAAAAAGCATATGATAATGTGCATTAGAGGTTTTTGATAGACATTATGAGGCAAATGGGTTTCCCGGGTAAGTGGTGTGAGTGGATATACGGGGTTTTAGCGTCTGCCGCGTCTTCAGTTTTGGTGAACGGCTCGCCTACCTTTGAGTTTTCATGTACCAAAGGTATTAGACAAGGTGACCCTATTTCTCTGTTTCTATTTATCATAGTTATGGAAGCGTTTTCTAGTTTGATAAGGAGAGCGTGTGTTATTGGTTCGTTTGATGGGGTGCGTCTTCCTAATGATGGGCCGGTTTTGTCTCATTTGTTATATGCGGATGACGCTATGGTCATGGGGGAGTGGTCTCAATTTAACTTCAACTCGCTTAGAAGAATGCTTCGGGTTTTCCACTTATGTTCAGGTTTGAGGATTAATATCAATAAATCTACATTGTTTGGTATCGGGAAAAACATTCAGGATGTTCAAGAGAAAGCCACGCGGCTGGGTTGTCAGCATGGTGAGACCCCTTTCAAATATTTGGGTATTATTGTTGGTGGGAATATGTCTAGGATTAACAGCTGGGATCCGGTGGTTCAAGTCTTTAAGAAAAGGTTATCTTTGTGGAAGGCTCGCATCCTTTCTATGGGAGGCAGGCTGGTTTTGGTTAAATCTGTTTTGGAGAGCATCCCTTCGTACTTTTTCTCTTTATATAAAGCGCCGGTGGCGGTTATTAATAAGCTTGAAGGCCTTATTAAGCATTTTCTATGGGGAGGGACCGAAGACATTGGTAAGATTCATTGGGTGGCATGGGATATTGTTGCGAAACCAAAACAAGTTGGTGGTTTGGGTTTGAGTAAGTTGATGGATTGTAATAAGTCGATGTTATTCAAATGGATTTGGAGATACAAGAACGAACAATTTGCGTTGTGGAGAAGAGTTATCGATGCTTTACACATTTCTAATCGTAAATGGGATATGATACCATGGAATAAACAATCGAATGGGCCATGGAGTAAAATGGTAAAGGCCGTGTATGCTACAAAAATGCAAGGGGTGAGTTTTATGAATATGATCCGAGGTTCGGTTGGTAATAGGTTGGATATTCGTTTTTGGATAGATACGTGGATTAATGATGTTTCGTTGAAAGATTTATTTCCAAATCTTTTTCGGCTTGAGAAGAACAAGTGGTGCAGAGTGTCGGATCGAGTGGGCCAGCAGCATACGGTTGGTGGTATTAGTTGGGAGTGGAAAAGATATCCGTCCTCGGCAAATGAAGTGGTCGAGTTGTTAGATTGTCATAGAATGGTTGCGGTAGTGAACCTGGATCATAGACAGGATTCTTGGAGATGGAACACTGGTTCGTGCATGGAGTATACGGTGAAAGATGCTAGGAAGTGGCTTCGGGGCGGTGATGCGAATGACGGTGGGTTCGTGTACAAGTGGTGTAAATGGCTCCCTACTAAGTGTAATGTTTTCATGTGGCGGGTTAGATAGAATTCCTACGACTAAAGCTTTGGCCCGTAGGAATGTCCATTTCGGTGATGTCCTTTGATGTTTATGTGGTGAGGAAGAAGAAAGTACTGAACATTTATTTACGGCGTGTATGGTGGCGAATGGGTTGTGGAGCGGTGTCGCAGATTGGCTACATATCCCCCAGTCTTTATTTTCACATTGAGAGATATTGTTAAGCTTGCGGATCATGTTAATACAACTACGTTGAGGAAAGGCATTATTTATGGGATTTTTGTCATTGTATGCTGGAAGATATGGGTGACAAGAAACGAGATCAGATTTAAAGATGGGACGAGCAATGTTCCGAAGATGCTAGCTGATGTCAAGGCGATTAGTTTTCTGTGGTACAATAGCCGATCGAAGAAGGATAGGATTATGTGGAATAATTGGTGTAAATTTGATGTAACTTGATTTTGGGGTTTTTCGGCTTTCTCTAACTTGGAGATAGCCGGTTTTTGGTTTTTAATGAAGTTCGCCTTTCAAAAAAAAGATATTATTAAGTTGTGATAGATAGGATATGGGTCAAACATGAACCGGCTTATGCACAAGACCAAATCAGAAAGATCACAACAAAATGTTCAAGATGGTTGCATACATTAATTCTAATCAGAAGACTGCACATTCGAATGAAACAAAAATACAGCAGCATATCATTTAAAGAAAAGGCGGGACAAGGCTGCAAAAGGACAGAAATACCCTTACAGTTATTATGGTTGTTTGGCGGCAAATCATCAAACGTTGGCAGTTAATTAATTTAACTGAAACATCACAATGGTTCGGACATAATTGCCACAAACACAACTCTTCGTAACATATATATAGAATAGGATATGATCATTTGTTCTTTACCAAAGATTGTACACATCACAATCCTAAATATCCTTGTAAATCTTCTGTCCAAAAGTTCTATTCGAAACAATTTCATAATACAATTCAGTTGTTCATTTGTTTGTTCTATTGTTTTCATTGTTCTTTTGTATTTGATTGATATTAATCCGCTGCAAAACTGATTTCTGGGCCAACAATAATAACCTTATGATCGAACAACTTGGTTCCTAAACAAAGGGTCACGGGATACTTCAGCCTCTAGTCATTGGCGCAGGGTATAGGGGGTGGGGGAGGGGGGTCGCCCCGACCCCCTCGAATTTTCGCTCAGCAGTTCCGATTATATAGTATTCATATATAATTATTTTGGCATATACGGTTTTGGCACCCCGTTTTTAAAACAAAAATTAGTTATATAGTATCCGGTGACTTATGACCCCGATCCAAATTCTCAAGCTTCGCCACTGCCTCTAGTTATCATTCCGAGTTGAACATATTTCAAGGCTGATTAACAAACATTCGTCTCACAAGTGTTGGAATACGACTTGACACATAATACATGCTTCAAAAATGTTACAGCACTAGGTGGTTTAGGAAATGGCACTCCTAGTTTATTTCTTTTAAACCGATTTGTAAAGCTAGACAATTTGGTGGAAGTAGATGTTACGTGACCATGACTGGGTCAGGAAAGCCCACCCCACTATGCAGTTTGTTATGCATTCATATGCATGTTTTACATTTTCACATGTTTCATCCACGTAGCAGTAGCAGTTAGTGCATGATTGTTTTGTTTAAATATTGTACTTTTGCATTTGATAATGATAAGAAGAAAAATTAGCAAAGTCTCACTCAATCTATCTCTTATTCTTGGAGCCTAACCCACTCTACGGGTCTATCGGGAGATTAGCCATCTCAAATCGGCTTATAACAGTAGAAGAGAAGACACGTAAATTCTAATCAAATACATTATTCTTCATCTCCTCGAACAGTTACTTGAATTCGCTCCCCTGCCTAGCAAATTTGATTCCCCACTTAGGGATGATAAAGGGTCGGGTTTGGGACGGGTTTAGGTAATTTCAACCCCATATCCGATTATGTAGTCCCAAACCCGTCTCAAATCCCATCGGGATTGTATATATCGGATAATTACTCATCGGGTATCGGGTAAACCTGTTAATTTTTAAAACTTATCCATTAGGTATATTCGACTAAAACCTGTCGACTATCTATTGCGTAACTACTAACCAATACATCTAGCATTACAAAATATTTATGTAAATGATTACAATGTGTAAATATAAAATACTTAAATCATATAAAAATACTAAAAGACATATATAATAGTATACACTAATTATTGGTGTTTTTTAGCACAAGATGACAATCTAGATGGACAATTAGATATATTATGCATACATATTTAAAAAGACATATAAGAAATTATATCGGGTATCTAATCGGGTAAATAGGTATACTTTATTGGGTATGTTAGTGCACTTCGTGTATGTCCTCAGCTAGTGATCGGTCCATAATAGTCATAGGAATGATTGTATAGCATTTTAAATGTTATCGGATTGCTTAATAGTGTTTATATAGGCTTAGGGGTATTTTGGGAATTTAATATGTAACATACACCTCCTACTTATCTCATACATGTGCCCCCCACATGTATGAGGGCCATACGTGTACCACCACATGTATGATGGCGATAAGTGTGCTTGATATGGAGGTGTATGAAGGTGTAGTATAAATACCCCATGCCTTAACTTATTTGTAACTTTTGCCATTTCTATTGATAAGTGCAACCCTTTGTGTGTGCTCTCATATTATTATTATTATTATTATCTTATCCTTAAACACTCACCTATAACAACTAACCGGATCGTTGATTCCGCCCGTGATTCGATACGCGCGCGATATTCACTTCGTGTGTTGATCCTACAAGTGGTATCAGAGCTAAGGCTCACATCACGCGTGTTGTTATAGGTGTTTGCATCAGATCTGCACGTTAATATAAAGGATTTACTTAAATCAAAATTTCAAATAAAGGATTTAGGTAAATTGAAATATTTCTTTGGGATGAAGTGTTATATTCTGAAAAAGGAGTTTGTTTAACTCAAAGAAAATACTGTTTAGAATTGTTCAATGAGTTTGGGTACTTAAGTTGTAAACCTATTAGTACCCCAATTGAACAAAGCTACATTGTTTTTTTCAAAAATTTCAAAGCCTAAACCTATGCTTGATAATGTGAATGGTTTTCAAAAGTTGATTGGAAAAGTTTTGTATTTGTCCTTGACTAGGCCTGATATAAAGTCCAGTTTCTAAGTCAGTTTATGAATAAACCTACCCATTTTCATCTTCAAGTTGCACTTAGATTATTAAGGTACTTGAAGACCTGGGAAAGGATTATTGTTCAGAAAGTCTGGTCACTTTAACTTGAGTGGTTTTATTGATGCTGATTAGGCCAAATGCCTAATAACTCTAGGAAATCAGTGACAGGCTATTGTATATTTCTTGGAAGTTAAAAAAAACAAAATACTGTTTCCAGATCATCAACAAAGGCTGAATACAGAGCAATGTGTTCAGCCTCATGTGAGATAATCTGGTTGAAAAATCTTTTGCAAGAACTGAATGTTAGAACTGAATTGCCAATCACTTTAAATTTGTATAGTGATAGTAAGGCTGCAATATCCATTGTAGCAAATCCTTTATTCCATGAGAAAACTAAGCACTTTAAAATTGATCTTCATTTCATTAGGGAAAATTTTCAAATGGTGTCATTAAAACTGACAAGGTCAGCTCTGACAATCAGATAGCTGATATTTTTACTAAAGGTTTGAGTGTTGAACAACACAAGAATGGAATGATTGATATGTTTAACATTTGAACTTAGGGGGCATGTAAAAATTATAGAGTGTAATTCAAATGTTATGTATGTCATAATATTTATAATATGTTTGTTATATAAGTTTCTCAAGTATTGTATGAGCTGGTTTATTTCAGGTCCAAGGAGGCTTGGCCCAACTAGCTATTAGCCCATTAAAGAATGAGAGGCCCAATTTAGATGGTAGGATGTTGAGCTCAGGGCCTTACTATATAAAGGCTGCTAGGGTTCTATATAAAGGCAACTAGGGTTCCAGTTATCATTATTCGAGATATTGTTTCTTTGTTTCTCTTATTTCTCTCTCTCTTTTAGTACTGTCTAGGGTTTTAGTCTTGTGTTGTTAATCGTCTGGTTTGTAAGTTTTTACTTACATTTTCTTTGTATTTTGTTGTTGATCAACTGATCTTATCAATCAGTTGATCTAAGACTTTGTATCATTTCAGATCTTCTATTATTGTAGAAGATCTAGGGTTTGGTTGGTTAAACTTCGGATTGGTTTAATAATAAGATTTTTTGTCACCGTTTTCAGTCGTTATTCCTTGTGTTCTTGTTTATTATTGTTTGTTGTGGTTATGTATGGTTGTTATTGTTTTAGATCCATAGTTTTCTATAGGACAGGTAACAAACTCTTGGTTAAAAGTTTAAACAAAACATATGGTATGGAAACAAAGATCAGTGGATATAATCGGAATATTTAGAGTCAACGGTTTGTCCCGATTGCTAAGTGTTTTGTGCCTTATGTCCAAGGCTTGGTACCAAACCACATCGAGGCGGGGGTCTCACTGGAAGCAGCCTCTTTATTCTTAGGGGTAGAGGTAAGGCTGTCTATATCTTACCTCCTCAAACCCTACCTTAGCTTTGCTATAGGTGGGATTAACTGAGTATGATGATGATAATGATATTTAGAGTCAATGGTTCCATTGAATTGCATTGTAATGATCAAACACACAATATCTTAGATGTGTTTTATATTCCCACTTGGAAGAAAAACATGTTAAGTATTGACAAACTTGCAAGGCAATTTTTTGAAGTAAACTTTGGTGGGGATACATGTATGATTTCAAAACTATCTATTGGTCAAGAAAAAAAAGAGTGATGCTTGTTGGGTATGTGGCATTAAGATTCATTATGCGTACATGTGTGCAAAAGCGAAAAGGAATTTTAGACACCAATTTGTATCCAAAAAGAGAAAGGAGAAACAAGATTCAGAACACCCTCAAGAGAAGATTATAAAAGGGCCCTATTATGGGAACACTTTGAGGAAATAGTAATTGATGAAGACAAAAAGCATGCCACTTGAAAGGAACCTATCATTTATCCATAACAAGTGATTTTTTAGAGAAGAGATTAAGAAAGCCGTCTTTGATTGTGGGTCAGACAGAGCACCGGGTCCGGATGGATTTAATTTCAGGTTCGTCAAGTATTTTTGGAGTTTCTTGGAGGATGATTTTACTAATATGTTTGATCGTTTTCATGAGCATGGAGTCATTTGTAGAGGGTGCAGTTCCTCCTTTATTACTTTTATCCCTAAATCCAAAACACCAGTGGGTTTAAAAGATTATAGACCCATCAACTTAGTAGGGATTATTAGTTAGGTTATTTCCAAGGTCATAGCCGGTCAGATTAAGAATGCTCTGGATTCGGTTATTTCGGGCACTCAGTCAGCTTTTCTTAGAGGGAGATTTATTTTGGACGGGTCTGATAGTTTTCTGCACTGCACTGTTTGATTGGTTTGATTTGATAGTATGCGAATATTATGATTGTGGTTTGGAGGGAAATAATGAGAGGGAAAACTAACTGCTTTATAAATAGAATAGTTCAGACAATTACAAATGATAACCTATTGACCTATTTATACTTAATGAACCGGTTTGTCCCAAGAGACACAACTGTTCAAACAACCATAACTACCACTAACCGCTATACCAATCGGCGTGACCCTTTACATTATCTAGACTTAGGATAAAACTAATATTTACATGTGACACATATTTACAAACTATTATCTTCGGTCTTGTAACTTGTTTTGACGCAAGGGATTATGTTCAACAGGGCCGTTAATGATTAATGAGACTATGGGGCGGGTTAAGAAGACAAGAAATAGAGCGTTTCTGTTGAAGCTGGATTTTGAGAAGGCATATGACAACGTTTTTTTGTTGTCTAAGTTGGATCACATGGGCTTTCCGGATATGTGGTGCAAATGGGTGAAGGGTATCTTAGAGTCGGCTCGTTTGGCAGTTTTGGTTAATGGGTCTCCCACGTTTGAATTTCAGTGTGAAAAAGGGGTTCGTCAAAGAGTTCCGTTATCTCCTTTCCTCTTTTTGGTGGTTATGGAAGTTCTACACTGTTTGTTAGATAAAGCGGTTGAATTGGGTGAAATAAAGGGGATTTGTTTTGGGGGGAGTCAAAGGTGCTATCTCATTTATTTTATGCAGACGATGCTTTGATAGTTGGAGAGTGGTCTAAAGAAAATTTGGAAAATGTTACTAGGGTGCTTCAGATTTTTCATGTGTGTTCAGGTTTAAAAATTAATTTACCGAAATCTTATGTTTATGGGGTTGGAGCAGGTCATCCGGAAGTGGATAGTATGGCGAATCTTATTGGGTGTAAAGTGGGCGTTTTGCCCTTTGAATATTTAGGGATTCGGGTTGGTGCGAATATGAATCGGGTTTGTCATTGGAAGTCGGTGATTGATACAATTCAAAATAGACTATCATCATGGAAGGCGAAAACTTTGTCCATGGGGAAGGTTAACTCTTATAAAGTCCGTTTTATCGAGCCTACCTATCTACTATTTGTCTCTTTATAAGGCTCCAGTGAAAGTGTTTGAACAAATGGAAAGATTAATGCGAAACTTTCTGTGGTCCGGTTCAGAGGTAGCGAAAAAGGTTCATTGGGTGTCTTGGGATGTGATTACTACTCCCAAGAAAGAAGGTTGGTTGGGTATTTCGAGGTTAGCGGAGGTTAATGTGGCGCTACTCGCTAAATGGGCTTGGAGATTCGTAGTGGAAAACGGGTCGATATGGAGAGTCACTATAGAGGCGATTCATGGTGGGAGGGGCCTTTGGAGTTTTTTTCCTATTAAAAAAGCTATTTCAGGTTGTTGGAAGGCGATTGTTAATGTGTTGGAATCAATTCCAGTACAGGGCAAGTATTTTCATCAATTGATTAGGGTGTGGTTGGAAACGGGGACATGATCGCTTTTGGCATGATCATTGGCTTGGAGATACTACATTAAAGAGTCGATGGCCATGTCTTTATAAGATGGAAAAAACAAACGGTGCATGATTAGCAACCGGCTAACTCAAGGCATTGGTGATTTTTTATTCACAGGTTCATGGAGGAGACATCCCAGCTCGGTGGAGGAGTTATCGGAGGTCCAAGATTTGGTGTGTATGCTCACAGGGTTTAAGCTTAGCGGCTCGGATGACAAATGGGCTTGGAATGATGGTTCGAAAGGGCCTTTCACTGTTGCGGAATTTAAAAAGCTTATGAAAAATTCTGTGAGCCGATGACAACTACCCATATGAAATGGGAGGCTTGGATTCCCATGAAAGTCAATCTTTTTACATGGATGGCTGATCAGGATAGATTACCAACTCTGATGGCGTTGACGAGAAGGATAATTAATATCCCGGATATTTTATATCCTCTTTGCAACATGGATAGTGAAGATGTCGAGCATTTGATGGTTCGTTGTGGTTTTTCTTACGGTGTTTGGAGTATAATTTGCAAATGGTGCAAGTTGGAGTCTTTTTTTGCTTACGACTACGGCGATTTGCTTATGTTATACAACAATGTTCATGCTGGAAAGTGGGGGAAAAGATTATTAAAGGTATAGTCATGATCACGGCTTGGGTTATTTGGAATGCAAGGAACGCGAAGATATTTCATAATAAGGACACCAAAGTTATGGATGTTGTGGCGGATGTGAAGTCGAAGGCTTTTTTGTGGTTAAAATTTAAAAACATTGTGTGGAAGGATTGGGCCACTTATCCATTGTATATGTACGTTTGTATAATTTGGTAGTTCTCAGTTTTAAGAGCTAGCCGTTGTTAATGAAAGTTATTGTTCAAAAAAATTTTCTATCCATAACAAGTATCATCCCTTGAAGATTGTTTAGTGTTCATGAACATAATCCACATAGCATATTCAAAAGTTCAAGAATACAACACAAACTTCACTACAGAATTTGAGTATGTTGTGGAATGGTTTCTAAACGATTTTTTAAAGATTAGATTGGATGCACCAATACCACCTAAAGACAATTATGGTTATAAATTAAATTAATTTGCTAGAACTCTACATGACCATTCAAAGATTTGGATGTTCTGAAAAGGTGAACAAGTATGATCTGTGGAGAGCAATTACATTAGCTATGGGTTATGGAATGGGTATACCAAAGTTAGATGAAAACAGTGAGATCATCAAGACCGTCAAGTTGATTTATCTGCGCTATTTAGCGATGATTATATGGTATCACTTAAAATATAAAGGAAGGGATATCACTTTTTGAAGAAGGGGCAGGAAGCAAGACCACAAAGGGAAAGGAACAAAAGATATGGAAAGATGCAGACCTGCCACCGAAGAAACGTATGAAGTTTACAAAGTAAAGATTTGAAGACTAAATGCCAGAATTAGCGGAGACAATGTAAGACATAATTATTGCCATTAACATAATAAAAGTGGTTGATGGATTCGGTCCTAATTTTTATATGTTTTTATTTTTCTTTTATTTGCATATTTGTTTTATTTTTGCATTTGTATTTAACCCATATATAGAGATCATGGGTGTAGTGGGTTAGTTATTTCTAAAAAAAAAACTATTGTAATCTTCTTTATTTATAGAACCATCCAATGAAAAGAGGATTTTATCTCATTGGATTATGGGTTAAAATTAATGATCTATGCTAGCTCAACCATGGCACGCTGGGTGGTGTTCTTAGACACGATTGTCTGACCGTAGTGGTGTGTCTGTATCTTCGGTTGGAAATCGCAGCTCTATGGTTTCAAAGTTATGTGGCAGTTATCGTGTTTATCAACCGGTATGTTGGCTACAATACTCCCGCCAGTTTGTATGTTTAAATAGGTTAGCATGCAGTGTTCCCAATTTTTATGTCATTCAGTTTGTATATATTACAAAGTTCCCTCCAAAATTCTCTGCAATTTTATAAAAACTTCTGTCAAAGATACCGAATTCTATCAAAGCGTTGAAGGTTCATAACAGTTTAATATGTTAGCTTGACGTGTCAGCATCCGGATTAACACACTATCAATTTTTACAAGATGTGTGACATACTGAAAAAGTATTGACATACTGAAAAAGTATTGCCAAAAAAAAAAAAAAAAAAAAAAAAAAAAAAAAAAAAAATTGGTCTAACAATCTTAAAATGTTGGTTTCTTATGCATTCTCCTATCCCTTTGGAATAGAAATCTAGAACCATACAGAAAGCGACCAACGAGAGGAAATTTCGGGCTACCAAAGATAACGTATGTGGCAACAGCAAAACAGATCATAAAAATCGGTACCCATTTAAGATTGTTATGATAAAGTAGGAAAAAGTTGATGATAAAAGTTAGGATCATGGTCGTTATCGAGATGAAAAGTGTTGCTAGACATATCATCAGCTGTTGGGGTAACGAAATCATGAAATCGTGTTCAGTGTAATCAGACCCAAGGATGCACAAGACCATGAGGATAGATGTTGTCGCGGTTATGAATGATAAACCATCAAAGATTATGAAAGTTTTGGACAGGTCCTTTCTAAGGAAGATAGGCATACCAGTTACTTGGTCATATCCGCCTGGAAATGTAAATGCTGCAGCAAATGAGATGGTGGCTATCAGTGATGCAACCACCATCAGTTGACCTGCTGTTTCTTTTATCCATTCCTCACCTTTTGAAAATAGTTCTTTGTGCTCTTTTTGGAATACTTCATGTGGTGTTAGACCTGCTGCGTTCTTCTTCTCTCGAAAAGGAGGAGGGAGCATGGATTCTACTTCCTATCAACACACAGATTATATCATTATCATGTGTATAATTTATATCAACATGTCATGCTAAAGTAGATGAGGAAGTTCCAACCCGTTTAGGAATGTAAACAAGGCGAGCTCCTCGTGAGGTACAATAGACAATGTCGATAAAAATCGAACCAGGCGAGCTTAAATAATAATAATAATAATATTATTATTATTATATAACAAATTTTGATAAAAAATATGTTTTGGCAACTAGACAGATAAAAAAAATCAAAAGCATATTTTGATCCGTTACTCAACCCGCCCATCTTGTTACCTCTACAAAAAGCCTAAGTAGAAAGATGTACCTTGAACCATAATGTTTCTAGATGCAGTTGCAGACCTACTCCTGGAATGTTCTCCAGTCGATTTATCTTCGGACTCTCCCCAGCCAAATGCAACAAATTGTTGCCATCCTTGTCTTCAAGTGTGATTATCAAATTCCTAAGTGCGCCAATGTCATATAACATGTTGTAGATACCCTCATGACGATGTGAGACAGCAACGTGAAATATACTTTGATTTTTATCATTCACCTCATGTACTAGATGAGGGTATTGCCGAATAACCTCAACTATGAATGCAGTGTTCCCAATTTCTGCAGCAAGAAACAGTACTCGGGATGAGAAACGTGGCTTTGAAGCGTTTTTAGTCGCCGTCTTTTCATCATTGGGCCCTCTGAATATGTTATAAATTTTAACATGCATCTTTGCAACATTCTCCGAAATGGTCCTTAGTAACAGAAGCATTTCTTGTTGTTTCTTTTCAGAACGTGTTTGCTTTTCATCTCCCTCGGTTTGATCAGGCGGCCCTCGTAATATGTCATCAATTTCAACCTTGGGCAGTTTCATAATCTCTGCCCAAATGATTCTTAGTAATTGCAGGGCATGACTTTCCATGTTTGGAATTCTAATCTTCATATGACACCCTGCAAAACAAATAAAATAGGTGAACAAAGATAACTACTTTTATTTTGTGAGTAAATATCACATTATATAAAACCGTCTGTACAAAAACAGATTACAGTAAAATGTATACGATAAACACAAATCTGACGATTCAAACATGGAAGTAAAATGAAGAGAATACAATAGACATAAGATAAGGAGATTCTTACACCAACATTTCAATTTCCTGATAATATTATGTTCTTCTGCATCAAACGCGTAAGGTTTTCGAGCCAATAGTCCAAGTACGTGCCCATTTATGGCAAGTTCTGGCCGATCGCTCACAATTTGTAATGCAACATCTACAAAATTTTAGATATAATGATGACTTGCTGAGAAAAACTTTATGACAAAGGAAATATAAAAATGCAGCCAAAAACGAGGCCTAACATAGTCCGACAAAAACCATTGTGGTAAATTATTATATCTACCAATTCGCATATAACAAGCAGCTTTAAGGCACTTACCAAATAGATTAGACTCCACAGATTTCACAAGAACATCAGCCCGATTCTGACGTGTCCAGAAATCACCAGTCATTCTCTGCGAAATGTAATACAAATACTTCACCATATCATGCTTTCCATATAAAGCCGCCATGTAGAGCGGCATCATTCCCTGACTATCAGGGATATCCCGTAGGGCAATGTTCTTTTTCACCAAAATCTTAGCTATTTTCACATGTCCAGCCATAGCCGCTAAACAAAGTGCGGTTTGACCATTCGCATTTTGGAGCTCCAAGTCCTCCTTCTCCATCAAACTCACCAGATACTCGACAAACCAGTATGACTTTCCCAATACAGCAATGTGCAGCACTGTTTCACAGCTTTCAGTGATGCTGAAGCGTACCAACTCCGGACGCTTGTCAAGAATGTTTTTCGCACCTTTCCAATCACCTGTTATGGTTGCCTTATAAGTAGGGACTAAAATCTCATTGTAATCTTCTCTTCCTTCAAAATAACCCAAGATCAAATTACCAATTAGTATATCCTCTATGAGAATTCAAATATTGAATTCAAAGATCAATTTTCGTAACCATCAACATAGTATCAACAATTGGCTAGCAACAAGATTTTCAACAAAAGCAAGGCCGGCTCAACCTTTTTGCGGGGCATAAAGCAGATTCTAAAATAAAAGCCTTTTTCGTAGAAAAATTATATATATATATATATATATATATATATATATATATATATATATATATATTTAGGATCCTAACACGTGAGAATACAAGATATACGTTTATATCTATACGATTTCTAAGGCACAAAATTACACAATTCAATCAAAAAATATGAGATTACAATTGAAAAAATAATGATAAAGCCAGCCAACTAAAAGTATACGCTACCAGGAAAAAGGTTCAAATACATAGTCTCCTAAAAACAGAAAGTTGCAGGAAGTGCATCAAACAGACTCCACTGAACTCATTCCAGCGGCATCAGTACTGTCTCATCATTAGTATACTACATGTACTAACGGTAAGACCATGTGTAAAAAGATATACCAATCGTGTAATTTTCAATAAATAAGTACAAAAATAGCAAAATAGTCAAACCACATGTACTAACACGCGAGAAAAAATATATACGTTTTTACTTAGGATCCTAACACGCAAGAATACAAGATATACATTTATATCTATACAATGTATAATGCACAAAGTTACACAATTCCAACAAAAAAACATGAGATTACAATTGAAAAAATAATGATAAAGTCAACCAACTAAAAGCAAGCAGGAAGAGTATCAAATCGACTCAAAATGAACTCATTTTAGCAGCATTGAAACCCACTCATCAATTTTCATTTGTATACCACATGTACTAACGGTAAAACCGTTTGTATACCAATCGTGTAATTTTCAATAAATATGTACGAAAATAGCAAAATAGTAAAACCACATTTACTAACCGCGTAGTTAATTCTGGATAAAATGGGTGTTTTACGATCGAAAAACATACTGAAAAGTAGATCTGGACGAGGGAGATTCAATGCAACTGACGGTAGTAGCTGATCACATGAAGCAATCTTAATATGAATCTGCTGACTGCGATTCAGGTCACTAGATGAACCACTAGGAAGGTAATTCATGTCTCTGTCGTCTTAATCTTGTTCCCTATAACAATAATAATATTTATATACGTGTGTTATGAACGGTAGAGAGCACTTTCTGCCGTGCACCATCCCACAGTCTTCATTTTTTTATATCTTTTTCAGGTATCTTTTGTTTTCTTCCTACCCACGCCAATTGCACGTGTGAGTCACGTTTCTTACTGTAAAAAATGGTTGTGGTACTGAACTTTCAGCGAAGAGTTTATAAACTGTTCGGTGGGAAATTCGTTTGTGTTCGTTCGTTTAATAAAGAACGAACACGAACTAAAAAATTCGTTCGTTTAGTTAAACGAACAAACATGAACAGATGCCGTATTCGTTTGTGTTCGAGTTTTTAGTTTTTATAATTTTATTTAATATTCTTTAGTTTTTATTTATTTTACCCAAATAAATAAATAAATAATTTATGTGAGGTAAGCATATTGCTATATGAGATCAATAAACCACACCTTTAGTATAATCATTAAATAACTAATTAATGAGCCAATGATCTCCAGCCCAACTGGTTTGAGATTAGAAGGTTTACCTCCTTGGAAGGTTCCTGCCCAGGTTTGGTTTCAGGTTCGATTCTCACGCTCCACCGAAAAAATAACCGCTTGGGTTTGAAAGGAAAAACCCGTGTGGTGCTATGGGATTCGATCCTGGGTAGTGGTCGTTTTGCAACACAGGATTTACCGTTGAAACGCTACTCTCCAAAAAAATAACTAATTAATGAAAACTTCTAAGTTTAAATAAAAAACTAATGAACACTTAAAGTTTAAGATGATAGTTTAGTTTTTTGAAACAATACTTTATTATGTTTACCAATATTATGTTAAGTACTAAGTATGTTTGTATAATTAGGTTATATTTTGGGTGAATCTAGTTATTTTCTTAATATATGTTAATTCGATCTTGTTCAAAAATAAATATATGCCCGTTTGTGTTTGTTCTCATTCATGAACACTTGTTTGTGTTCATTAACGTTCGTTTATGTTCGTGTGCATTCATGAACGAACACAAACAAACACGAACACGAGTGTTTTCTTACCAAACGAACACGAACAAAAAACCTCGTTCGGTAAGTGTTCATGAACACATAATTTCCTTAACAAATGAATACGAACAAGTTCATGTTCGTTCGGTTCAATTGCAGCCCTAGTTGTGGTTGCTAACGGATTTCGTTTAGTAAGTCAAAAGAAAATATTAAGTAGTAACTAGAAAGTAAGGTGGTTTTCATAAGGAATTGGTGAAAAGTTATAATTTTTATCTAAATTAACTAATGTCTAATGATTTGTTGTGATTAATTGAGAAAAGCTAAGAAAACAATAACAAAAAGAAGTAAACCTCCTCTGGATTTTCGGTTCAATGATTCACCCAAACTTCTTTCAATTAGTTAGATACCACATAGACATGGCCTTGTTAACGCTTTAATTAAGTGATAAGCAAAGACTAGTTTTTAATAATAACCTATGCAATCTACTTACCAAACCATATGTGCCAAAGACCCATCCAATAATCAAACTGTTCACGATGTAAAAAAAACGAATGCGAATGATCAAACATAAGTAATTGCAACACAAACAGTTTGTTTAACTTAATTAAATCACGAGTATCCTTCTAAACATGAAAAACAATCCATAAATACTAAAATCCACAAGTTTGAGTTTCACAAAGACGGATCGTACACCCTGAGGTGGTTAGAAAAGGATCTAGCCACTTATCTTCATCGTATGATCTTTGATGGATGATTTAGATGATGATTGCATGAAAAGATTAATTGGATTGAGGTTTATGATGATGAAAAGTGTATTTGGGAGCTCAAAAACGGCTAGGGTTCAAGATATTTTCATTTTGGAGTTTTCTCTCTTTAAATAGGGTGAAAAATCATAAAATTCATAACTTTCCCGACAATTGGCGCATCCATGCGCCCCACCCAGCGCCATCTTGCACTGGGAGCAAAAACTTGCTGACATGTGCAGATTTTAGCGCATACCAGCGTTGGATATTGAAGTCTGGTGCAACCTTGCGCTGAAAACTAGTGTGTGTCCGTTTTGCCATGAAATTGTAACGCCCCAAATTTTATTATAATAATTATTATTAATATTATTATTATTATTTGATAATGTTATAGTATGATATATGTGATGCTAGCTAATATTGTAAGTTAGCTAATAAAACGGATGACTTATGACCATAGATAATTAACCTCGCTAGTATGGTTATGTGTTATTAGTAGATTTAATGGTTATAAAGATAACAAGGTTAGATCATCATCATCATACTCAGTTAATCCCATCTATAGCAAAGCCAAGGTAGGGTCTGAGGAAGGTAAGATGTAGACAGCCTTACCTCTACCCCTAAGAATAGAGAGGCTGCTTCCAGTGAGACCCCCGGCTCGATGTGGTTTGGTAACAAGCCTTGGACATAAGGTACAGAACACTTAGCAATCGGGACAAACCCGATCAGTGCATGTACCCCTCTGTCTTTTGGCTATCCACGCCACCACATGATGCATGATTAACCGTCCGTCGTTTTTAACGTTATATCACAAAATTAGTAAAATAACGTTAAAACTAGTGCAACTTTACTTTTGCCCCCCAGGGCCACACATATATACATTATATGCGCACACCGTAAGTGGGGCGTGATAACAAGGTTAGATATAGTAGTTAAATGAGATGTTGCACAAGCCTAAAGACGAGGGGTTGTTATTGTCAAAGGAGGAAAGTTGGAGTATTAGGAAGGGGTGGGGAGTAAAACTCCATTTTGCACAATCTACAGAACTCTCCCCAACCCCATCTTAACCCTCTTCTCCTCCAAACCTCAAGAATCTTGCAATTTAGGGCAATTCAAAGAGGAAAACGTGTGCATGTGGCTGGAAGTTGTCATCTTGAGGGTGATAATCATTAAGGTAGTTTTATTTTCAGTTTTTGAAGTATCTCATAACCCTATGGTGAAGATATATAAAATGAGTTTGTAATTGTTGTTGAAATTGTTAGTCATTAGATGGTCCTTTACTGTTGTAGAGATATAAATTAGCAAGAAACATCTTGATTGAGTAGTTTTGATTGGATATATATTGATTTATCAAAATAGGAGAAGTGGGTTTTGTGATGTTAGGCAAAACTCATCATCCATAGCACTAATATGATCTTTCATGATTGTTGTAGCCTGAATTTGATGTGAATTTTCAATATATTGATAATATGAAGAAGTTTGGGCTAGAGGGTGTGATAAAGGAACCTTGGACATTCATGTTGAAATTGGTGCACTATAGGTGCTTGATTAAATGCCTAAGTAGGACCTTTGTTGGAAAAGCTAGTAAAAGATAGTATTGTTGACGTGTCTTACTGAGAATGTTAAAGAACTGGATACATGCTAAGATCATTTGATGAATGTAAATAATCTAATGAATGATAATCTAATAGTCAAGGAGAACGTGTCTTCAAGTGATCAAGGAGTCAAGAAGGATCGAGGAAAGGAGCACGCCTAGAGGTAAGTAGTCTTACAACAAATAGCTATGTAGGTTATAATAGTATTTGAAATGTGAATCGATTATTGATGAGGATAGAGCCTTTTGAATGGTCAAATGTGAAGCCCAATGGCTTACATGAGAACCTTAAAGCCGAATTTGTAAAATCGAATGGCCTCGCACAAAATGATGATGCTTGTGTGAACGCCTTAAAGCCGAATGTCGAATATGTTTATGGCACATGAGCAAAAGCTCTTGTGTTGCCTAAATCTGTAGACTAGTTGCTAGGTAAAAGGATTTGTTGAGATGTGAAGTTTGGTAGGTTAGCTTGGTATTTGAAAGGATTTCCAATGATCCATGTTACAGGTTATAATCAAATGGTGGTAGATTGTTCATTGGTAGGATTGAATGATCATTATGCTCCGCAAAATGGGTTTTAAAAGAGTCCAAAAGGTACCCGGATTGTGGGTTCTCTGTGGCATCATGATTTGCAGCTTACAAGGGGTGAAAAGTTGGTTAAAGATGAGATTTCGTGGCCATACAGCAGCTCTAAACCATAGCTTATAGCGAGTTACTTTTGACAAAAAGGCTTGGCTCCGTAGCTTATGGCGGGGACTAATCCCAAAAATTTGGTTTCATGTTCAATACTTAAATCTATAAAACGGCTCTAGTGGTTGGTTTGTCGATTATCAAGAACCATTTATAACTAACCTATGGGGTGTTTGACATGGTTAAATCTTAGGTATGGATGTGTGCTTGGGATGAAGGGATGAGCTAACAAGGAACCCAAACACTAGATCTTTTGAGATGCTTCCGCTTACCAAAAATTTTGAGATAGTTATATGGTGTGACGCCTATATCTTAAAATGTTTGGGTCGTTTTTGAACTTGTTGTTCTAAGTTTTTGTAAATCGGGTTGTCTAGATTAAACTTAATATTAGTAACTCAATGGTTTTTTTAAATCCACATTTTAAAGGAACGGTTCATGTATATTTTGACTTTAAATGGTGATAATCATGTTGAATATGACTACGGGTCTTACAAGTGGTATTCAGAGCCACAGGTTTAAAGAGATAAGTGTTTGGTTCCAAGCTCGATCTTCTCATCTGGTAAGTATTCTCTGTTAGTTAATTAAAATTAGTAGGGTAGTAAGAATCAAAAGCATAATTTAAACGAAAATCATGGTATAGTGCCTAGGCACTAGACTCTAGAAATACGCCAATGGGCATATAAGTTGAGTTAAGACTCAACTAAAGCAGTAAAGCTGAATGACAAATGGCATCCTAATAAGGATGTGATTGAGTAGAATAAATACGGATGATGTAACTTTAAAATATTTCTAATAATGAACGTTATTACAGTAAAATGACGGATGAAAATGAAGCCGACAATCAAGCACCTCTCACTTTGGAGGAAATGCAAACCAGTATTGCTACACAAATGGGAAAGGCTCTTAAAGCCAGTATACCTCACTTTGTTGACAGGTTGCAAGCCACCTTACAGAATGTGGTGGAGGAAAAGTGCAACGAGATTAGAGAGAGTATTGTTCAAGAAGTTGAAAAGGGTATAGCAAAGAAAGTATGTTCCTATGATAAGTTCATGGCTTGTAAGCCAAGAACTTACAAAGGAGAAGTCAACCTGGTTGAGTGTTAGATAAGGTTTTCTAAGATAAACGATATATTTGAGAGAATTCATTGTGACCCTACGGACCGCGTGGCCTATGGTGTGGGTTAATTGAGGGATATGGTGAAAGACTAGTGGGATGTAATCAAAAGTGGAATGGACGCTGAAGTTTTAAGGAACATGACTTGGGAAGATTTCAAAGCTCCCTTCTTGAAAAACCACAGTCCTAAAGGGGTGGTAAACAAGATCAAAGAGGAGTTTATGCAGCTAAGACAGAAGGGTGAATCGATTGACAAAATCACCAAAATATTTCTTGATATGTTGAAGTTCTGTGGAGACCTAGTCCAAACAGAAGAACAAAAGATTTATTACTTCCACAACATGCTGAGTGCCGAGTATAGGGAGTTCATGACTCCTTCCAAGTTTGAGAACTTGACGGATATAATCAATGTTGCTTAGGAGAAGGAAATTGAATTGAAGAAACAAGTTGAAAGAGGAGAAAGGAGGGTTCATGATGCTAACCCGAGCCTGACCAAGAAGCCAATGACTGGGGAGTCCCCGAAGAAGGGGAGTGTTAAAGGGGGGTCACCCCAAAATTGCAAGATCTGTGGAAAAATGCACAAGAGTGAGTGTTATTTCAAAAATAAGCCTTTTGCAAATTGTGAAAAAGTGGGTCATGGAATTGCAAATTGCCCTACCAAGGTGACAATATGTTATGGGTGTTTCCAACCAAGTCACAAAAAGGCGGAACACCCAGACGAGGCACAAGCAGAAAAAAAGCCCAAGGTGAAAAGTGAAGCCTCAGGACCACATGCTAGATCATTTCATGTCACTGCGGAAGAGGCCAAGCAGGATCCAAATGTTATTTTAGGTACCATTATTATTAACTCTGTACGTGTAAAAATGTTGTTTGATACAGGTGCGAATAAGTCTTTTATTTCTAATGAACTTATTCGACACCCCCATTTTAAGTTGTCAAAATTATATATGCCTTTAGAGGTAGAAATGGGAGAGAGTAAAAGCTTTTGTGTTTATGACATATGCCGAAACTGTGAGATCAATATAGAAGATCAAATATTCCCCGTGGACCTAATACCTATGGGAATGAGAGAGTTTGAAGTTGTGGTGGGCATGGATTGGTTGTCCCATCACCGTACTTAAGTAGACTACAGCCGGAAGGTGATCCAACTAATGTCACCAAACAGAGTGCTTGTTACCATCAGTGGGGAAACAAATCGTCACCCCATAGTATGTAACGTATTAGGAGCTGGAAAATTGATCCAACATGGTTGCAAGGCCTTTCTAGCCTATGTGACAGACAGCAAAAGAGAAAATCCAAGTTTAGAAGAAGTACCAGTGGTCCGGGACTTTGCGAATGTATTCCTAGAAGACTTACCAGGAGTACCTCTAGAAAGAGAAGTGGAATTTAGCATCGAGCTAGTACCGGGGGCCAAACCGATTGCAAAAGCCCCATATCGATTGGCACCCTCGAAGCTTCAAGAATTAATGAAGCAAATACAAGTACTATTTAACAAAGGCTTCATCAGGCCTAGTGTTTGCCCGTGGGCTCCCACCGGTACTATTTGTGAAGAATAAGGACGGTAGCCTCCGAATGTGCATAGATTACCGTGAGCTCAATAAGCTAACCTTGAAGAACATATATCCCCTTCCAAGAATTGATGACCTTTTTCACCAACCATAAGGTGCAAGTTGGTTTTCGAAAATCGATTTGAGGTTGGGGTACCATCAACTAATGGTTAAGAAGGACAATGTGCCCAAGACAGTTTTCCGTACACGGTACGAGCATTATGACTTTTTCGTAATGTCCTTCGCGTAAACAAACGCACCTGTGTCTTTCATGGATCTCATAAACTGAGTGTGTAGACCTATATTGGATAAATCAGTGATAGTGTTTATTGATGATATTTTGGTGTGTTCGAAAAACAAAGCTGAACACGCCCGCCATTTGTAGGAGGTGTCAACTGTTTTGAGGCGAGAAAGGTTGTTCGCCAAGTTCCCAAAATGTGTGTTCTGGCTTCGCGAAGTTTAGTTCCTTGGTCATGTCATTAATGCAGAGGGAATATCAGTGGATCCCTCAAGCTGGAGCACATTGAAAAACCCGATGGAAGTCAGAAGTTTCCTGGGCTTAGCAGGGTGTTACTAGAGATTCATTCAAGATTTCTCAAAAATTGCTACCCTACTGACTGGATTAACCCGCAAAAATGAGAAGTATTTGTGGAATGACGAACAATAGAAAGCGTTTGATATTCTTAAAGAAAAATTAATTAGTGCCCCTATACTCCCGTTACCTGAGGGTACCGAAGGTATGGTGGTATACTCTGACGCGGTCCATTTGGGGTTAGGATGCGTGTTGATGCAATAAGGCATGGTCATTGCTATGCTTCAAGACAACTGAAAAATCATGAAACCAAGTATCCGACTCATGATCTTGAGTTGGCGGTGATGCTTTTTGCCTTAAAATTTTGGAGGCACTACCTTTACGGTGTGAAGGTCATAATTTATAAGGATCATAAAAGTCTGAAGTACTTCTTTGATCAAAAGGACCTGAATATAAGGCAGAGACGATGGTTAGAAATGATTAAGGATTATGAATGTGAAATTCATGACCACCCTAGGAAAGCTAATTTAGTGGCAGATGCCTTAAGCAGAAAGGCCGACAACGCACCTATTCAGGTGAGATCGATGCAATTGGTAGTAACCTCTAGCTTAATTGATAAAATCCGAGAAGCGTAAGTGGAAGCTGTAAAAGAAAAAAATGGAGAAAAGAAAAATTATTGGGCCAAGTTAAAAATATTGTGGATAATGAACGTGGCATAAAAACCCGATTTGGGAGAATTTAGGTCCCAAACACATGTGAAGTGAAAGCACTATTACTCGAGGAAGCGCACAAATCATGTTACTCGATTCATACCGGGGCTACCAAAATGTACAAGGACCTAAAGACCTATTACCGGTGGCCTGGAATGAAGAGAGACGTGTCAAAATATGTGAAGAGTTGTCTAACTTGTTTGAAGGTTAAGGCTAAACATCAAAAGTCGTACGGTAAATTGCAACCTCTGGAAATACCCATTTGGAAGTGGGAACATGTAACCATGGACCTACTAAACAAACACCGAAAAAACTCGAGGGGATTCGATGCCATTTGTGTGGTAATCGATAGGCTAACCAAAAGCGCACACTTTATTCCATCCATGAATCTTACACCACTGAAAAGATGGTGGATGTGTACATGAATGAGATAGTCTCTCGACATGGAGTGCCATTATCAATTGTGTCAGACCAGGATGTCCGGTTTAGTTCATGCTTTTGGCAGGATTTTCAATCCCAGTTGGGCACTAAGCCGCTACTCAATACATCTTATCACGCACAAACTGACGGGCAAAGTGAAAGAACGATACAAACGCTCGAAGATATGTTACGAGCATGTATGATTGACTTTGGGGGTAGTTGGGATATTTACTTTCTATTGGTAGAGTTCGCTTATAATAATAGTTATCATGCCAGTATTCACATGCCCCATATGAGTTACTTTACGGAAGGAAGTGCGTAACGCCAATGTGTTGGGGTGAAGTCGGCCCTAGAGAACTAGCTCACAAGGATGTGGTCAAGGCCACTAATGAAAAGATATATATGGTCCGTACTCATTTAAAGGCAGCTCAAGACAGACAAAATTCATATGTAGATAAAAGGTGTAGACCTATAGAATTCCAACCGGGGGACAGAGTTATGTTGAAAGTGTCCCCTTGGAAGGGAATAATTCACTTTAGAAAAAGAGAAAATTTGGGACCAAGGTATACAGACCTTTCAAGGTCTTAGCGTGAGTGGGTCAGGTAGCTTATTGTTTGGAATTGCCAAATGAGTTGAGCGGCGTTCATAATACGTTTGACATATCACATCTTCAGAAGTGCTTAGCACATGAGGCAGCTTATCTGCCACTAGACAAGATTGAGTTGCATAGCACGGCCATTAGAGATACTTAACTGTAAGGTCAAACACCTCAGGAAAAAAAACTATTGAGCAAGTTAAAGTAAAGTAGGAGTATAGGAAGGGATCGGACACCACTTAGGAATCCAAGGAAGATATGACGCAATTCAACCCCTACCTTTTCGATATGTTCCTAGTTTCGCGAACGAAACCCTCGTAATGGGGTGGAGTTGTAACACCCCAAATTTTATTATTATTATTATTATTATTATTATTATTATTACTATTATTATTGTTATTATTATTTGATAATGTTATAGCATGATATATGTGACGCTAGCTAATATTGTAAGTTAGCTAATAAAATGGATGACTTATGACCATAGGTAATTAACCTCGTTAGTATGGTTACGGGTTATAAGTAGATTTAATGGTTATAAACTTAACAAGGTTAGAAATAGTAGTTAAATGAGATGTTGCGCAAGCCTAAAGATGAGGGGCTGTTTGTAACAACCCGACCTCGGGGGTGTCGGTTGAGATGCAGTTGATACCAAAATTGCACAACGGAAGCAACCAGTGACTATTATAAATGTTTATACAATCTGTAGTTCCCAACATAATACAAATAATATATATATATATATATATATATATATATAATAAAGTAATATCTATTGTAGGGACGAGATGCAGCGGTCGTCGAAGCAGTTACTGCAGTGTAATCCACTAGTCGATCCATTCCCTATCCTTCTTATCTCTAGATGCTCTAAACCGCAACATCTGTAGCAATAATCCTCTACAAGATATTATCCAATCTGTTACTAGCAAGCATATATCTCACAGTTGCCATCCATTCATTTGCAGTACCTGTACACATGCTTAAAATGGTTTTGGGTCAGCAATTACGCTGGTGAGTCCGTGTAATAGTTAAGTAAATCCAAAACAAGTTTACCGTCTCAAAAACCAGTTCACAAGTTCCACAACACAACACATGGTTATGTACAAGCGACACCTCAAACCTTAACACAGAATCTATCTACTGCCATTATAGATTCCCCTGGAAAAATACATGTCACAACGGCCCCGTGGACATCAATGAAGGGTTTTCCGGGCTTCCGGATCCACTGTGTGTGGGGTTTCCCCAAGTAGTACTACCCACATATTAAGTGGCCCAAATCCCCTGGGTTAATGAGTGTTAGTGTCTGGCATCCGGCAGAAAGTATCTTGTCACATCAAACAGTTCATAAACAGGAAGCATATGTTCACCCCAAAACAGTAAAACACAAAAAGAGGAGATGGTACATGGAACTCACCTTTGTTTGATATCACGTTGTGTCTATGCATTCCAAAGTTATGAGTCCATTTATGGATCTTCTGCAAAGTCCTGTCATTATCAATAACATTATTGGTGTAACCAAACGTTACGGTTACACGTGTAGGTGACTGCGTCTTTCTGTTGGTTATGTGGGTTTATCCTAGTTGTCGAATGGTGGTTCTAGTTAAGTGCGTTGACAACCAAATTGCCAATTATATCCTATGTCTCAATGTCCTAATCATCATTTGTCCATCTTTCTTTGTAACCAAACATCCTTCTAGTCATTTATAATATTATGCATTCCATTCATCCATTATATATATATATATATATATATATATATTATCCTCTTAAATGGTCGAGTCCACGTGCTTGAGTGTACATAATTCTTTCATAATTTAGTTCGTAATCATAGTGATTCCACACTAGATTTCATAGTACGTTCTCATGGTTCCTACCATGTTTACGGTGATTTGTGTTTGCTTCTCTAGTTAAAGCATACTTATTTCCCTCCAATGAGTTCATGTGGGTATCTTCCATTATCGTGGTTTTAGGTATTATTGCATTAGTTACGATTTGTTAGGGTCTGTTAATATCAAAAGATGGTAATAATCTCACCAAATTTAACGCCATGCTCGAGGAATAGAGAGTAGAATCAAACACAACGTCTATAGTTTAGATTCAAAACGAATGGGTAAACCATCGACAGACTAGAGTTTACTTTCAGTTTAATTTCTAGTCCCATTTTTGATGCACCGTAGGTGTTTATATATAGGGTGTACCGCAACCAACCCACCACACCTTTGATAACCTCGAAAATGTACTAGAAATTTCGGAGATTCAGATTTGTTTTTGGTTTGATTTCTAGTCTTGTTTCCGATACATCATTGGTGTTTATATATAGGGTGTACCGCAGCTAACCCACCACACCATTGATGCCTCGTAAACGTGCTGAAAATCTCCCCAAAACCTGACAGAAAACGTACCAGAAAACGTACTTATCGAGAAATCCTATGTGTGTATCGAAAATTATTAGTTCTTAAGAATTATGCTTTGATAGGTTGAATACTAAATGGGGATCTTATAATAATACTATGTTCTTACGTTCTTAACGCTATCTATTATTTTCACAAGTTTTTAGGCCTAATATTATGATTAAATTCTATCTTTACATCACAAAATCATCGTATTCTTAAGTCCTTTAAACTTCCTATGATATGTGGTGTGGGGCATGGTGACAAATTGTCAAGAAATATTGAAAGGTTAGACATCTGAGCGTAATATGTTGCTCTTAAACAAACTAAGGCGCATAACACTTCCTTGGTGTCCTAAATCTCGTTTCCTTGTATAGTCGTACTGCTATATATGAAGATTTTTCCTACTAATCTTCGACTGTATTATCTTGTATCTGTCTAATATTCCTTAAGATGGTTATTATAAATGCATTTGCTCCCCCATTAGATCCTACCTTATATAATTCAAACATGTTTATTACGGATAACTCGTCACTGTGGTAGAGGTCACATAACTAATTCAGATATTTCTGACACTATTCTTTGGATAATATGGGGTATTAAAGCAACAGAAACATGTTTTAAACCATAAAAATACCTCATGTCGAGTTCAATCATAGTTACTTCGGGTCGTCGGACCGAATATTATCGGTGTACATACACCCTTGAATATGGTTATCGGTATTTCCATCAATATTTAGGGAATCATTTCCAAGACCTTCTATGTGATCCAAATCCAATATGCTATGTTTAACTTAAATTTAGCGAATATCGATACAAGTCAAGTTCGAAATGAAAGGATCTAGTAATTAATGGTTTTAAATCTCCAACTTTGGTTTGATTGGTAAGGTGATGCTAACGTGAAATTCAACCTATCCATACGTACAAATCATATGTAGACAATAACTATTTAGTTGGGAAGCAAAACTTATCGGATTAAGGGCATCCATTCTCTAGTTTGATCAAGTTTTACTTATAACAGTCATTACAAATGCTTCCACTTCCCCTGTTAGGGCCTATCTATGCATCTCTAACAGGTAACCCATCATTATATTAAAAGGTTAGGAACTAACCCATATTAAATCTTAAGAATACCTCGTGTAGTGTCCATTCTTAGTTTTCACTGGTTAGCGAGCACGTTGGATGGACATGTATTTGCTACAGACTTGAGTGAAGGTCATTGCTTTTCCGATTAATATTCTTGAATCATCTTAAACATGTTATGCGGTTACGAACCCAATACACTCTACTCAACTTAAATCCGCAGAAATCGATATTACTCAAGTCCGAGTGAAATAGTCTAGTAACCCATGGTTTTAGCTTCTTATCTTCGGTCTAAAATTCAACTTATACAAACGCACAACCATATAATGTTTCATAATACAATTGTCAATAACTATTTGGTTAGAAGATAAGACTTATCGAATTACCCATTCGCTAAGTTGATCAGAATTCACCTCAATATATTTTGGGTTCTTCCAAATTGTAGTGCCAAATTTGTTGCAAGGTACCTAACTTTCATGGTTAACCAATAATAGCACTCATGTAGTTTCATATATGTATATATAAAAATTAAGACGACAAGTATCATAGTTGTCATGGATGCGTATATCCATATACATACAAAAATACGCCAAGTTGCATCAAGTTTCAAAGCCTTTACTATAATCACGCAAGCACATCGCTTATTCGTTTGCGCCAAGTTGCATCAAATGTATCAAGTTCAAAAACTCTTATTATAGGTACGCAAGCCTATCGCATTCTTGTTGTCCATTATCGTAACTTGCCAAGCCATACCAAGTATAACTAGTCCATTTTTTTTTCTATGGTCTCATAAGTATGTCACATGTTCATTTACGACTCTATCGTAGTCCATTGTCTCACGTAAGTCTACAGTCATCCTGGTTGATACTTCTGATCTCGGCGACTCTTCATATTTCTTAGAACCTTCTCGTGCCTGTAAATTTACAATTACATGACGTCAAGTGTAATCGTCAACTTACGTCACGAGATCATTCTAGTAATCTCCGTTGTAGTCATAATTCATGTAACAACCAACGCTCGTTTAACTGATTAAATCGGATCCAAATCCAGGTAAGCATTCTAGTGTTCAGGTACTCAAGTTTTGACTTATTCCGTTTCTTACTCTGACCAGTCTTATGTAATTTTGTTGCATTTCCTAACTAGATAGTCTTAGAGTTATAAACGCCACATTCTCTAAGTTATCCTGATGTGGTATAGGATATCTGGAGATGCAGTTGATACCAAAATTGCACAACGGAAGCAACCAGCGACTATTATAAATGTTTATACAATCTGTAGTTTCCAAAATAATACAAATAATATATATACATATATATATATATATATATATATATATATAACGTAATATCTATTGTAGGGACGAGACGCGGCGGTCGTCGAAGCATTTATTGCAGTGTAATCCACTAGTCGATCCATTCTCTATCCTTCTTATCTCTAGACGCTCTAAACCGAAATATCTGTAGCAATAATCCTCAACAAGATATTCTCCAATCTGTTACTAGCAAGCATATATCTCGCAGTTGCCATCCATTCATTTGTAGTACCTGAACACATGCATAAAATGGTTTTGGGTCAGCAATTACGCTGGTGAGTCCGTGTAATAGTTAAGTAAATCCAAAACAAGTTTATCGTCTAAAAAACCAGTTCACAAGTTCCACAACACATGGTGATGTACAAGCAACACCTCAAACCTTAACACGGAATCTATCTACTACCATTATAGATTCCCCTAGCAAAATACATGTCACAACGGCCCCGTGGACCTCAGTGGAGGGTTTTCCTGGCTTCCAGATCCACTCTGTGTGGGGGTTTCCCTAAGTAGTACTACCCACATATTAAGTGGCCCAAATCCCCTGGGTTAATGAGTGTCATTTTCTGGTATCCGGCAGCAAGTATCTTGTCACATCAAACAGTTCATAAATAGGAAGCATATGTTCATCCCAAAACAGTAAAACACAAAAAGAGGAGATGGTACACGGAACTCACCTTTGTTTGATATCACATTGTGTCTATGCATTCCAAAGTTATGAGTTCATTTATGGATCTTCTACAAAGTCCTATTATTATCAATAACATTAATGGTGTAACCAAACGTTACGGTTACACGTGTGGGTGACTGCATCTTTCTGTTGGTTATGTGGGTATATCCTAGTTGTCGAATGGTGGTTCTAGTTATCTAATTATATAACTATAGTCCTTAACCCAAGGTTATATATATACATGTGAATGATCATTTAACATCTGAATACTCAAGTGCGTTGACAACCAAATTGCCAATTATATCCTATGTCTCAATGTCCTAATCATCATTTGTCCATCTTTCTTAGTAACCAAACATCCTTCTAGTCATTTATAATATTATGCATTCCATTCATCCATTATCGGTGTACATAAACCTTAAAAATACCTCATGTCGAGTTCAATCCTAGTTACTTCGGGTTGTCGGACCGAATATTATCGGTGTACATACACCCTTGAATATGGTTATTGGTATTTCCATCAATATTTAGGGAATCATTTCCAAGACCTTCTATGTGATCCAAATCCAATATGCTATGTTTAACTTAAATTTAGCGAATATCGATACAAGTCAAGTCCGAAATGAAAGGATCTAGTAATTAATGGTTTTAAATCTCCAACTTTGGTTTGATTGGTAAGGTGTTGCTAACGTGAAATTCAACCTATCCATAAGTACAAATCATATGTAGACAATAACTATTTAGTTGGGAAGCAAAACTTATCGGATTAAGGGCATCCATTCTCTAGTTTGATTAAGTTTTACTTATAACAGTCATTACAAATGCATCCACTTCCCCTATTTGGGCCTACCTATGCATCTCTAACAGGTAACCCATCATTATATTAAAAGGTTAGGAACTAACCCGTATTAAATCTTAAGAATACCTCGTGTAGTGTTCATTCTTAGTTTTCACTGGTTAGCGAGCACGTTGGATGGTCATGTATTTGCTACAGACTTGAGTCTAGGTCATTACTTTTCCGATTAGTATTCTTGAATCATCTTAAACCTGTTATGCGGTTACGAACCCAATACACTCTACTCAATTTAAATCCGCAGAAATCGATATTACTTAAGTCCGAGTGAAATAGTCTAGTAACCCATGGTTTTAGCTTCTTATCTTCGGTCTAAAATTCAACTTATACAAACGCACAACCATATAATTTTGCATCATACAATTGTCAATAACTATTTGGTTAGAAGATAAGACTTATCGAATTACCCATTCGCTAAGTTGATCTGAATTCACCTTAATACATTTTGGGTTCTTCCAAATTGCAGTGCCAAAATTGTTGCAAGGTACCTAACTTTCATGGTTAACCAATAATAGCACTCATGTAGTTTCATATATGTATATATAAAAATTAAGACGACAAGTATCATAGTTGTCATGGATGCGTATATCCATATACATACAAAAATACGCCAAGTTGCATCAAGTTTCAAAGCCTTTACTATAATCCCGCAAGCACATCGCTTATTCGTTTGCACCAAGTTACATCAAATGTATCAAGTTCAAAAACTCTTATTATAGGTACGCAAGCCTATCGCATTCTTGTTGTCCATTATCGTAACTTGCCAAGCCATACCAAGTATAACTAGTCCAATTTTTTTTTCTATGGTCTCATAAGTATGTCACACGTTCATTTACGACTCTATCGTAGTCCATTGTCTCACGTAAGTCTACAGTCATCCTGGTTGATACTTCTGATCTAGGCGACTCTTCGGATTTCTTAGAACCTTCTCGTGCCTGTAAATTTACAATTACATGACGCCAAGTGTAATCGTCAACTTACCTCACGAGATCATTCTAGTAATCTCCGTTGTAGTCATAATTCATGTAACAACCAACGCTCGTTTAACTGATTAAATCGGATCCAAATCCAGGTAAGCATTCTAGTGTTCAGGTACTCAAGTTTCTACTTATTTCGTTTCTTACTCTAGCCAGTCTTATGTAATTTCGTTGCATTTCATAACTAGATAGTCTTAGAGTTATAAACGCCACATTCTCTAAGTTGTCTTGATGTGGTATAGGATATCTGGAGATATGCTATTTTGCTACGACCGTTGCTCTAATACCAACTGTAACAACCCGACCCCGGGGTTGTCGGTTGAGATGAAGTTGATACCAAAATTGCACAATGGAAACAACCAGCGACTATTATAAATGTTTATACAATCTGTAGTTCCCAAAATAATACAAATAATATATATATATATATATATATATATATATATAACGTAATATCTATTGTAGGGACGAGACGCAGCAGTCGTTGAAGCATTTATTGCAGTGTAATCCACTAGTCGATCCATTCTCTATCCTTCTTATCTCTAGAAGCTCTAAACCGCAACATCTTTAGCAATAATCCTTTACAAGATACTCTCCAATCTGTTACTAGCAAGCATATATCTCGCAGTTGCCATCCATTCATTTGCAGTCACTGAACACATTCTTAAAATGGTTTTGGGTTAGCAATTACGCTGGTGAGTCCGTGTAATAGTTAAGTAAATCCAAAACAAGTTTATCGTCTTAAAAACCAGTTCACAAGTTCCACAACACATGGTAATGTACAAGCAACACCTCAAACCTTAACACAGAATCTATCTACTGCCACTATAGATTCCCCTGGCAAAATACATGTCACAACGGCCCCGTGGACCTCAGTGGAGGGTTTTCCGGGCTTCCAGATCCACTGTGTGTGGGATTTCCCCAACTAGTACTACCAACATATTAAGTGGCCCAAATCCCCTGGGTTAATGAGTGTCAGTGTCTGGTATCCGGCAGCAAGTATCTTGTCACATCAAACTGTAACACCCGAAAAAAAAAATCTAAAATCTAGTTCATCACAATATTAACTTAAAAAGGGAAACGGGTTAAGTAGGGATATTGATAATCACTACTAAATAAAAACCCAAATAGTAGGTTGGTGCCTTGATTAGTGAAACAAAAACCCCAAGGGCCATTTCTGCCAATAGACCAAAGATCATTAGTAATAATAATAAAAACAAAAAAGAAAACTAAAACTAGGTGGGTTGGTGATCAGGAGATCGACCAAAACACCACCAAAGACACTCATCAACACACACTAATCTCCTACACCCCTTTGAAGCTGAATCTTGCTTGTTAAGAGGTTAATCCAACTGCATGAAGGCTTAATCAACTCAATAAGCTCCAGTAAGCATCTAGGTATCACTTGTTTTATCTAGATTGTTGTTTTATAGCTCATTGATGATGAATAAGATTTTTAGGGTTCTTGATTGGAAACGAATTGATAGACTTTAAGGAACCTTATGAGAAAGGGATACCTTAAAGTCTTGTAAATTCTGCTCTATGTAAATTATCTAACCCTAGAACATAAGATTTTGGGGAAATTAGGGTGATATGGGTTGGTTCCCTCAAGAAGGGTGAAACAACCCCTAATAACCTTGTATAAATACTTGAGGAACTTGAAATTGTGAATTATTAGTCATTAGCAAGACTAGAATAACACCTTGTAATAAAAATATGAGGTGGGTAGTAAGTGGTTGTTTGACCCATTTGGCTAGATTAATTGGGTGAAGAATCATGTATGTTAAGTGTTTGATTAAATGCTCAAAAGAGGTTACTTGTATGGAAGTCCATAAAAGTAATGGAATCATTAGTGAAATATGCTAAATAGGTTATCAAACCACTAATTGTATTGATAAACACTTGGATATTTATCTAGGTGAATCAAGTGGAAGTCTTGAAGTCAAGGGCGAACCGGACACTCGCCAAAAAGGAAAGCTCTGAGGTACGTTAGACTGCATTCATTTGTGATATAGATTGTATAGAATACTTACAAATTGCCATGATAAAATGATATGTAGAATAGCATGTTGATATGAGAACGGATAACATGGATGTATAAATGTTAGGTAGTCCATGAGGACCCAAAACTTGGAACTTAGTTAAATGAAAGCAATCGTGGGCGCAACTCGTACCGACGTGTATGAAGCCTGTCGACCATGATGAAAACGGTATCCATTGATGACCCAAACGGGTCAAATGGATAAGAAAACAAGCTTGGAAAGCGATAAAGGGAATAAGACCGAGGCATAAGCAATCCCGTGCGGATTGTAGAGCCCAAGGCATCCCTAAACATTCATAAACCAAGGCGAATACAATTCGAAGGGGTTGTAGGGGGCCGAGGTAGCGAAATTTCAGCCTTAACTAAGAGTTAGGCTGTGAAAAAGCAAGAAAACAGCATCAGAGGCAATCGACCGGCCGCGCGGTCCTTTCGCCCGGCCGGTCAAACCTTCTATAAGTTTTTGGTGACGCCCGCGCGAAATGGACCGGCCGCGCACAGGGCCCGCGCGAAACGGACCGGCCGCGCACAGGGCCAGCGCGAAACGCCCTGCTTGGTTTTTTCTGACCGTTTATCCGATTTTAATGCTTTTTAACGCCATCTAACTCTGTTTGATGTATGTGTAACAGGTTGGGATATGATGAACCTCCGGGTGGAAGATCAAGCAACCAAAACAAACCGAACGTGTTCTTTGGAACTTCTTTTGTAGAAACTAGCCATAACCTAGCCTAGTTGAACGAAATCACTTGTTTCCGTTGTGTCTAAATAAAAGTACTACTTGGTTGTTTGTAAAACTTAACCCCATCCAGTTTTCTTGGGTATGAATGATGTTTTGTACTTAAGTGGTAATCGGTAACTAGTGTTCAAGTCATGTTTAAACCCACTTAAATTCATTAATTATAACAACGTAGGGGTAGGGTCTTACAAGTGGTGTTCAAAGCCAAAGGTTTTCGTTCGGTTTGAAGCTTGATCAAGAAATCCGGAAAAACAATACCCCAACTTGGTAAGCAACAACATAAGTTGAGTTAGATATACAATCTTAACTGTTTGAAACAACTAAAGCATAATCCGAATCATGAAAAAGTGAATCATAAGACATGCTCATAAGGCATTATAACATATGCACTATGAGACAACAGAGAATAACGAAATGTGAATGAACTTGCCATATTGCAGTAAACAAAATGTCGGATGAGACTGAACCGGAACCTAACCCCGTTACTTGGGAAGAGATAAATGAAAGAATCTCGCAAGAAGCGGGCAAGGATTTGGAAAAGGGTTTGAAAAAGCTAACTGATGACATCCGTGGGGCTGTTTTGGCCACCATGGATGAAAGGATAATCGAGTTGAAAGAGAGTTTCTCTCAAGATAAAGAGAGAACAAGAGAAAGGAAGGGTTGTACATATGTCAAGTTCGTAGCCTGTAAACCACCACTCTACAAAGGGGAGGTAAACCCAATTGTTTGCCAAAAATGGATCGACGATTTTGAGGGGATATTCGAACGAACCCATTGTGACTCTAGTGATCAAGTGGCTTACGCCACGGGTCAACTCCGTGAAAATGCAAAGACTTGGTGGGACGTGGTCAAGGCGGAAAAACGTACGAAAAATGTACGAAACATGACTTGGGAAGAATTCAAGGTGCTTTTCCTAAAACACCATAGCCCTAGGGCGGTGGTGGGCAAAATCAAGGAGGAGTTTATGAATTTGAGGCAAAAAGGGGAAACTATAGACGTGATCACGGGGATGTTTCTCGACAAGCTAAAATTTTGCACCGAATTAGTGCAAACTGAAGAGCAAAAGATTTATCATTACCATAACATGCTTAGTGGGGAGTATAGAGAATTCCTAGAGCTGTCAAAGTACGCCACTTTAACCGAACTAGTGGATGTCGCCCGTAATCGGGAGATTGAACTCAAGAGGCAAATCGAAAGAGGGGAAAGAAAGCTGGTTGTTTCAAATCCAAGCCCCACAAAGAAACAAAGAAAGAATGAAACGCCGGCTAAGGGTAATCCAAAGCAAAGCTCAAGTGCAAGCCCGTGTGATCTTTGTCATCGACCCCACAAAGGGGAATGCTACTTCAAGAACAAGCCATGCCCAAACTATAACAAACTAGGGCATGTGATCAGAGATTGCCCCACCAAGGCGAATGTGTGCTACAATTGTTATCAACCGGGCCATGTGAAAGCGGCATGCCCCGAATTGTTGAAAGGAGCGGAGGCCAAAGCTAAAGCACCAAAGGAGGAACCTCCTAAAGCCCGGGCGCGATCCTTTCAACTAACTGCGGAAGAGGCCAAGAGTGAACCCAATGTGGTGGCAGGTACCTTCCTTATAAACTTAATACCTGCACGTGTGTTATTTGATACGGGGGCTAACAAATCTTTTATAGCACACACGTTTGTTCAACACCCGTCGTTTAACTTGTCTAAGCTAACAATACCGGTGGAGGTAGAGGTAGGTAACAATGAAAGTTTCATGGTATATGACATCTACCGAGGATGCAAAATCACAATAGAGGATGAGGAATTCCCCATTGACTTGTTACCAATGGCGATGAGGGAATTCCATGTGGTGGTTGGAATAGATTGGCTATCCTGATACCACGCGAACGTTCGATGCTACCGTAAGGAGATAGACTTAACGTCTCCAAGCGGAAAGCTACTAACAGTTTATGGGGAGAGTGATTCTATACCCATTATATGCTCATTCTTGGAAGCAACCAAGTTGGTGCGGCATGGATGTAGAGCATTTCTAGCCTATGCGACCGACACCTCCGTGCCAATCCCCTCTATCCACGACGTCCCGGTGGTGAGAGAGTTTGAGGAAGTATTCCCGGAAGAATTACCGGGAATACCTTCATATCGAATTAGTTCCGGGGGCCAAGCCGGTTGCTAAGGCTCCTTATAGGCTGGCACCCACGGAATTGCGGGAATTGTTTACCCAATTACAAGATCTCCTTAATAAGGGGTTTATTCGACCGAGCGTCTCTCCTTGGGGAGCACCGGTTTTATTTGTGAAAAAGAAAGACGGTAGCATGCGGATGTGCATAGACTATCGAGAATTGAATAAACTCACTATAAAGAACCGGTACCCTCTCCCAAGAATTGACGATCTTTTTGACCAATTACAAGGCGCAAAGTGGTTTTCCAAGATAGATCTAAGGTCGGGGTATCATCAGTTGCGGGTGAAGGAAGAAGATGTGCCAAAGACCGCTTCCCAGACCCGTTATGGGCATTACGAATTCCTAGTAATGTCCTTCGGGTTGACAAACGCACCCGCTGCTTTCATGGACCTCATGAACCGGGTGTGCAAGCCAATGCTCGACAAGTCAGTGATAGTTTTTATTGATGACATTCTAGTCTACTCCAAAAGTGAAGAGGATCATTCTCGACACTTGCGAGAAGTACTAGAGACCTTGAAGAAAGAGCAACTCTTTGCAAAATTCTCTAAATGCGCCTTCTGGATTCGAGAGGTGCAGTTTTTGGGCCATGTAATTAGCGCCAATGGGATAATGGTGGACCCCTCAAAAATTGAAGCTGTGATCAATTGGGCACCACCAAGAAACCCGTCAGAGATAAGAAGCTTCTTGGGGTTGGCCGGGTATTATCGAAGGTTTATTCAAGATTTCTCAAAAATCGCATTACCTCTAACCAAGTTGACCCGCAAGGAAGTCAAATTCAATTGGGGGGAGGAGCAAGCTAATGCATTTCAAACCTTAAAGGCAAAATTGACCCAAGCACCGGTATTGACCTTACCCGACGGCATCGAGGACCTTGTAGTATACTCGGACGCATCACATCAAGGCCTTGGGTGTGTACTCATGCAAAGAGGAAAGGTGATCGCGTATGCGTCAAGGCAACTAAAGATCCATGAGATCAAATACCCAACCCATGATCTTAAGTTGGCCGCCATGGTGTTCGCATTGAAACTTTGGAGGCACTACCTCTATGGGGCAAAGTGCGTCATTTACACGGACCACAAGAGCTTGAAATATTTCTTCGATCAAAGAGACCTGAACCTAAGGCAAAGAAGGTGGCTAGAAACTATCAAAGACTATGACTGCGAGATACATTATCATCCCGGGAAAGCTAACGTAGTAGCGGATGCACTAAGCCGAAAAGGAGATTATTCCCCGATTCGCGTGAAGTCAATGCAACTAATCATGACATCGGGATTAATGAACCAAATTCAAGCGGCACAGATTGAAGCTTGCAAAGAAGAGAACTGGAAAAAGGAAAGAATTCAAGGTCAGACAAGAGACCTAGTCGAGAGAAATGATGGGTTGAAAACCCGGTTTGGGAGAATCTGGGTACCCAACACGTGTAGTGTTAAGGAGCTTTTGCTTGATGAGGCTCATAAGTCTCGTTACTCGATCCATCCGGGTGCCACAAAAATGTACCGGGACTTGAAGCAAAATTTTTGGTGGCCAGGAATGAAACGAGACGTGGTGAGATATGTGGAAAGGTGCCTGACTTGCCTACAAGTTAAGGCGAAGCATCAAAATCCCTATGGTAAGTTGCAACCCTTGGAAATACCAACCTGGAAATGGGAAAACCTTACCATGGATTTGCTCACTAAATTGCCTAGAACCGCACGGGGGTTTGATGCGATATGGGTGGTAGTAGATAGACTAACCAAGAGTGCCCATTTCCTTCCTATTAAGGAAACATATACGTCCGAGAAAATGGCGGAAGTGTACATGAACGAGATAGTTTCGAGACATGGTGTACCGGTGTCGATTGTTTCCGACCGGGACACACGCTTCACCTCCCAGTTCTGGAGGAACTTTCAAGACCAAATGGGTACGAAGCTACTAATTAGCACCGCCTACCATCCCCAAATGGATGGGCAAAGCGAGAGAACCATCCAGACGCTAACCGACATGCTTCGTGCTTGCGTTATTGATTTCGGAGGTAGTTGGGATACCCATCTACCGCTTGTTGAATTTTCGTACAATAATAGTTACCATGCAAGCATCGGGATGCCACCGTATGAGATGCTATATGGAAGAAAGTGCCGGACTCCAGTATGTTGGGATGAGGTGGGACCTCGCGAAATTGCGCCAAGGGATGTCCTTAGTGTTACAAATGAAAAGATCGAGGCAATACGTGCACATTTAAAGGCGGCTCAAGATCGGCAAAAGCACTATGCGGACAAGAAACATAGAGCCATTGAATTCCAACCCGGGGATAAAGTCATGCTAAAAGTCTCGCCTTGGAAAGGGATAATTCGCTTCAAAAAGAAAGGGAAGTTAAGCCCTAGATTCAACGGACCCTTCAAAGTGTTGGAACGGGTGGGACAAGTCGCATACCGCTTAGAGTTGCTGGAGGAACTAAGTGCTATCCACAATACTTTCCACGTCTCCCATTTACGCAAGTGTTTAGCGGAAGAGGCGGTATTCCAACCCCTTGATGACCTCGAGATCGATATGAAGCGGAATCTAACCCCAAGACCGATAGAGATTTTGGATCGAAAGGTTCGAAATCTCCGCACCAAAACCGTAGTTCAAGTGAAGGTGAAATGGGAATCACGAAAAGGATCGCCCGTGACATGGGAATACGAGGAAGAAATGAAACGGCTATACCCCTTCTTATTCGGTACGTTCTAATTTTCGTGGACAAAACCCCTTTAAGGGGGGTGGAGTTGTAACACCCGAAAAAAAAAATCTAAAATCTAGTTCATCACAATATTAACTTAAAAAGGGAAACGGGTTAAGTAGGGATATTTATAATCACTACTAAATAAAAACCCAAATAGTAGGTTGGTGCCTTGATTAGTGAAACAAAAACCCCAAGGGCCATTTCTGCCAATAGACCAAAGATCATTAGTAATAATAATAAAAACAAAAAAAAAACTAAAACTAGGTGGGTTGGTGATCAGGAGATCGACCAAAACACCACCAAACACACTCATCAACACACACTAATCTCCTACACCCCTTTGAAGCTGAATCTTGCTTGTTAAGAGGTTAATCCAACTGCATGAAGGCTTAATCAACTCAATAAGCACCAGTAAGCATCTAGGTATCACTTATTTTATCTAGATTGTTGTTTTATAGCTCATTGATGATGAATAAGATTTTTAGGGTTCTTGATTGGAAACGAATTGATAGACTTTAAGGAACCTTATGAGAAAGGGATACCTTAAAGTCTTGTAAATTCTGCTCTATGTAAATTATCTAACCCTAGAACATAAGATTTTGGGGAAATTAGGATGATATGGGTTGGTTCCCTCAAGAAGGGTGAAACAACCCCTAATAACCTTGTATAAATACTTGAGGAACTTGAAATTGTGAATTATTAGTCATTAGCAAGACTAGAATAACACCTTGTAATAAAAATATGAGGTGGGTAGTAAGTGGTTGTTTGACCCATTTGGCTAGATTAATTGGGTGAAGAATCATGTATGTTAAGTGTTTGATTAAATGCTCAAAAGAGGTTACTTGTATGGAAGTCCATAAAAGTAATGGAATCACTAGTGAAATATGCTAAATTGGTGATCAAACCACTAATTGTATTGATAAACACTTGGATATTTATCTAGGTGAATCAAGTGGAAGTCTTGAAGTCAAGGGCGAACCGGACACTCGCCAAAAAGGAAAGCATTGAGGTACGTTAGACTGCATTCATTTGTGATATAGATTGAATAGAATACTTACAAATTGCCATGATAAAATGATATGTAGAATAGCATGTTGATATGAGAACGGATAACATGGATGTATAAATGTTAGGTAGTCCATGAGGACCCGAAACTTGGAACTTAGTTAAATGAAAGCAATCGTGGGCGCAACTCGTACCGACGTGTATGAAGCCTGTCGACCATGATGAAAACGGTATCCATTGATGACCCAAACGGGTCAAATGGATAAGAAAACAAGCTTGGAAAGCGATAAAGGGAATAAGACCGAGGCATAAGCAATCCCGTGCGGATTGTAGAGCCCAAGGCATCCCTAAACATTCATAAACCAAGGCGAATACAATCCGAAGGGGTTGTAGGGGGCCGAGGTAGCGAAATTTCAGCCTTAACTAAGAGTTAGGCTGTGAAAAAGCAAGAAAACGGCATCAGAGGCAATCGACCGGCCGCGCGGTCCTTTCGCCCGGCCGGTCAAACCTTCTATAAGTTTTTGGTGACGCCCGCGCGAAATGGACCGGCCGCGCACAGGGCCCGCGCGAAACGCCCAGCTTGGTTTTTTCTGACCGTTTATCCGATTTTAATGCTTTTTAACACCATCTAACTCTGTTTGATGTATGTGTAACAGGTTGGGGATATGATGAACCTCCGGGTGGAAGATCAAGCAACCAAAACAAACCGAACGTGTTCTTTGGAACTTCTTTTGTAGAAACTAGCCATAACCTAGCCTAGTTGAACGAAATCACTTGTTTCCGCTGTGTCTAAATAAAAGTACTACTTGGTTGTTTGTAAAACTTAACCCCATCTAGTTTTCTTGGGTATGAATGATGTTTTGTACTTAAGTGGTAATTGGTAACTAGTGTTCAAGTCATGTTTAAACCCACTTAAATTCATTAATTATAACAACGTAGGGGTAGGGTCTTACACAAACAGTTCAAAAACAGGAAGCATATGTTCATCCCAAAACAGTAAAACACAAAAAGAGGAGATGGTACACGGAACTCACCTTTGTTTGATATCACATTGTGTCTATCCATTCCAAAGTTATGAGTCCATTTATGGATCTTCTTCAAAGTCCTGTTATTACCAATAACATTAATGGTGTAACCAAACGTTACGGTTACACGTGTGGGTGACTGCGTCTTTTTGTTGGTTATGTGGGTTTATCCTAGTTGTCGAATGGTGGTTCTAGTTATCTAATAATATAACTATAGTCCTTAACCCAAGGTTATATATATATACATATGAATGATCATTTAACATCTCAATACTCAAGTGCGTTGACAACCAAATTGCCAATTATATCCTATGTCTCAATGTCCTAATCATCATTTGTCCATCTTTCTTAGTAACCAAACATCCTTCTGGTCATTTATAATATTATGCATTCCATTCATCCATTATATATATTATCCTCTTAAATGGTCTAAGTGTCCTGTTAAGTTTGCTTGTCTGTTTATTCAGTTCTCATATCCAATGTGATATATATATATATATATATGTATACCTACACGTATAGGTTACACCTTTAGTAAATTGTATTCGTTAAGTTGGTTCAACTATATATGTCTAATCCCACACGCGCTAGTCCGCTTAATAATAATAAAAATAACACTAAAACGGCTCGGGTTCTTGCTTCATACCTCTCGGGTGTTTTAATCAGTTGACTGGTCCATTGAGCAGGTTGAATTCTGTTGACCGAGTCAATTTGGTTGACTCGGGTCTTGACCCTTCTCCTAGTCAACAACATAAACCCATACATCCAACATCCGCCGCTAACCTCAACTGTCACCACCGCCTTCAAATGGATCGGAAACCTATACCATCCCCGTCGTCACCGCTATGCTTCACCGTCCCCCTTCCTCTGCACAACCCAACTACAGACCATTGTTCTCTCAAGACCCTTAAGCAAGCACACTTAACTTCACGGGATGTAGCCATCATTTTGGGATTCGAGTAGAGGTAGCTCCACCGTGGCTCGACCACCAGTCACCGAGCACCACCATCACCTGCACGCCAACCGTCACCAACATCACTCTCATCTCCTTCGTTACCCTAGCCATCGTTCACCAACATACCGTCATCATCTATAGTACCGGCCGGTCAAGACCAAGGTCGGCGTCCCTCTTTCAAATCTCTCTCACTATCTCTACTTTCCCTCTCTCTAGAATATGGAAGGTGGGTTGGATTGTTCGGGAGTAGCACCGCCGTGTGCTCTGCTTCATGATCGGATCCCTGTCTCTTTCAGATCTCTCGCTAAGTTGATCAGAATTCACCTCAATATATTTTGGGTTCTTCCAAATTGTAGTGCCAAATTTGTTGCAAGGTACCTAACTTTCATGGTTAACCAATAATAGCACTCATGTAGTTTCATATATGTATATATAAAAATTAAGACGACAAGTATCATAGTTGTCATGGATGCGTATATCCATATACATACAAAAATACGCCAAGTTGCATCAAGTTTCAAAGCCTTTACTATAATCACGCAAGCACATCGCTTATTCGTTTGCGCCAAGTTGCATCAAATGTATCAAGTTCAAAAACTCTTATTATAGGTACGCAAGCCTATCGCATTCTTGTTGTCCATTATCGTAACTTGCCAAGCCATACCAAGTATAACTAGTCCATTTTTTTTTCTATGGTCTCATAAGTATGTCACATGTTCATTTACGACTCTATCGTAGTCCATTGTCTCACGTAAGTCTACAGTCATCCTGGTTAATACTTCTGATCTCGGCGACTCTTGGGATTTCTTATAACCTTCTCGTGCCTGTAAATTTACAATTACATGAGGTCAAGTGTAATCGTCATCTTACCTCACGAGATCATTCTAGTAATCTACGTTGTAGTCATAATTCATGTAACAACCAACACTCGTTTAACTAATTAAATCAGATCCAAATCCAGATAAGCATTCTAGTGTTCAGGTACTCAAGTTTCAACTTATTCCGTTTCTTACTCTTGCCAGTCTTATGTAATTTCGTTGCATTTCCTAACTAGATAGTCTTAGAGTTATAAACGCCACATTCTCTAAGTTGTCCTAATGTGGTATAGGATATCTGGAGATAAGCTATTTTCCTACGACCGTTGCTCTGATATCAACTGTAAGAACCCGGCCCCGGGGGTGTCGGTTGAGATGCAGTTGATACCAAAATTGCACAACGGAAGCAACCAGCGACTATTATAAATGTTTATACAATATGTAGTTCCCAAAATAATATAAATAATATATATATAACGTAATATCTATTGTAGGGACGAAACGCAGCGGTCGTCGAAGAAGTTATTGCAGGGTAATCCACTAATCGATCCATTCTCTATCCTTCTTATCTCTAGACGCTCTAAACCGCAACATCTGTAGCAATAATCCTCAAGATATTCTCCAATCTGTTACTAGCAAGAATATATCTCGCAGTTGCCATCCATTCATTTGCAGTACCTGAACACATGCTTAAAATGGTTTTGGATCAGCAATTACGCTGGTGAGTCCATGTAATAGTTAAGTAAATCCAAAACAAGTTTATCGTCTCAAAAACTAGTTCACAAGTTCCATAACACAACACATGGTGATGTACAAGCAACACCTCAAACCTTAACACAGAATCTATCTACTGCCATTATAGATTCCCCTGGCAAAATACATGTTACAACGGCCCCGTGGACCTCAGTGGAGGGTTTTCCGGGCTTCCTGATCCACTATGAGTGGGGTTTCCCTAAGTAGTACTACCCACATATTAAGTGGCCCAAATCCCCTGGGTTAATGAGTGTCAGTGTCTGGTATCCGGCAGCAAGTATCTTGTCACATCAAACAGTTCATAAACAGGAAGCATATGTTCATCCCAAAACAGTAAAACACAAAAAGAGGAGATGGTACACGGAACTCACCTTTGTTTGATATCACATTGTGTCTATCCATTCCAAAGTTATGAGTCCATTTATGGATCTTCTGCAAAATCCTGTTATTATCAATAACATTAATGGTGTAACCAAACGTTACGGTTACACGTGTGGGTGACTACGTCTTTCTGTTGGTTATGTGGGTTTATCCTAGTTGTCGAATGGTGGTTCTAGTTATCTAATTATATAACTATAGTCCTTAACCCAAGGTTATATATATACATGTGAATGATCATTTAACATCTCAATACTCAAGTACGTTGACAACCAAATTGCCAATTATATCCTGTCTCAATATCCTAATCATCATTTGTCAATCTTTCTTAGTAACCAAACATCCTTCTGGTCATTTATAATATTATGCATTCCATTCATCCATTATAATATATATATCCTCTTAAATGATCTAAGTGTCATGTTAAGTTTGCTTGTCTGTTTATTCAGTTCTGATATCCAATGTGATATATATATATATATATATATATATATATATATATATATATATATATATATATGTATGTATACCTACACGTATAGATTACACCTTTAGCAAATTATATTCATCAAGTTGGTTCAACTATATATGTCTAATCCCACACGCGCTAGTCCGCTTAATAATAATAATAATAAACACTAAAACGGCTCGGGTTCTTGCTTCATACCTCTCGGGTGTTTTAATCAGTTGACTGGTCCATTGACCAGGTTGACTTCTGTTTACCGAGTCAATTTGGTTGACTCGGGTCTTGACCCTTCTCCTAGTCAACAACATAAACCCATACATCCAACATCCGACGCTAACCTTAACTGTCACCACCGCCTTCAAATGGATCGGAAACCTATACCATCCCCGTCGTCACCGCTGTGCTTCACCGTCCCCCTTCCTCTGCACAACCCAACTACAGACCATTGTTCTCTCAAGACCCTTAAGCAAGCACGCTTAACTTCACGGGACGTAGCCATCATTTTGGGATTCGAGTAAAGGCAGCTCCACCATGGCTCGACCACCAATCACCAAGCACCACTATCACCTGCACGCCAACCGTCACCAACATCACTCTCATCTTCTTCGTTACCCTAGCCATCATTCACCAACATACCGTCATCATCTATAGTACCGGCCGGTCAAGACCAAGGTCGGCGTCCCTCTTTCAGATCTCTCTCACTATCTCTACTTTCCCTCTCTCTAGAATATGGAAGGTGGGTTGGATTGTTTGGGAGTAGCACCGCCGTGTGCTCTGCTTCATGATCGGATCCCTGTCTCTCTCTCTCTCTCTCTTATTGTGTTATAAATGTTTGTAGGTGTTGGCTTCTCAGGAAAGAAATGGGTTTTCATAATATAAAGAGTTAAAATGACACATATGGCAAGTGTGGGTTTCATACACATGGGTTAAATGGTCTTGAGACTCCATCTGTAATATTATGGATTTTTAGAATGTGTTGTCCAAGGGAGGGTTGGACAAGTGACCCCCTCCAATGACTAATCAATAGTCACCGGGCGGTTTTGTTATCGGGTATCGGTTCGGTCTCGTAATGCGTACTGGTTTGTTACTTAGCGTATATAGTAAATTTATTTAATCTCGTATAAATCTTTAATTATAACTATCGGGTTTAGTTTTGTATTGGTATAGATATGTATCAAATCTACTTGGTCAACTATTTATACAAAAGTTGGCGTAGTCAAACTAATTTATACGCGAAAAAATTTCTGGGCCTAGAACCGGGGTGTTACACTGTTATTGTCAAACGAGGAAAGTTGTAGTATTAGGAAGGGGTAGGGGAGTAAAACTCTATTTTTGACAATCTACAGAACTCTCCCCAACCCCATCTTAACCCTTTTCTCCTCCAAACCTCAAGAGTCTTGCAATCTAGCTCAATTCAAAGAGGAAAATGTGTGCATGTGGCTGGAAATTGTCATCTAGAGGGTGATAATCATCAAGGTAGCTTTTAGTTTCAATTTTTTAAGTATCTTATAACCCTATGGTGAAGATACATAAAATGGGTTTGTAATTGTTGTTGAAATTGTTAGTCATTAGACGGTCCTTTACTGTTGTAGAGTTTTAAATTAGCAAGAAACGTCTTGATTGAGTAGTTTTGGATGGATATATATATATATATATATATATATTGATTTATCAAAATAGGAGAAGTAGGTTTGTGATGTTAGGCAAAACTCATCATCCATAGCACTAATATGATCTTTCATGATTGTTGTAACCTGAATTTGATGTGAAGTTTCAATATATTGATAACATGATGTAAGTTTGGGGCTAGAGGGTGTGATAAAGGAACCTTGGAAATTCATGTAGAAATTGGTACACTCTAGGTGCTCGATTAAATGCCTAAATAGGACATTTGTTGGAAAAGATAGTAAAAGATAGCATTGTTGATGTGTCTTAATGAGAATGTTAATAAGTGAATACATGCTAAGATCATTTGATGAATGTAAATGATCTAATGAATGATAATCTAATAGGCAAGGAGAACGCGATAACATGTTAGAAATGTATTCATAGGTTCTTTTGATTTCTCCCGGTAATTCTTCATGTTGGGCTCTTTGGCTATGTAACTGTCGTTTACTTGGTGGGAAACACGTAAGGAATTGATGAAGACTTGAACCTTTTGGACACTATTTCCATATCCAGTTTTAGCCTAGCAATCAATGCTTCGTACTCGGCTTCGTTATTGGTGGTCTGAAATTCAAACTGAATAACGTATGTAAATTCTAACCCTTTAGGGTTTATTAAAACAAGGCCAACCCTGACCCTTCGATGTTGGAAGCTCCATCAATGAAAATATTCCAGGCTTCGGGGTTAGATGGTTCGGTGGCAGTGGTGTTAACCTCATTTATAGCTTCTTTAGAGATCTCCAAGATGAAATCGGCCAAGATCTGGGCCTTGACGGCCTTTCTAGGAACATAGGTGAAGTTGTGTTCCCTTAGTTCGACAGCCCACTTGGCTAGCTGCCCGGAGTTTTCAAGTTTTTCAAGCATACTTTTGATAATTTGGTCAGTGAAAACCTGAATTGGGTGTGCCTGGAAATACCTTTGAAGCCTTCTAGTTGTTTGGACTGAGGCTAGGGCGAGCTTTCCTAAGGGAGGATACTTGATCTCTAGAGTTTTATAGACGAAGTAAATGGGTACCTAAGCCTTGTTTCGTTCAATGGTCAGAACCGCACTTATGGCTTCTTTCGCAACTGAGAGGTAGACAGAGATTGTTTCTCCTATTTTTAGAGTAGCGATGGCTGGGAGTGAAGCCAGGTAATGCTTCATTTGGTTGAATGCTTCCTCTACTTCTTCAATCTATCTAAAGTCTTTTTTGTTAGCACAACCCTTGAAGGTTTTAAAGAAAGATTGGGACTTTTCAGTTAACTTTGACATGAAGCGTTTCAAGGCTGCAAGCTTCCCATTCAGGCTCTCCACCTCTTTCTTTGTGGTAATTTTGTGTTAAGGACAACTTTGACCTTGTTGGACTTGGCCTTGATGCTTTGCTTTCCCACAATATGTCCCACTAATTTTCCTTCCTCGAAACCAAACAAACACTTGACTGGATTAAGCTTCATATTGATCTTTTTGTAGGTTTTGGAAGGTTTCTTGTATATCTTCAAGCATTTGATCTTCTTTTTTGCTTTTGATCACCAAGTCATCAACGTAGGCATCCATGTTCTTGCTGATTTGACCATCGAATGCTTTCTCCACTAAACGTTGATAAGTGACACCTGCATTTTTTAAACCAAAAGGCATTTTCGATTACTGAAGATAGCTTTGTCAGTGTGGAAAGCCGTTTTCTCTTCGTCTTCTTTCCTCGTTTGGATCTGATGGTAACCCTTTTAGGCATCCGGGAAACATTTGAAAGGAAAGCATGTCAGCGAATCAACATTCATATCTATTTCAAGGAGAGGGTAACAATCATTGGGGCATGCTTTCTTTAGGTCTTTGAAATTGATACACATTCTCCAAGGCTCATCAAGTTTATGAACCATTACAGGATTGGCTACCCATGATTAATATTTGACATCTCGAATGATTCCAACTTGAACGAGTTTTTCACATCTTGACAAGCTATCGGGCTTCTTTCAGGAGCAAGGCTTGGTTTATTCTCGACAACGGGTTTGACCTCAGGAGGAATTCTAAGTTCATGTTTGGCGATATCCCGAGGGATGCCAGTTATGTCCTCGGGACACTAAGCAAAGATGTCAGCATTATCTTGGAGCAACTTCTTGAGGTTTAAGTGGGCGTTTTCAGTGAGGTTGGTATGCACCCTTATCTTTTGCTGAGGGTATTTTAGGTTTATAATCAACCCTTTTTCGTCTTCATCGCTTTTCTGTGAACCTTCTCCTTCAACCAGGAAGGTTTCCTAAGAGGGTTGAAGGGTTGCTATCCCCCTTTCGGTGGGGAATTTTACAGAGGCTTGGTCGATTGAAGCAGCCATTCCGAATACATTCATCCCCGGCCTTCCAATGATTACGTCATAGCTAGAAGGGATGTTGAGCACTACCAAGGTAAGTTTCTCAGTTCATTCCATTTTTCCTTCCTTGAAGCAAACATTAAGGGTTAATTGGCCTAGAGGCTTGAGAGGGATATCTGCGATGCCTTTGATGGAGGATTCAGATTGTTGAAGCCCGGAACGCTCATCGTTGCTGAAACAGTTGAAGCATTTCTCGAAGATGACTTTGGTTATTGCCCATGTATCGATGTAGGCCTTATGAACCTTAATGGTCCCCATTTGAGCTTCTACCACTAAGTGACTCTAAAACATATCTCTATCCGAAGGGGGAAAACAAACACATTGGCGTTCCCATGCTACCGAACGAGTGCACTTGCTAGAATTTCATTTTCAAAATCCACCATGTTGACTTCCTTCTTTGTTCCATCAATCATCTTGTCTTTCACCCCTTTAACTAAGTGGGCGAGTTCTCTAGATTTGACGGCTTCCTCGATCCTCTTCTTGAGTTGGAAGCAATCGTTGATATGGTGTCCCTTTTCTTCATGGAACTCACAATATTGGTTTGAGTTTTCGTTCTTTTGCCTGTGGGCAAAGCGCTTGGAGGTCGGAAGCTATGATTCACTTCTTGGGTTGCCAAGATCTCTTGTGGATTCTTGGTCAAGGCTGTGAAGTTTATGGTTTTTTCTCGGCTTGGAGGGTTCCTTCCTTCAGACCTCCTGGGTTCCGAACCTTTTGAGCGCCTATCATAAGAACCATAGTTTCTCTTTTGCGGTTGGGACTATTACTTTGCCAGCTAGGAGTTATTTTTTTGTTCTTTGATGTCGACAGCTTCTTCTCCTCAAATGTGGGCCTCGACTCTTTCAAAAGCTTCTTAAAGGGTTTTTGGCAGACTCTTTGAAGTCTCTTGTTAGGTACTGGAGTTTATGGCATTCGTGAACCCTGCAACCCTCATTTTCCAATTGGCACCAACATAGGTTAGACCTTCCTTTTAGTATCTTTCTATGAAATCTCGGAGGCTTTCATCATCTTGTTGCTTTATTTGGAAGATTATAGTGGCATCCTTGATACATCTTTGTTGTTGGGGGAAATTGGCCAAGAATCCTTTGCTAAGGTCGTTAAAGGACCTAATGCTTTTAGCTAGAAGATCATTGAACCAGATCCAAGCAGATCCAATGAGAGTTTGCGTAAACATGAGGCAACACTCAGGATTGCCGCACTTTTCTATCCCGGCAACTCCGAAAAAGATTTGAAGGTGATCTTCCGGATCATCGGTGTCGTCATAAGTTTTTGTGTGGGATGGCATCTTCAGCTTGGTGGGAAAGTCATAGTCGGCAATTTATTGAGAGAAGCATGAAAGGTTGCTTGGTTTGTAAGGTTTGGTAAGATCTTCCTCCATCCTTGTCACCAGGTTACCATTTGTGGTGCCTTGGTGGTTGGCTAACACTTGGCTGATAAATTGTTGCCTTTACCATCATTTGTGGCATTAGGTTAAAGCCTTAAAGGCTTTTTGACGACATCATATAATATGTTCCTATGGGGGTACTCATGGCTGCACTTGGAGCCATAGGTAGGGAGGTCAAGCCCTGCTCCTAAGAAGTAGGAGCAGGAGGAGGAATGCTGGTAACTAGAAACTGTAAGAGTTGATCAAGTGTGATCTCGTGCCCTATGGGTGCATTTGTCACCAAAGGTTGGGAGGTGGCCAAGGGAAAAACCGTTGGACTTGGTAAGTTAATGGTACTAGGACCGGCTTCGAAAAGTGATGTTGTGGGATGTGAGCTACTTAGGGGAGGTGGAGGCCCGGGTGATAGTGATGGTTCGGGCTCATCGTAATCCAGCCTCATCCCCACCCCTTTTTCTATTTCATTTCCCACGTGTTGGTTGAGAAGATGTCTTAACTATAGGAAATTCTTAGCTACTCCCTCGGGCGTTAGATCTACGTGTTCTAGTGTGCGCATAGTGCCGAGTTGAGGAGATGCAACCCCTGAGCAAGAAGGGTTTGGTGTTAGAAAAGAGAACTCCGGGAACATAGTCCCCGTTGGAGTGTCTTCAGAGTAGAAAAAGGAGTGGATCTGGCTGGAGAGGTCTGACCAGTGTTTGGCGTTGCATTGGTGTTGTGAGGCACCTGATTTACCTCACTGGGAGATTCTCTGTCGGATATTTCAGAGAGTTAGAGCTACACAACTGAGTTTTAAGATAAACTTAACAGCGCAGCCTACGGTGGGCGCCAACTTGTTCGTACAACAAATAATGTTCCAACAATAGTTATGAGTTCTCCAATGGCAAAAGGGATAAAGGGTTTCAATTAGCCTAACGTAGGTCGTGGGATCCCCCACGTTTGTAACACTTAGGTAGGATTTCTGTTTTTTGAGTTAAATTCCAATTTCGTCCCTGAGGTTTGGTCTAGTTTGCCACTTCAGTACAAAAAAGGTTTTTTTTTTTCGCAAATCAACACCCGAGGTTTGGATTTTTTATTTATTTATTTATTTATTTTGCCAATTTCGTCCTTTTCACTAACCCAGTTAAAAAATCTCGTTAACTCAGGGATATTTTTGTCTTTTTACTTGAAATTTAAAATTTTATTAAAAAATCTTACCCCACCCCCACCTTTCCCCCTATATATATATCACTCTCACTCTCTCTCTCTCTTTTTCACTCTCTCTCTATCTATGAAATTAATAATAATAATAATAATAATAATAATAATAATAATAATAATAATAATAATAATAATAATAATAATAATAATAATCCTATATATGTTCTGCTACTTTTGACACCACCTCCATACGTTTGCTTAAAATCTCACTGTGACTCAACTCTCTATTACTCTCCCTACATTTTACTCTCACCCCTTTTCTCTCTCTATGTGTTCCTCTCACCCAAACACTTGCCATCACCACCGTACACTTTTCGACACCTACCACAGATACCAACTCCGACCGATGTCACAACTCCACCGGCTCATCTGAACCAGCCAAGCTGGTTGTTCGACCACCTTGGATTTAGATTTGGATCTGGTTGTCTGTGCTGATGACGGGCCTTGCTGCATCTGAGAGGTGCTAGAATTCAATAATAATAATAATAATCAAATTGTGGTGGTGTTATGGTTTTCAGGTGGTGGATGGGTAGGTGACGAGGATGGAGGCGGTGGTTCATGGTGATGGGGTTAAAGATGTTGGATGGTGGTTTCGTGTTTTTGTAGTGAAGGTGGGTGGTTGGATAGGTGACGAGGATGGAGGCAGTGGTTTGGAAGGTGACAAGGATGGGGGCGGTGGTTCAGGTGGTGGTTGGGTAGCTGACGAGGATAGGGGCGGTGGTTCAGGTGGTGTCTGTGTTTGACAGATTTATGGGGTTTGTGATTGAATTAGGGAAAAAGATTTATGGGTTTTGTAGGGTTTTGAAAAAGATGAAATGGGTTATATGAATTTTTGTTTGGTTTGGTGAAGATGATGGTGATTATTATTATTATTATTATTATTATTATTATTATTATTATTATTATTATTATTATTATTATTATTATTATTATTATTATTATTATTATTATTATTATTAGAATGTATGTACAGAGCAAAGAAAGTAAAATGGAGAAGAAGAGAGAGAGTGTGTGTTATGTTAGTGTGTGTGTGTGTGTGTGTGTGAGAGAGAGAGAGAGAGAGAGAGGGGTGGGGTGGGGTGGGTAGAGGAAGACTGATGGGTTTTTTTAATTAAAATAATTACAGGGTATCAAATGACAAAATTGTCCTTTATTAAAAAAAGGCAAAAAGACAACCCTACCCCTGACCTTAACGAGATTTTTTAACTGGGTTAGTCAAAAAGACGAATTCGGCAAAAAAATCCAAACCTCGGGTGTTGATTTGCAAAAAAAAAAAAAAAAAAAAAAAAAAAAAAAAAAAAAAAAAAATTGCACTGAAGTGGCAAACTGCACCAAACCTCAGATACGAAATTGACATTTAACTCTTGTTTTTTTTTTTATTGTTTGAAATTCTGATTTGAAGAATGTTCAAACCAGAATGTGTTGTCATAATTTTTTTTATTATTATTATGAGATGTGATATGTGAAGAAAAGATCATGCATGAAGAATAATCTTCTAGAGAGAAGAGATGATCTAAAGTGTGTCTGTGTTGACCAACGAGTCAGCCTTTATAGAAGAAGGATCTTTTATAAAGGGAAGTGTAGAGCTCTTAATCCATAGCTGCAGTGAAGGGCTTTCCCTTTTTGCCTACGTATGGCTTTTGAGCTGCGGGTAATGTTGTGCATGCTCCACACGTGGTGGTCGAGATCTAGGCTGGAGAGTCAACACAAAAAGTGTGATGTGATAGGACACTGTTTAGTTTCTTTTGCTACTGGTGACAACTGCTTCGCTTTGGAACCCTTTTAGCCTTTAACATTTTAAGCTATTTTGCATTATGATCATTTTATTAGGCTTGAGCTACCCACGTTATCAGATCTTAACCCCATGGTTCAAACACCTTAATTGGAATACATATCGAAGCACCATCGCTAAATGTTGTAGCTCCACGAGAGCTATCTCAACCCCACGGATCAAAGACCTTGACTGGAATACATAGCGAAGCACCATCGCTAAACGCTATACATTCACGAGATCAAATGGAGTTTATCATCGATGTGAATTTCTTCTGGAGGAATGATCAATGACTCATTGGATAAACACTTCTTAAGATTGGATGCGTGGAATGTGTCATGAACACCACTGAGCTCTTCTGGTAACTTGAGCTTGTAAGCTACGGGGCCGATCCTAGCAAGTATTTCGAAAAGACCTATGTATCAGGGATTGAGTTTTCCACGTTTACCAAACCGTGGTACATGATAGCGTTTGGTTTTAGTAATTTATAAAGATGTCAGTTTTCCCGGTGCCAAAATCTTGGCGTGTCAACTCCAAAACATTAGTTTATGGAAAACAACTGATTTTTACTAAACCTTTTTACAAGTTATAAATTTCTAAAGTAAACGCTAGTCACTCGGAAACTAAGACCAACACCTAGGCAGAGAACCAGACTTGTAGAGTATAGCTTGCTAGGGCAAATACCGAGTATCGTATTCCAGAGAACACACTTTCCCCTACTCAACCTTTCATCAGATGACTGGTCGGGTTTTGAAAAGAAAAATAAAACGGAGGGGTTTTAAGAAAAATAGTTTTAAAAAGGTTTTGGATTTGATAAAATAAAAGGATAAAATAGTAGAGAAAGCGGATATACACATCTCGGAGCCCTTCGTATAAGTAGTTAAATTTACTATTAAAATTAATATTTAATATTAATTATTAAATATTAATATTAAATTAATATTAAATTAATATTTAAGATTAATTATTTGTGAGGAGGACGGGAGTGATCTTGAAGTGTTGATTCCTTGTAATGGAGGCTTCTCTTCCGACTTGGAACACTGTACACCTCCCTTAGCTCTCGCTTTCCTTGCCGAATGATCTCTTCTTATAGTCAGTCCTAGTGACAACGTATCCCCTAAGTAGGCTAACAATCATGAAGACCGAATGATCTCTCTTACAGTCAGCTCAGACGACATGTATCCCCAATGGTTAATGGATTCGTACTAGCGAGACCTAGATATAGAACTCTTGTCTTAGTTATCTTTAAAAGTGACACTTTAATATTTATTGATCAATTAAATATAAAGTTGGTCTAATGATTGATAACTTAATAAACCCAACCCATAACCTCCCGAGCTGAATGAAACCCTTGACAAATGTGGAACATAATCCTAAAGGTGTGCAATCCGAAGATCACTGGTGCACCCGTAGGGAATCCGCCCTTTATCAAGAAGATCATTCAATCATCTGGTAAGTACCAGAAATGTGTCACTCAGATCTGGTCCACTTCATATGCTATTGCTTAGAACCCGGTTTGAATATCAGAAGCCCGAAGGATCTATCTCATTACCGGTTTCCTTTGAATATCAGAAGCCCGAAGGATCTGTCTCACTACCGGTTTCCTCGCCTTGGATCTAGCTCGGGACTACCGGAAGCTGATTAAACCTCTAGTTAGTTTATTCATTAAGTTAGGGTTGATTTTAATCTATTAAGTTAATCATCATCTGAACCTGTCACAAGATAAATAAACAAGAATTAGAAAGAAGATAACACAACAAATAACTAAAAATAAACAACTAATAATAATAATAAAAGTCTACAAATCGAAGCGGGTTCGTGAATAATCAAAAGATATATATAAGAATGATCAACACATGACATGGCCGTTCTCATAGACAAGCCCTCCATCTCCTAGTGCTATGTATCTAGTATCATCCTCACAACCCTCAATGCTTATTGCATATGCTACTCTACGATCCTGTGCTTGGCCAAGTTGATCAAGGTAGGACGAGGCCTGACCTTGGTGGGATGTTAGGATGGCACTAAGGCATCCCACAAGACCCCAAGATCTCTAGAAGAAGCTTGGAAGTCGACCTAATAAAGCACAAAGAGGGATGTCAAATGGTGGAGTCAAGCTTGCTATTTATAGGCCTGCCAGGGCAAGCACGGTCGTGCTTCAGGGAGTAGCACGGTCGTGCCAGAACCCCACATACGTTCTGTTTGTTGCAGCTCTGCATGTCTGTCCTTTTTGTCTCAAGCACGAGCGTACCAAGTACATGGGCACGAGCGTGCATGTTGTTCCAGCAAGTTTTCTTGTTCCCCAAGTTGGCTGCATTGCCTCCTGCTCCTAGCGTGCAAGGCCTCCGTGCAAGTATGCATGGGCGTGTTGGGTCTGTCCCGGGCTGGTTTTTGTCACTGTTTAAGTCTCGGGAGGGTCTTTAAACATACAGGGAACGTGCTACAAGTCTCGTATCATCAGGAGTCTCCAAATTTTGCCTGTTTTTGCCTGAAAATCTCCTGTTTCCGGCTTAGAGCTCCAGTTTCCTGAGAAACACAAATAGGAATGAATTAAGCACCCAAAATCAGTAATTTAAGCCTAATTCTATCCTATTATGAGACTGATTATGCAGGTTTTATATGTTAATTATGTGATACATCACAATACCCCACACTTAGACTATTGCTTGTCCTCAAGCAATCAAACACAAGTGCACCTAAGGCAGACTGTAATTAACAAACCCTAAATCCATTTATTTATTTTATGAGAAAAATGAGATTGCATGACACACCTACTTAATAATCGATTATGCTCAAACCTATACCTGCTCACAATGCTCACGAAGTTCACTCAAGCATAAGATAAGAAGATTCATACCAATCTTGAAAGTAAGACTTACCTTGGTGACCTTCTTCGTCTTCGCTGCTTGCGAGCCCGACGCTTAGCAGGGGTCCAATCAGAGACGTTAGTGAGCCCTATCGTGAAGGAAAAATCATCGTGAACAAAACACATAGATGAAAACATAGGAACAAAACAATAACTTTTCGTTGAGAAGATGAGCAGCGGTTGTTGATGATGATGAGTGCCGGCGTTTCGACTATGATGATTATGTAGATGAAGCACGTTGTTCCTTTTATTGCACCCTCTTGAAATTTGAAATTTTAGGGATTTTTTTTTTTTTAAATCTGGTAGATGAAAGATAGAGAAAGAAGAAAACAAATGATTGGTTTTTTTTCTCCCTCTTTTCATATTAGTGGAAGTAAGTGGCGGTGGGTTTGATTTTGAATTTTAAATTTGAAGCTCAAATTTGCAACAGAAGGCCTACGCCCGTGCGCATATAATGTATATATGTGTGGCTCTAGGGGCAAAAGTAAAGTTGCACTAATTTTAACGTTATTTTACTAATTTCGTGAAAATAACGTTAAAGAATGACAGACGGTTAATCATGCATCATATGGTGGCGTTGATAGCTAAAAGACAAGGGGGTACATACACCAATCGGGTTTGTCCTGATTGATAAGTGTTATGTGCCTTATGTCCAAGGCTTGATACAAAGCCACGAGCCGGGAGTCTCACTAGAAGCAGCCTCTCTATTCCCACGGGTTAGAGGTAAGGCTGTCTACATCTTACCCTCCTCAGACCCTACCTTAGCTTTTGCTATTGGTGGGAGTAACTGAGTATGACGATGATGATGATGATGACGACGATGACGATGATGAAATTTGCAACAAATGTATGTTACTTACAGATGTTGGAACTCCTTAAGCTTTAAAACCTTCAACAACAGATGCTTCCCCTTCAACAGATTTTAAAAAGAATCTTTAATGAATGGCCCACACAACAAATTTTGTTGACTAACAATCCTTTAATGAGCGACTCACAAATTTTCTTGAATATTTTAATCAGATTTTATGACATCATTATTTGCATCGCACAAGCATTTCTATGTATGCAACATCAGCTTTTGAAGCCCTTAATGATTGTCATGTCAGCTTTCTTAGGTCAACTTTTAAGACTGGACGGAGTGGGGGCGGGAGAGGGGGGGAGGGGGGAACACCGCCGCCGGTAGGGCGTGGTGGGGGCGGGGGGGGGGGGGGGGGGGGGGGCAGGGGGATTCACCGGCGTGGGGGGATTGTTTTGGACACTTGGCATGTTTTTATTGGATGAGGTCTTTTATTTATTAAAAAAAAAAACAATAATCTAATTATCATTTAAAATGCCCGGTTTTTTAAAAAAAAAATTAAATTAAAAAAATAAATAAAAAAACATTACATAATTAAATTACTTAATAACCATTACATAATCCTAAATCCTAAATTACTTATTTAAACATAAATAAATCCTAGATTACTTATTTAATCCTAAATTTCTCCACTATGGAGAGTAGTTGTCCCATTCCCAGGGGAGGGTGATGTACTCGGGTGAGACGGAACGTGAGCTATCCCGTCCATCGGATCTCGCATCCGAGGGGAAGTAGTAGTACTCACTAGGATGGGGTGGGGGTAGCCTAAACTGAAGCAGCCCAGGTGGTAGGGGGCGAACCTTAGTCGCTCCATTTCTGTCTGGGCCATTACATAATCCATGGCCCAGACTAATTCCTCATTCGTCCGGTCATCATCGGCTGGAGGAGGAGGAAATGTTGGTTGTGCAGCAGCAGCAGGAGGACGGGGATATAACCAATGTTGAGGAGGAGGAGGAGGAGGAGGAGGAGAAAGTGGAGGTTGTGCAGCAGCAGGAGGAAGAGGAGGATATAACCAATGTTGTGGAGGAGGAGGAAGAGGAGAAAGTGGAGGTTGTGCAGCAGTAGGAGGAGGAGAGGAGGTGAATGGTAGTCTCCGGGGGCGGCGAGAGTACTGCCGGATATTAGACGGGCCAGCAGCTCCTGGTTGAAAACCGTCACCCATGTTATTCATTGCTTTGGGGAAGAGGAATAGGTGTGACTGAGAATTGGGTTAGGTGTTGTATTTATAGGGTTAGAAATATGAAGCAGTGGGGGGAAACTTTGAAATTCAAAGTTTCAAATTTAAATTTTCAAATTTAAACGTTTGGGTGAGAAAAATTGATGTTTTTACTGTTTGGAGCAGTGGGGGGGGGGGGGGGGGGAACTTTGAAATTCAAAGTTTCAAATTTAATATTAATTATTTTTTTATTACTTTAATATATTTTCGGTTTATATTATTATTATTATTATTATTATTATTATTATTATTATTATTATTATGTTTTTAATATATGAAAGTTTTTTTTATAAAAAAAAAAAAGAAAAAAGAAATGTCACATGTCACTCCCCCCCCCTCCCGTCCACTCCCCACATTATTCCCCCCCCCCCCCCCCCCCCTTCCCACAAGGGTCCCACAACTGCCACATGGCGCTTCATCCCCCTCTTTCCCCACCACTCCTAATAGTCTCAAAGTATTTCATGAACCATAACATTCTAATTTTTTGAAACTTGTATTGTCTTTGTCTGGTAATTAGAACTATTATAATAAAAAAATGGAAATTGTGAATTCAAAACATTGAAGTTTGGAAATTGTTTTGAAAATTGTTACTCCTTTACTATCCAAATTTCAATGCAAATCTGTTTGCCTTGTAGGCACATGCCTACCCTCCTAATAGTCAATAGACTATACCCCCTCTGCGAAGAATAAAACGATCTTATGAGAAATTCAAATTTCAATTTTATTTACATAAGTATTATTTAATTGCAAATTTTGTTCTTTGTGACGACTTGATCCCGTGATAAATCCCAATATCTACGTCTATATATCTAATAAAATAAACTCAGTTATAACACATGATACTCCCATGTTGCACCTCCATTTCTCTCTCTTCTCATATTGTGCTATATGTCTCAACCTTATAATTTATAACTTTTCTTTTTTTTAATTCAAAAATCATTTATTAATTTAGTCAAAATCGGTCAAGGTGTTTTAATAACTTTCCTAAACATTGTTTTGGTAATTAAATAATTATTTTGGTAAAAATTGGTCAAGCATATTATCATTCCTAAAAAACTAATCATCCTCATAACAAATCATTCCCCATCCTCTTCTAAACCTTAAAACAATCAAATGAAGCAACCGATCATTCTCCATCCTTAACGATCCTTTTTCAAGGTAATATCATTCCATTCTCCTGCAAAACACTCATTGTTCGTCTATCGCCTCTCCTACGTTTCTTTCTGATTTCGTCTATGTTTCTTTCTGATATCATTATATCTTCATTTGTTTTTGGCGATAAATGTTTTTGTGTCTTTATTTTATTTTATTTTTACTGATTTTAATGATTTAGGTTTCAATCTGTATGTATTGTGTGTTATTGTGGATCCAAGGCGTAAACGAATTTGATCAAATATATTTGATCATGGTAAAGAAGCCTACTTTTTTTTTTTTTTTTGTATATATTGTATATCCATTTGTTTCAGATTTCTACCCGGGCGACTGTTGCTTACATGCTTCGGATATCAAGGTTTGATTTTTAATTTTGAAATCTTTAGTTAGTTTTTATTATCAAACAGTTTGTTTGAAATTTTGTTCTTGGGCTTGATTTTTCTTTTTGTTTAATGTTTCATGTTTGCTTATTTATATGAATTAATTATTTGAATAATGTCATTTTATTTAGATTTTAAGGTAAGCACGTAAGGAAATGTTTCGTATGCAAATGTATGGACAATGTTTGAAAACCTAAAAAAGAATAAATATTATGATCTTTCTTGATTTTGATACGGTTACCTATTATGTTACGTATTCATGCTTTTATCATTTAATACACGAGTTTTTTCATCCCGATATACAGGTAGGGCGATTATTAGTTTCAATCCCAGATACAATAAAACCTCACGGTAAGAGTTTCTAATCTTTTTTATTTAGTTGCTCATCAATATTTTCCATGCTCATGTTATTGATTACCATTTCATTAATAACCTTTAAGCACAAAAATATTAATCATATATAAATATAAATACATTTATAAACAAAGTTAAATTTGAATTTTTTTCATCACAATTAATACGCCTATTTTCATTTGAATTACTTTATTTTTAAACATTCAAAATAAAAAATTTTTAAAAACCGGTCTTTAAAATTAAAGACATTAAACACAAAATAAATGCTAATTCTTTGATTTATCACATTACTACTTTTAGCGTATAATTAGCAAATATCATGGTTTACACAATATTGGAAACATCTAATGTTAATAATTATGATTACCATTTCATTAATAACCTTTAAACACAAAATTATTAATCATATATAAATATTTATACATTTATAAACAAAGTTAAATTTGAATTTTTTTTCATTACAATTAATACGCCTATTTTCATTTGAATAACTTTATTTTCAAACATTCAAAATCAAAATTTAAAAAAAAAACCGGTTTTTAAAATTAAAGACATTGAAACACAAAATAAATGATTAATTTTTTGATTTGTCACATTACTATTTTTAGCGTATAATTAGCATTTATCCTGATTTACACAATATTGGAAACATCAGCTGTTAATAATTATGATTACCATTTCATTAATAACCTTTAAACACAAAATTAGAGTAAATTGCCAAAATGGCCCCTCAGGTTTGGCCCAGATTGCTTGTTTGGTCAGTTATCTTTTTTTTCTGCCAAAAGCACCCCTCACAGATCGAAAATTGCCATTTTGGCCCATATTTAACAGAGTTTTTAACTGAGTATGAAAAGTCAGTTAAGTCTCAGGGGCAACTTCGTCCTTTCATCTGTTCATCTTCTCTAACCTCACTTCTTTTATAAAAATAAATAAAACACACATATGTTTGTACATTTTCATTTCATCCTTTACACACACATCTATAGAGAGAGAGACTAATCTAGAGAGAGAAGGAGACTAGTGGTCTCCTCCACTCACGGCGGAGCTCCGGCAGCCGGACAACACAACCACTCCACCCACACATACGATTACTGAAAGAAGAAGCTAGAGAGAGAAAGTGACAGAGAGAGAGAGAAAGAGAGAGAGAGAGAGGAGAGACAGAGAAAAGAAACAGAGGAGAGAGAAGGAGATCGACGGAGAAGGGAGAGGAAGAGCCAGTGGTGGTTCCAGCGGCGGCGGCGGCGGCGCCTCTGTGACTGGATCCTCATCAAACGAAGGTAACCCCATAATCCATTACCCCTTTGATAATAGTTGATAGTGGTTATTGATGATGATTCTATATAGAGGGTTGAGGGTGAAGGTCTTCAGTGTTGACAGTGGAAGGATAATGGCTGCTTCTAACTTTTCATTATGTGTACTTGAGAAAAACGTGTTTGTTTTTATGAACCAGTTCTTGTTTTTGTTGGGTCAAAATCAGATGCACACCTAACTTATGGATTTTATTTTTGGTATTTGTTATTTGTTTGTTCGGTCTAAAGGGTCAGCTCCACCATATGGCCATAATATGCTTTTTTTTCCTCATATTCTAAAACGATGAATGTGACAGGATATGGTGGCCCTTTTTCAAGAGGATGAATTGCATCCCCTCAACGGTCAAAAGGATATGCATCTGAATTTATGTGGAATTAGGGATTTATAGGGGGTTTTGGGAATTAGGGTTAGTATGCTTTGAAGGGTTGTTGGAGAAGATGAAGTTCAGATGGGTTAAAAGGGGTTTTAAAAACGTTTAGAGATGAAATGACGAAAATGCCCCTGATATTTAACTGACTTTCCATCCTCAGTTAGAAAACTCAGTTAAATATGGGCCATTTTGGCAATTTTTGATCTGTGAGGGGTGCTTTTGGCAGAAAAAAAAGATAACTGACCAAACAAGCAATCTAGGCCAAACCTGAGGGGCCATTTTGGCAATTTACTCACAAAATTATTAATCATATTTAAATATAAATACATTTTTAAACAAAGCTAAATTTGAATTTTTCCATCACAATTAATACGCCTATTTTCATTTGAATTACTTTATTTTCAAACATTCAAAATCAAAATTAAAACAAAAACTGGTTTTTAAAATTAAATACATTTAAACACAAAATAAATGCTTAATTCTTTGATTTGTCACATTAATATTTTTAGCGTATAATTAACATTTATCATGATTTACACAATATTGGAAACATCTAATGTTATTAATTATGATTACTATTTCATTAATAACCTTTAAACACAAAATTATTAATTATATATAAATATAAATACATTTATAAATAAAGTTAAATTAGAAGTTTTTCATCACAATTAATACGCCTATTTTTATTTGAATTACTTTATTTTCAAACCTTCAAAATTAAAATTTTAAAAAAATCCGGTTTTTAAAATTAAAAACATTTGAACACAAAATAAATGCTTAATTCTTTGATTTGTCACATTACTATTTTTAGCGTATAATTAGCATTTATCATGATTTACACAATATTGGAAACATTTAATGTTAATAATATGATTACCATTTTACTAATAACCTTTAAACACAAAATTATTAATCATATATAAATATAAATACATTTATAAACAAAGTTAAATTTGAATTTTTTTCATCACAATTAATACGTCTATTTTCATTTGAATTACTTAATTTTTAAACAATCAAAATAATTTTTTTTTTTAAAATCCGGTTTTTAAAATTAAAGACATTTAAACACAAAATAAATGCTAATTTTTTGATTTGTCACATTACTATTTTTAGCGTATAATTAGCAATTATCATGGTTTACACAATATTGGAAACATCTAATGTTAATAATTACGATTACCATTTCATTAATAACCTTTAAACACAAAATTATTAATCATATTTAAATATAATTACATTTATAAACAAAGTTAAATTTGAATTTTTTTCATCACAATTAATACGCCTATTTTCATTTGAATTACTTTATTTTCAAACATTCAAAATCAAAATTAAAAAAAAATCCGGTTTTTAAAATTAAATACATTTAAACACAAAATAAATGCTTAATTCTTTGATTTGTCACATTATTATGTTTAGCGTATAATTAACATTTATCATGATTTACACAATATTGGAAACATCTAATGTTAATAATTATGATTAAAATTTCACTAATAACCTTTAAACACAAAATTATTAATCATATATAAATATAAATACATTTATAAACAAAGTTAAATTTGAAGTTCTTCATCACAATTAATTCGCCTATTTTCATTTGAATTACTTTATTTTCAAACATTCAAAATCAAAATTTTAAAAAAAATCCGGTTTTTAAAATTAAAAACATTTAAACAAAAAATAAATGCTTAATTCTTTGATTTGTCACATTACTATTTTTAGCGTATAATTAGCATTATAATTGATTTACACAATATTGGAAACATCTAATGTTAATAATTCTGATTACCATTTCATTAGTAACCTTTAAACACAAAATTATTAATCATATATAAATATAAATACATTTATAAACAAAGTTAAATTTGAATTTTTTTTCATCACAATTAATATGCCTATTTTCATTTGAATTACTTTATTTTTACATATTCAAAATAAATTTTTTTATAAATCCGGTTTTTAAAAGTAAAACATTAAACACAAAATAAATGCTAATTCTTTGATTTGTCACATTACTATTTTTAGCGTATAATTAGCAATTATCATGGTTTACACAATATTGGAAACATCTAATGTAATAATTATGATTACCATTTCATTAATAATCTTTAAACACAATATTATTAATCATATATAAATATAAACACATTTATAAACAAAGTTAAATTTGAATTTTTTTCATTACAACTAATACGCCTTTTTTCATTTGAATTACTTTATTTTCAAATATTCAAAATCAAAATTTAAAAAAAATGTGGTTTTTAAAATTAAATACATTTAAACACAAAATATATGCTTAATTCTTTGATTTGTCATATTACTATTTTTAGCGTATAATTAATATTTATCATGATTTACACAATATTGGAAACATTTAATGTTAATAATTATGATTACTATTTCAATAATAACCTTTAAACATAAAATTTTTAATCATATATAAATACATTTATAAATTTATTTTTAAACATTCAAAATCAAAAATTTTTTTAAAAAAAATCCGATTTTTAAAATTAAAGACGAACACAAAATAAATCATTAATTCTTTGATTTGTCACAATACTATTTTTAGCGTATAATTAGTATTTATCATGATTTACACAGTATTGGAAACATCAACTGTTAATAATTATGATTACCATTTCATTAATAACCTTTAAACACAAAATTATTGATCATATATAAGGCTAGACGGAGTGGGGGCGGGAAGAGCTTTCAAGGGCGGGAACACCGCCGCCGGTCCTGGCGTGGGGTTTGGGGCGGGGGGCAACTCACCGGCGTAGGGCTTGGGGTGGGGGTGAGGTGTCATCTCTTGCTTGGCCAGCTTTTTTTTTTTTTTTTTAACTTTAACACCATATAATATTATTTCCTTCCCCCCCCCCCCCCCCTCTCTTCCCCCCTTCCACTCCCCATAATTTTTCCCCCCCACATGGGTCCCACAAATGCCACATGGCGCTTCATCCCCCTCTTCCCCCCCCCCCCCCCACTCCGGATAGTCTAAATACATTTATAAACAAATTAAATTTAAATTTTTTAATCACAATTAATACGCTTATTTTTATTTGAATTACTTTATATTTAAGCATTCAAAATCAAAATTAAAAAAAATCTGGTTTTTAAAATTAAAGACATTTAAATATAAAATAAATGCTTAATTTCTTTGATTTGTCACATTACTATTTTTAGCGTATAATTAGCATATATCGTGATTTACACAATATTGGAAACATCTGATGTTAATAATTATGATTACCATTTTATTAATAACCTTCAAACACAAAATTATTAATCATATATAAATACATTTATAAACAAAGTTAAATTTGAATTTTTTCATCACAATTAATACGCTTGTTTTACCTTTTATATAATCAATTATGTATACTTATTTTCGGTAATAAAGTTTGTTTACCTATTCATTTTTTCATTTATTTTTTACACAACTTATTGTTACATCATCTCTGACTTAATTTCCTTGGTTACTTTTAATTATTAAACATGGCTCCTATAATTTATAAGGCCTTAAAAGTCAAACGAGACTGTTTTCATTTTAACTTCTCATTTTTTTTTTTTAAAAAAAAAATTAGTTATTATTTTGAAAATTTGTGCATTTGATCTTGAAGTCAAATTATAGCCTTCTTGTGTGTATCATTCATTCCTCTTAATGAATGGTTACAGAAGCTTTATATTACACTTTTTTTAAGTTGACTCGACTGATCAAGATGAATGATTATACTTTATTAAGTTGACTCACTTGATTATACATTCATGTAATGGCAATGTAACTTGGAATACATATAACTAGGGTAAATTCAGTAAGTTCTAATTACACTTTGCTAAGTTGTTTGTACATATATTACTACATCTCTATATAGTCTTATGTGTTATTTTTGTTTTAGGTTTTGTTTTCATAACCATCAATGTGAGAAGGAGTAGTAAAGAGAAGTAAGAATTAGATTGAGCAAATGCACTCTATTTGACCAAATGGTTGAAGAAACCAAATGGTAAGTTGTCTATTATTGCATTGTTTTATGTTTGAATGATGAGATTGTTTATCATTGTTACATAATGTAGTCAAAGTAAGCATTACCTCAGACTATTATGTAATTGCATTATTTTATCTATTTAGATGTTTTATTTCAATTTTGTGAGTTGCTATTATTTTGTTTCCTCTTTTTTAATTATAAATGGCAGGTCGTAAAATATAAAGAGTGCTATAAGCAATGTGGTGCATAAGTGGTCATGCCATGAATACACTACAAATATACAAGTACAATGTTATGTTAAATATGTTGATGTTTTATTCATTTTTATACATCAGTAGCCATGTATACACTACAAATATCATGGACGCATCAGGTCTAATATGGCAAGCATACATTTTCAAGCATATTGTACTCTCTTCAAACATACATTAAAGAATTTTCCTTTTATTTCGTTTGTAAGGTAGTTAGACTATCCGGAGTGGATGGCGTGGGGAGGGCGGGAAGGGGGGGAACACCACCGCAAGGTGGCGTGGAAGGGGCGGGGGTGGGGGGGGGGGGGGCGGGAGGGGTTTCACCGGCGTGGGGCAAATTGCTTGGACACGTGGCGATGGTTGATTGGTCAGTTTTTTTTTTGTTTTTTTTTAACTTTAACACAATATAATATTATTTCCTCCCCCCCCGCCCTTTTCCCCCCCTTCCACTCCCCACAATTATTCCCCCCCCCCCCCCACAAGGGTCCCACAAGTGCCACATGGCACTTCATCTCCCTCTTTCCCGCCCCCCACTCCTTATAGTCTTAGAACTTCCTTTTTTCAAACTAGCCTCATATGATTCATGTTCCTGTTCTTTCTACAATGATTGGCTATGTGAGTCGACGAGTTTTTTTTTTTTTTTGTTATATTTTTAAGTCTTACACACGGGGCATTAGCAGTGTCATGTTTACTATGTATATGTTCGCATAAACGTTGTTAAGCTGTTTCTATACTTTATATAAATTTTTGGTTAGTAGGTTGTATACATTAGAGGTACACTTAGTAAAAGTTTTGTCCAATTATTCCGCTTAGCACTAAAGGTGGGTGTACTTGTATTCAAGAAACCCCGTATTCTTACATGGCTAACTTTATGTCGCATTGTCAAGAGTTAAAAGCAGGGCATGAGTGAAATTACTTATAGTAGATGGTTATGGGAATGTCAAAACTAAAACAAAAAATGTGGTCTATAAGGAAATATTTAGTGATATTGAAATAACATGTGTATTCCTTATTTTTAAATTTTAATAAAACATTTCTACTATATTTTTTTATAGGTTTTACCGCTCCAAATAATTATTAATTGTTGAACCGCGTGTCCACGCGGGCAATAGTCTAGTATATTATAATTGAAAGCCATTTTAATGACATGGCATTCAAGGAGGCATTCTCCTCTTTGAGTGTGCCATGCCATGTGGCAATTTATATAAAAACTAGTTTTTATCCCGGGAGCGTCCCGGGTTGAAATATCTAATATGACATAATAAAATATATTATTATTATTATTTTAAACAAATCACTGCCATAAGTTATCATATTCAAATAAAAAAAAACGAATCTCTGCGTCGGGGTATAAATCTAGTGTCATTACAAATGAATTTGAAAGTTTGTAATCGATCATTCTAAAAAAAACTAACATGAAATAAGAAAAAAAAGTTAATTATTGAAATATCGAACGCATTAGTCTAAGGGTTATGTGATGCGTTAAAAAATTCATGGGTATATGATCGGGTATATAGTTCAGGTATTTGGGTATGTTGTTTCGGGTAATCGGGTCGGGTATCACCTAATCCCAGACCCAACCCAAACCCACAATTTTTTTTAAACTAATCCCAAACTCGACACAATACCTGTCGGGTTACAAAAAATAGTCATTTTTTCTCCGTTTTTTATATAGCACTATGGTACTCGTTGGAAAGATAATAAAACGCTCGTTAATTTGGTGTAATTTTTTTCTTTAAAAAATCTCGTATATAAAAGATATTAGCGTTTAAAAGTTATGGGAGGAAACATGAGAGAAAAAATAGTAAAGTTTCAATATTTAGATTTAGTAGATTAGGTATTTAATAGATTAGGCTAAATCATATTTATTCCTTTTTTTTTAATTGGTTTACACTTGTCACATCACATCCTATGTAGCATCTCTCAAAGGAGAGATTGCATAAGAATATGACATGTAGGATTAATCCCTTTGCAATATATATAGGGGAATTATAAGTAGAAAACCTTAGTGGGTTAAAGAAACTTTAAAAACCCAATGAATGGTCCTCATTAACCCACATCTCCTATTCTATTATAATATTTAAGGGTATTATTGTCATGTTAAATGCTCCTCTCTCTCCCCTTTGTCATCTCCTCCTGACAAACTTTTTCTCACCTTTTCACTATTTTTAATTATCTTCTCTTTCATTCTCAAGAAATACATGAATGAACTCACTCACTCACTCTCTCTCTCTCTCTCTCTCTCTCTCCATCATCTTCAAAATGAGGCTAGGCTTCAACATCAGATTCGGTGTTGGATCTGTACCACAGACCGTGACGTGGTTGATTTAGTTTTCAAAGTTTCAAAGTTTGCTCTGGCTCTGAAACCAGATCTCGCAAACCAGATCTGAAACCAGATCTCGCAAACCAGATCGACAAACTAGAGCTGAAATCTATTGTGGGCTTGGAAGCAGAGTAACAATTCTGACCCGATCCTTGCTCCGGCTCCAGGACCTGCTGCCCCAACTCCATCTCCGGTCTCCGACTCCAACTCCGGATCTAGAACCTGTTATTGCTGGAATTGCAGGTGTTGGATCATTGATTGCTGCTACAATGATGTAAAGATGGTGAAGGTGTTTAGTGTTTCCATACTAATGAGATACGTTTTTGGTTTTTGTTTTGTTCTGGTTACTTGATCTGGACCTTCATTTGTTATTATTGTTATTATTTTTATACAGTTTGTGGGTTATTATTTCCCTTATCAGATTAACATGTTAAAAGTTGGGGTTTTTTGTTAAAAGTTGTCTGTCTTTCTTTCTTTCTTCTCTCTCTCTCTCTTTTTTCTTTGTACAATGAACATGTTTTTATAGAAAAACAATCATGTTACATAAATCTACAACTTAAAATGAATGCTTTTTTATAGGAAGGAGATTATTTTATTTAATGAAAGATGCTTTTAACATGTAATAGCCTTGTTACAGTGTAAATCTGTAACATATTATTTACATAGTTAAAAAATATTAATACATATGTTTTGTATATTGTTAAACACTTAAACCTGTAACATAATTTACATATTTTAAAATCGTTAAAAATTTTAAAAATGTTAAAAAAATGTATCTTTTTTTCATTGTATGATTTAACATGTAACAGCCTTGTTACAGTGTAAATCTGTAACATATTATTTACATAGTTAAAAAAAGATTAATACATATGTTTTGTATATTGTTAAACACTTAAACCTGTAACATAATTTACATATTTTAAAATAGTTAAAAAATTTAAAAATCGTTAAAGATGCTTTTTAACATGTAACAGCCTTGTTAAAGTGTAAATCTATAACATATTATTTACATAGTTAAAAAAATATTAATACATATGTTTTGTATATTTTTAACATATTTAGTAAGATGTTGTTACATATATTGATATATTTTTTTTCTTTTTATTCAGTTGTCACAGTTAATTATGTAACATAAGTTGTAACCTACATATACAAAGAGGTGTTATTTATAACAACTTACATCCCCCTTTTGTAAATATATATGTAACTTGTTTATTTGTCATGTTTTTTATACGACACAACGGGATTACAAGCGGTAACATACTAGCATTATAAGTTGTAACACGGTATTAAAGCTGTAACATACTAAAGTATAACTTATAATACAGTAACAAAAGGTGTAAATCTAACACTGTAAGGATTTTTAAATATTTAAATAGTATGTTACAGATGTAAATCTAAAGTTGTAAATGTCACATACTATATTTAAATACGTAAGTAGTATGTTACATGTGTTTTGTAAAATTTATAACATGTACAGCTGAAACATATTTATTACGTTTATTACACATTGCTAGAATCATAAACTATGTGTTTCTTATGGTGAGAGTAATAAAAAATTTTAAATATTTTTTAAGAGAGAGACAAAAGTACTTTTATGTGAGAGAGGATGATGGGATGTTATAAAGTAAAAAGGTTGTCAGGGAAGAGCAAAATGTTGTAAAGTATTGTCCATTTTGCCCTTATTCTCCTTTATGTTGTCCTTTTTATTCTAAATTGTAAAAGAAAAAGAAAGAAAAAACATGGACCATTGATCAAAGTAGATGGATGGCTAAGATCTAGTTTTCAAAGTTTCTTTAACTGGGGGAGGTTTTCAATTTATCCTCCCCCTATATATATATATATAGATAGATAGATAATAATAAAACCTAATCTACTAAATTTAAATTGAGTTATTTTAGGAAAAAAGAATTTAAAAACAAATTTAAATTTTTCTTTCTTATGTTTCCTCCCATAATTTTTAAACGTTAATATTTTTTATATACGGGATTTTTTAAAGAAAAAATACACCAAATTAACGAGCGTTTTATTATCTTTCCAACGAGTACCATAGTGCTATATAAAAAACGGAGAAAAAAATACTATTTTTTTGGGGTTTCGTTCATACAGGAAAAAAAACACAAAGTGTTCAGGTTATTCATTAATAATGTTTTTTCTTTTAAACCAGGTTCTTATCTACGATGTTGAAATTCAGCCCAATCGCCGTGCTTTCATTGGAATTTTACTCTTTTAAAGATGCATAGGTATACTTCATCAAGATAAGTTAGGAGAAAAAATCGCGCAACACTGCAACACATGGTGTCACCTTGTAGCAAGGTTATTTTTTTATTTATTTAATTACAAGAGTAATAATTATTACTATTAGTATTAGTATTATTAGAATTGTTATATTTTTCAATTCCGGGACGCTCCCGGGATAAAAGCTAGTTTGATATACACCATCTAATGTAATTATTTTTTAACGGCAAAATGTTGTGTTAAATGAGGATTAAAGCCATTATCTTTAAGTTAATAAGTTAGAGTATTGAACACCAAGGCTAGTACCACCACATTATTAACTTTTTTTAATAGCAAATTTTGTTCCTTGTCATAACTTGAACCCGTGATCAACCCAATATTTGAATTACACTAACTAATATAGTTAATTTAAAAAAATAATGTTGCTCCAAATGGGAATCGAGCCACTATCTTTAAATTAAAAAATTAAAGTGTTTGACACCAATGTTTTATATGTCAGAACTTTCGAAAAACAAATTGATGTTTGTTTAGGCCACAAGCGGTTGTGATATATTTATCACATTTATCACACTATCACATCTAAAAAAATTTTGTCATCTCATTCTATCACATTCTATCCCATTTCATTACTAAACCCATATGGCGGTGTTCACATTCTATCACATTTTATCACTAAACTTTTTTTTTAAATAAACTAAAAAACATTATATTAAATAAAAAACATTAAATTAAATAAAAAACATTTAATTAAACTAAAAAAACATTACATTAAATAAAAAACATAAAAATAACCTAAAAAACATAAAAAAAAAAAACAGAAAAATAAACATTAAAAACCTAAAAATCGAAAAAAGTAAACCTAAAAGATACATGGCCAACCTCACTTGAGGCAAATTTCACGTTTTCGATCGATGAGAATCGACTTGTATGATTATTCGCGTCTTCATGCGACTCCTTCAACACCTTCAAATCTTTATTTTTTTCAATTTCACACAAACGTTTCATTTAGGTGCTTTCTCTTGGTATTTTCAAGTCCGCCAAATGCTTATGCCTTTCCCGATTCTCATCAATTTCCACCATCTTTGCCGACTTGTATTCGGTCACCGCCTCCATCCAAGGCTCTTTGCCTTTGCCACTTGACGACTCGACACTCTTCCTTCGAGCCATGGCTCTTGTCGGGGGGCTTTAGATCGTTTTTGAGAACGACCACTCCTTCCCCTTCCCCGTGCCCTTCCTCCACGAGGGCCGGTCAGCCCAAGTCCGGTTAACTCCGGAATATCAAGGGGAACCCACTTCGAATGAACTCTTGCAACTTCCCAAGAGTCCAACGAAGTAAAACCATTCCTAACGTACGCCCGCTGATAATCGTTGAGGGTCGCACGTATGATTTCCACATCCTACGCTCCACTGGCCAAAGACGTTTCTATACTTTATAAAAATAATATAAAGTTAATAATTTTTATATCAAAAAATATAAAGTAAACGATTTATAAAAAAATAACATTATATACCTGTGTGACGTAGAGGGCGTTGAATTCACTCATTTTTTTCTGTAAATCGCTCCATTTACCGGTTATTTGATCCATGTGTCTTCTCGTCATACCGGTAAGTTGTTCAAAGTGGGCCTTCACTCGCAGCTAAAAGGTCTCGGATGGTTGTTGATTTCCGACGCGTTTGTCCTCGGAAATATGTAAAACGACTTGGTCAACGCCACTTCTTCTTCTTGCGAACAGGGAATTGTTTTTTTTGGCCCGGTATCTCCTCCTCTTCTTCCTTTTCCTCTTCATCTTCCTCTTCCTCTTGCTGCTTGCACTGGTATCCCCTCTTCTTCCTCTTCCTCTTCCTCAACCCCTTCTTCATATTCATCATCATCTTCTTCCTTAGAATCTTGGACCGTATAGTTCTCTGGATTGCGAACCCCATAACGGTCGAACATAGGTAGATCAATCAGATCAGGATGTGCTTGAAACACTCCGGATGTGATTTGAGTTGGCATGTTGGGTTGAGGGTAGTGCAGTGGATATTGGTTTGAAAGCGAGAATTGTTGGGTTTAAAACATAAGGTTTTGAAAACTTTGGTTTTGATAGGATTGGTGTGTAGGTTGTGGGGTTAGTGGTGCGTCTTCACGAAATCGAGCCGGTTCGCCTAAGTTAGGCCGAACCTTTGGTCTAAATTTTCGTTTCGTAGCCATTTGTTTCTTGCTTCAACCATCCATTTTTTTTATTGTAGTGTTTGATTGTGTGTTGTTTTGATTGTGTATTTTGATTTGAAATGGAAATGTATATATAGTGATTGGGAAAAAAAATTTATTTTATTAAAGTAAACGGTCACAAGACTGTTGGCCAACGGCTAGTTTTCACCGTGATAGCCATCACGAAATTTTTCATCGCGGGCGTGATAGTTTTGGCCGAGCCAGTGTTTCGCGGCCACCACGGTATTGCGGGGTCGCCATCACGGACCACCCCAGCTGGCCTTAAAAAAAGCGCATGCATAATAAAGTTTCTGTAAAGACAAAGGCCGAAAAAGTTAGCTTTACAAACAAAGACAAAGAATGAAACAAAACAAAAAAAGAAAAAGTTTTAGTGAGGACAAAGCTAACTTTATACGCTGCAATCGAAAAGACAACGAAACGATTCAAGGAATTAGGGTGAAGCGGCTTCAGAAATCAATGCTTTTTTAGGCGAACCAATATTTAGCGGCATAATGTATATAGATATAGACGATGATTGTATAGCCTAGCATTTTGCTAGCAATCGGTGTGTAATTTTAGGGTGATGAAAAAATTAATTTGCCATTAAAAAAAACAAAATTACAGAAATCAACATTTACATTTGGCCAAAATTGCAGGTTTTAACCTTTATGTTCCATTTGCACCTACCTCCCTATCTCTCTATCTACAGACAACAACAAACCATTCTCCCCTACCTCCCTGTCTCTACACCCTTATCTCCACCCAGCTACCGCCAAAACACCACCGAATTCAACCACCACCGGTAACCATTCTCTCCCTCCCTATCTCTCTGCCATGAGCTAACAACACCACTTTACCACCACTTTGTTCTTGTGTTGGTGCTTTTGATTCATCACCACCGTTCACCACCGTCACATCACCATCATCGTTCACCACCGTCATCATCATAGTTCACCACCGTTAATCTCCCAAATAACCATTGTCGGACTCGCATCCAACCGATTTATGTACACCGATTCATATACTCCACCCACAGATCCCGAAACCCTAACCCCTCAAAACACCATCACCTACCACTGTAGCCGGCGTATAATCTCCAAGCTAAATGGACCTTAAAATTACAGGTTGTATTTGTGGATAAGGAAGATCTGTGAAATTTACGATTCGTTTTTGTGCGGATTGAGAAAAGGAAGCAGATTATTTATGTGTAGAAAGTGGGTATTCTACAAATCCCCACCTTATAATTAGGCAAACCATTGTAGATTTGTAGACTCCTGAATGGACATTGATTGCAATGATGGTGCTTATGGTGGTTGTAGTGGTGGTGTTTTATGGTGGTCAAATTGATGATGGTGTTCTATGGTGGTCAGTTTGTGGGGAAATACAAAGGGTTAATGAGTTTTTAGTGTGTGTGTGTGATTGAGACATATATATATATATATATAGTATAAGTATCTATAGAAAACCCATCTTATAGTGAAAACTATGAAAACCCCACATGTGTTTGAGGATGTGACACACCACCCAAAGAAAAATTCATTTAATAATATCTCCAAGGGTACTTAAGTAATTTTCTCCCCTCGTCACCTTATCCCATCTTTTCCTCTGGTACAAAGTACCATCACAACTCATTATTCCCCATATAAATACACCATTCCCCCCATTTTCATCTAAATCTCTCAAAACTTCATCTTCTTCTCACCCTAAAATGGATTTCAAACTTCATCTCCTTTTCACCCCATTTTCATCTGAACTATAGAGAGAGAAAGAGTTATAGAGAATGTGTTTCAGAATACAGAGAAAGCAGAGAGAGAAGGAGACCAGAGAAAAGAAGGGAGCCACCGGTCATGGCCTCCGATCGGCCGCTCCCTACTCCGATGACAACGATAACAGAAGACGATGGAGTCAGATCTGACTTCCGGTGGGTTTTTCCATGTCTCTGATGAAAGGAGGTAAGTCCAACAATCACTATCCCTTTTCATATTTGAATATTTAAGAGTTGAATGGTTGTGGGTTACCGAGGGGCTAGTGACGGTATTGATGATGGTTGGGTCTTGGGATCCGATGGTTGATGATGATAGGTATGGTTGAAGTTAGTTATGGTGATGTTATAGTGAAGGGTTACGGTGGTTGTGATAATGGTGCTTATTCGAGTTTGAAGTTTTTGTGTCTTTTACTTTTTTTCACGTTTTGAGTAGTGTTTTTTGTATATGCATATATTTTTTATCTTGATTTTTAAACATTTTTATGTTTTTTAGTTATAATGCCTTTTGTGTTTTGGATATATTGATGTCCATTTAAAGTTAATGGTGAATGTATGGAAGGTAATTATAATGTCTTCTATGTTTTGGATATATGCAGTCCATGTGTTTGATGAAATGCTTGACTGGGTTAACATGTGTTAATTCAGTTAGTATGTTAGATGATGAGTTGGTCACACCTGTTAACATCTTATTTATTGTTTTGCAGTTGATAACGAAGACCCCCACGGTTATCATATGTTAACATACGAAGTCCAAGGAAGCCGAGAAAAATATGTAGAAAAATTTTGAATAACGTTTTCTTTTTGCTACTCAATGCATAGAATTCTAGATTTATTTTGTTAAAGTGATCAATAGTTTGTAATTATACTTTGTAATAACATATGTTAATAGTTTGTATGCTTTATTTCTCAGTAAACTTATGAAGTGAAAACTATAGTGGTAAGCAAGACAAAAAAAAAAGGCTAACAATAAATACAAGTCTATCATATGTTACCAAATAACACATGTTAACCTCTTATGCAACATTAACACATGTTACCCGTCCATATAGTTCATTTGAATGTCCTTGGTAGGTTTTTCTCTTGTTCATCTTGACTTTGCTACCAAGCACGCAAACTTGGTCAGATAACACATGTTACCATATTTATGCAAAGGGTAATATGCATGACAACTAACTATGTAACCTTTAAGGGGTCCCTATTGAAGCTTTTTTTGCATATTGTTATTTGAATGTTATGTGTAGGTATATCTTTTTTTTTACAGTGCTACTTAGTCAACTTTGTCAGATAAAATAACACATGTTACCCTTTTATGCCTAACTAACACATGTTACCCTTTTTTTGTGTTAGTATTTGACATTATTGTTGAAACATGTGTCACAAAAAAAGGTCACCTTTATTAGGTCTGTAACACCCCAACCGATGCGCAATGCCAGTCCTAGACAGAAAACTAAGAATACAGGCGTTCACCCTTCCAGATTGCACGTGTTCGTTATTAAAATCTAGAACTTCGACGAGATCTTCAAGGTGGTTCAGGCTAAACCTGAGGGTTTGTCCTATTAGTCTAAGAGTAGATCTTGTGATGGAGAGCACTCTTCTTGTAGGAACTAAAGTAAGGATAAGAAGTAGGATAGAGAATAGAAACAAGTAAGGTTGCAAGTAAAAGGAGCAAGTACTGGTTAAAATCCTATGGTTATAGACTAGATTATTTTTTTTCTAATAACCTAATTCCCTATAACCATGGCTCTGATACCAATCTGTAACACCCCAACTGATGGCGGAAACATCGGGGTGTCACGTATTGATGATTGTTCAATAGCTCATGGTGAATAATAAATTTCATTAAATGATTTAAATAAATTACATACAATTGTTCTACAAGAATTCGTACATCAAATTGAATAAAACTATGCACACATCTTCAAGCATTAATTCGAATCTTCAAGCAAGTAAAACCTGAAACATGTTAAGTTGAAAATATTTTGGGTCAACAAAAGTTGGTGAGAATACATAGGTTTTTGAATATAACAATAGCTTGTACAACAATCACAGTTGTATGATGATAGAGTATGATTCCGACATGTAACAATGCGTCTTTGTACAACCAAACCTTGTGTCGATTGAGGCCTAACTCGCAAGTTAGTCTAATGTTGTTACTGTTTTCGATCATCCCTGAATTTATGCGGGGGGATGGGTTTGTCAGACCTATAGCGCTATAATCTAAACAGGCGGCTTGATCAATGTTAATGATTGTACTGTGTCTTTTTGTTACAGTCAAATGATAGAATGAGTAAATGATAGTGTATAAAATGTTTATAATTGAATCACAAGTTTCACAATGTAAGAATGAGTAAATGATAGTATATAAAATGTTTAAACATGTTTCACCCGAAAATGTAAAACAGAAAAAGGGGCTATGTAAACTCACCTTAGCAAAATGTTATACTTCTTGAAAAATTGAATAGTGGTGTTGCCCAAACAATGCCAAATATCACCCTATAATAAGGTAATAAATATGTCTAAGTCTATCTAGTCTATAAATGTATATGTTCTAGGGCTTCGAATTTGGGGATAAATACTCGTTTGATTAATAATAAAAATGTTTGATAATTGAGAGAAATTTAGTAAGTAAATAGACAAAAATCTTTTTATAAAATTTAAATTTAAGATGGTCACAAAAATGTGTTTAAAGTATAAAAATAATTTTTACAAAATTATTTTCTTTAAAATAGAATATTAATTCTATTTATAATAAATAATCAAAATTTAAATTTAATATAAAAATACTAAAATTAAAGAATTATTAGTTTAAAATTTATATTTCTATTCTAAATAATCAGAAATAATTTGTATAAAATTTTGGTGCAAAAATATTAAAAATTGGATTTATTATGATTTAATTATGATTTAATTATGATTTAAACTAACAAAAATTGATTAAAAATATTAAATAAATGATTTTTCTGAAATAAAAATCATTTCAAAAAAGTTCATCAGTAAATAAACTCAGAATAATTTTTGTGGAAATTTATAAAATTGTTTTGATATTTTAATAGAATTTTATAAATATAATAGAATAAAATTTGATTTATTTATTAAATATATTAAATAAATAAATTTTTGAAAACTAAAAATTGTAAGTTAAACTTTTTCATTAGAATAACTTAAAATAATTTTTTTAGAATTATTAAAAGAGTTTTAATATTTTAAAACGAATTTATAAAATATAAGTAATATATAAATAATTAATTTGATTGTTTTGATTTAAAAACAAAACAATTGAAAAATGTTTGCCGCAACCGGGGATCGAACCCGCGTGGCTCTGATGGTGGGCACCAGACACAACCACTTGGTCCAGACCAGTGGTTGTGTTAGTTTCTGTTTAATTAAAATAAATATTATATGCAATTCGTGTTCTTCCCCAATATTAAGCATACGAGCCTTAATTTTCCAATCGATCAATACACACAACATTAGTCCAATTAATCATGGGGCTAATGTTGTACATATGCCGATTAATGTAACCCACAAAAAAAATTAGACTTAGAAGCTCGTATTGTATACGAATGAACGGTCAACGAAAAAGTCAACTGAGGCACGATTCGTGGATTTTGGAAGAGTTTTGGAATGATTTGGTTGTGAGGGTTTGTAAATCGGCGAGTATAGGTTGAAATGAAGGGTTCAATTTATACTATTACTCACGAATCAAAAGAATTGGAAAGTTTGACCCGTATGTTAATGTATACGCGTAAATTAGGCTTGATTTGAAAGGTTTTGAATGTGATTGGCGTGATAATCACGATGTATAGGTTGGTCAATTTCATTCCAAAAATAATCACGCGTAATTGATCTTGATTTGGTAAGATTGTGTGGGTGTTGACTCGTTTTCTTTGTGGTCAACATTCAAGCCTGTTGCAGCGATGAAAAGGAAGGTAATATTGAGTTTTTTTGCATGTTTATATATTAAAGAGTTGAAATAATATCACAGAAATGCTGTTGGTTCAGCTGGTAACTATGCTGTGTAGTTTGGGAAGCTGCTCAGGTTCGAGTCCGGTTGACAGGACTCCTTTTTTTTTTTTATTAAACAGGAAGGGGAGGAGGTTGGGCCGGACTTCTACTGGGCTCAGATCTGGGCCGGGGTGTTTGGTCTGGATTTGTGGTGTAGGGTTGAGTTTAATTAACTTGTGTTGTGGGCTTGGTTTTGACAAAACATCAATTAAAAACAAGACTAATTGTTATTATTATTATTATTATTATTATTATTATTATTATTATTATTACATTTATATATATATATATATGTGGGTTGCGAGTTTAAAAGCTTAGGCACTTTTAAAGATGTAATAATAAGGGCTTTTTTTTATATATTAAAATTTTGGGGAATTTTTTTTTTTTTTTTTTGCGATGTTACAGAAAGACCAAGCTGCCCTAACGTGACTAGCATGTGAGGGGACTTAACCAAGAAAATCAACCGAGTTAGTCACAAAGGTTGAAACCTGTAGAAAATAAATAGGTAAGTGTTGATTTGGGTGCAAATGGAACATAAAGGTCGGAACCGGCAATTTTGGACAAACGTAAAGGTTGATTTTGTATTTTTGTCTAAAAAAAGTTGCTCCTTTAAAGTGTGGGGAGGGGGGACTGACGTGAAAGCAATTTCCCGACACCGCCCCTAGCTGGAGTGAAAGCAGCGTGAACCAATGGGAGGAGGGGGTGGAAAGGAATGTGGAGGTTTTTCATTGGTTGAAATAAAAAAAACAAACATTTATTAATATGACCGTTGGTTGAAGGATTTAAAAAAAAAATTAACATATAACCGTTCCTTTCAAATGGTAAATTTAAATATATATATATATATATATATATATGTATATATATTATTTATATTAATAACTTCCAACCAATATTATATAAACCAGCCCATTTTCACACCATTCTTTCTACATCTTTATTTTTATATAATCTTCATATTTTTTTTATAAAATGTAACCATACAATCGACCCTTTGACCCGGGTCAAACAACCCATACAACTACACCGAAAACTCGAATACACCACCGGTTCGCCCGATAGTGTCCATCCCAAATTCACACACCTTGTCCCGAATATACCGGTTTCACATCTTACCTTAGTGGGCGTGTGTATACCAATTTTTCATATGACGATTCTTTCATTCCTACACAACCACAAATCCTTTTAACTTTACCTGAAAGCATGCCCGAAACATAACCACAAAATATTGTTGGATCATCATCGAGAAAGGCGAGTGTAAGAAGGAGTCATAAGAAGAAGACAAATGAGGAGAAAGCTCTCGCCGCCGCCAATTGAACCATAATAAAATGGACAACCACCGAAGAGGTCGCGTTAATAAAAGCTTGGATAAGCGAGTCAGAATGCTCAGCTTAAGGTATTTTTTATACTTTTTTAAACATAATATATGTTGTTAAAAATATATATTTTTACCTATGACTAATTAATATTTTTTTAACTAGGAAATAAACGACACAAAAGCGATTTTTGGATCGAGATAAACAATGCGTTCCGTAAGTTGATGGACCGAGAGTTCTACCGAGCAAATCATAGTCTCTCGTTGAAGTGGACCGAAATAAATAGAGCAATGAACGCAGCCAAGGGATTCTATTATAACGCAAGATATTTTCCAAAAAGTGGTGAGACGGATAACGATTACGTAACGAATGCGCTTAAAGCTTATCGTGAGGAGAAGAGTATGGAGTTCAAGTGTTTGAATTGTCGGGATGTGGCGAAACACCATTCAAAATGGGCGAACATCCCCTCTGCTTGCGATGCATCAAAAAGGTCGAAACCAAGTTCATCTCAAAATCGTTTAGTTGCTCGTAATAACTTGGATGATGATGAGTTCGACGGGGAATTGAGTCGCCCACCTAGTAAAGACAAGGCAAAAAAGAGGGCCCAAAAACCACTTGGTTCGGGTTCGGGTTCGGGTTCACGATCAGGTAAAGGTACTTACACCAGGCAGTTGGACGATTTAAATGCTAACATCGTTCAATTCAATACCATTTAACAACAAGGCTTGACGAGAAGAGAAGCATTCACGAAGCTTTTGAAAGAAAACTGACTTTGAAAGAAAAGCGCGAAGATATGAAATTTCTCATTATGCCCGCCGATCACCTCACAGGTCCCAAGTTAGAATTGACGTTACAAATGACGCGCGAGATCATGGAAAAATATAACATGTAGTCTTTTAGTTTTTTTTTTAGGTTTTCGGCTTTGTTTTTTATTCTGTTTTATGTTTTTTAAATTTTATGTTTTTTTTATATAATTTTATTATTAATTACTATTGGGTTTTGTGGAGCCTTGATTTGGGTTTGGATTAGAAGACAATTGAGTGGCAGACTAATTAAATTGAAGACCCAACTATTTTATTTAATTAGTCCATTATTAGCTGTTTTGGGGATTAAGTAGGAAACCCCAATCTATAATTATAAATAGGCATCTTGTACTTGTAATTCCTCATCACGAGTGAGGCAGAAAAAAATAATAAAATATCCTGGTTGCAGCCCGTGGACGTAGGTCGGCCGACCGAACCACGTAAATCCTTGTGTTCTCGTGTTCGTTTATTTTCTGCAGATTAATCGTTTGTGTGTGTTGCTTCTGGTATCAGAGCTTTGGCTCGTTACACACAGATCACACTAAATAGAGGATCGCAGAAAATTGGTTTGTTTAATCCCCTGTTTCGTTTGTTTTTCTTTTTACCATTAAAAAAAAATGAATGGCTTTTATTTTTGGAGACTACGTTGGTTAAGAAAAAGAAACAGGAGGTTGCTTTTCTTTTTTTGGCTCTTGGGTGTCGTACCAATACCAAAGAGAAAGCAAAGCATATTAGTTTTGTTTGAGATAAGGTTTGATCAAGGTTTCTCAATTTGACCAAGATCCATATTATTGTTTGATTGAGCCTTAGTTGGGTCGTGAAAATTATTTTTGGTAGCAGCCAAATTTGTTTTGGTTAAAGATATAGATTTTTGGCATAAAAGTTATAGCGAGCATATTAACATGTTAGGGTTTGAAGATCAGATTTCTTTTACCAGTTAGACAAGTAGTGTTTCTGGGTACCGGTTCGTTGTTGAAGATCAAAGAAACATAACCATAGACCAGTGTTCAGGTGCTATTTGTTTCAGTTTGATTTTCTAATTAATTTTCGATTTCAGATTCGTTTAGTCATGTTATTGATTATCATGGCAGAAGATGGGAAGGTGCAAATCGATAAGTTTAACGGTACGGATTTCAGTTGATGGAAAAGCAGATTGAGGCGTTATTGGTTCAGAAAGATCTAGATATTCTGTTATCAGGGGATAGACCAGAGAAGATAGAACCAGCAGTTTGGGAATCTAAAGATAGGAAAGCCAGGGCAGCTATTACATTGGCATTGTCAAAGAATGTGGCATTTAACATCATAAAGGAAACCACAGCAAGAGGTATGATGTTAGCCCTATCTAACATGTACGAAAAGCCTTCGGCAACTAACAAGGTTTTTTTTATTCGAGAGCCGGTAAATACAAGGATGAGAGAAGGCAGTTCAGTTACAGAGCACATCAACAAGTTGAATTCGATTTTAGCCAGACTTGTGTCAGTGGACATTAAATTCAAAGATGAAGTTCAGGCTTTACTACTGTTATCATCATTGCCAGATAGCTGGTCAGGGACTGTTACAGCGATTACTAGTTCTACCAGCGAGTTCACTTTTGATGGGATTCAGGATCTTATTCTGGACGAAGATGTCAGACAAAGAAATTCAGTTGGATCATTAAGTGAGTTACTGAATGTTGGCAGAGGAAGGAAGAATAACAGAGGTAGTGGGAGCAAGAACAAGATGAGGAGTCAGTCTAGGGCTCGAAGTGATGTTACTTGTTGGAACTGCAAAGAGGTTGGACATTTTAGGAATCAATGTCGAAACGAGAAGAAAGAAGTTAACACTACATCAAAGTGCTCAGATGATGACGCATTAATCTGTAGTGTAGAGAGTTATGTGGATTCCTGGGTCATGGATTCTGGTGCTTCATTTCACGCTACCCACAATGCTGAAGCATTGCGGAATTCGAAGAAAGGTGACTTTGGTAAGGTAAGACTGGCGAACAATGATATTCTTGATGTTACGGGAATGGGTGATCTGGATATAGTAACTTCAGCCGGTTCATGGACCTTGAAGGATGTCAGAGTGATTCCAAGCTTAAAGAAACAATTGATTTAGGTGGGGCAGTTGGATGAATAGGGACATGAGGTTAAATTCGAGAACAGGAAGTGGAAAGTTATCAAGGGAAATCTTGTCATAGCTCGATGAAGAAAGCGGGGTTCGCTTTACATGGTCAGTTTACCATCTGAGGGAGTGATCGTCCCAGTTCAGAAGAGAAACAAAGTCAGGTTCACAGAATCTTGTGGGCAGAAGAAGGTTTGTTTTTGCAGATGATAAATCCAGAGCCACAGGTCAGATTCAGAATGAGCATGCTAGGAAAGGTTCGGAACTACCAGTCAGGGGTTTTCGTGGCAGTGGGAGCATGAGTTGTGCTTCATTCAGAGTTACTAGACGACAATGGGTTAAGAGAACCAGTATTCCAGTTGTCAAAGTATCTCCAGGTGATTATCTGCTTTATTCGGAGAGTGTTTGTTCTCAAAGTGTTTTAGGATCCGGTAGTTTGTGTCAGTGGGAGCCAATAGAGACAGGGAACAGGTCAGTGGCATACATTGCCATGACTGATGAGCTCGGGGGAGCTTCAAAAGGCCTTCAGGTTAACTGATGAGAAGGCCGCTGCAACCAGGAAAATGAGGAAGATTACAAGAGGTACAAGTTCACAGCGGATGGTAGTTTAAAGATTATCAAGCCTCCAAGTCGGAGAATATTGGGTTTTGTGGAGCCTTGATTTGGGCTTGGATTAAAAGACAATTGAGTGGCAGACTAATTAAATTAAAGACTTGGCCCGTTTTATTTAATTAGCCCATTATTAGTTTTCTTGTGGATTAAGTAGGAAACACCAATCTATAATTATAAATAGGCATCTTGTACTTGTAATTCCTCATCACGAGTGAGGCAGAAAACAATAATAAAATATCCTGGTTGCAGTCAGTGGACGTAGGTCAGCCGACTGAACCACGTAAATCCTTGTGTTTTCGTGTTCGTTTATTTTCTGCAGATTAATCATTTGTGTGTGTTGCTTCCGCGTGCGTATTACCTAACAAATTACTATGCTTTTTATTATCTTTTTAATTTAATAATGTGTTTTTAATTAGTTTATAAAAAAAATACAAATTCCGCGTGTCGCATCATGCCCAATTCCCCTCCATTCCTTAAAGTGGAGGGAGTGGGGCGGTAAAAAGGGGCAGGAGTGCTGAGTTGGCGGCGGGAACACCGCCCCCTTAGGGCGTGGTGGTGTGGGCGGGAAAGTGAGGCGGGGAGAAGAGGGGGGGGGGGGGGAGGTGATGTGGCGCAGTTTGGTTGGTTGGGTTTAGTGACCGTTGTTTATTAAAAAAACAAAAAATTTTAAATATAACCGTTTGGCAACGGTAATAAAGAATTTTTGTTTTTAAATCTTTATATATATATTCAACAATATACTCTTCTACTCAATCCCACACTCTCCTATTTTTATAAAATCCTCTCCAAACTTTCATTTTTTTTAAAATACTAGCAAGATGTCGGACCAAAGTTCAAGTTCGTCGGACTCGTTTGATCTACTCGCTTTGGACTCCTCATCCGACGACGGCAAGGAATTGATGATGGCTACCTTTCAGACAGTCCTTAAAGTTATAGTGGATGATAATTAAGTGTCCTCGGAACCCAAGCGTAGAAAGTATATAATTCGTGAACGACAAGTCACAAATGATTTATTGGTAAGTGATTACTTCTCGCCCGAACCAAGATATGATGAAAAAATTTTAGGCGGCGTTTTCGTATGTGTCGTAATTTATTTTTAAGAATATCAAAAGATTTGGAAAATAATTACGAATATTTTCAACAAAGGCCCGTTGCGCGTGGTGAGATGGGATTTACCACGTTCCAAAAGGTCACAGCCGCGCTTAGACACTTGGGTTACGAGCAAAGTTCCAACATAATGGACGACTATCTAAAGATGTCGGCCCGAACGGCTAGGAAAACTCTCCACTATTTTTGTTCGTACGTCATTGCACTATATTTAAAAAAATATTTGAGAAAACCTACGTTTAGTGACGTACAACAACTTTTGGAATTCCACGAAGAAAAACATGGTTTGCCTAGGATGCTCGAGAGTTTAGATTGTATGAAATGGGAGTGTGAACTATGTCCAACTGCATGGCAAGGTCAACACTCAAGTGTATATCATAAAAAGCCTTGTATGATGCTTGAAGCGGTTGCATCACAAGATCTTTGGATTTGACATGCGTTTTTTGGTGTGCCCGGTTCGTTGAACGGTAGAACTATTCTTAATCAATCCCCAATTTTCAACGATCTTGTAAATGATGTTGCACCAAAAGGAACTTTTTTCGTAAACGGAGTAGAATACAAGTACGGGTATCTTCAAACAGAAGAAATTTACCCTGATTGGGCCGTTTTCGTAAAATCGTTTACACGGAGGACTACGTTAGACGATAAGAGAAAAAAGTTTAAATAAAGCTCAAATAGCTGCACGGAAAGACATTAAGCAAGCTTTTGGTGTTTTACAAAAAAGATGGCGCATTTTGTCTATGCCATGTCGAATGATGGAAAAACCGCAAATAAGAAATATGATGTACGCATGCCTTATTTTACATAACATGATTTTGGAAGACGAAGGGCGTGCAATATGCGAGTATTTTGGTGATGAACCACCATCAAGTCAAGGAAACATTACTGATGCAGAAATAGCGTTAAACAACTTGGAAATCAAAAATACCCAAACACATCACAACCTTCGAGCGGATTTGGTTGATCATATTTGGAGTGTACCAAGACATTACCCATCCGACGATAAATGTATTTTTTTAGTTTATGTATTTTTTATTTTTAGTAGTCAGAACCAACCGTGACAACAATAATTCAATTAAGAAAAGGCGTTCCACACGTCAATTGTGTAGGAAGAAAACATGGCATTAGCTGACAAAGACATAAAAAAGATGACGTACACCTCCAAGTGGGATAATGGATGACAGAAAATGTTCTCGGCCATTCATAACACACGTGACGTGATTCTCTAACCACTATATTTTTTTTGAATGGCTAATTGTTACCCTCCTTGATCTCCCCAAAGTGGCCTCTAACGGCTAACCAGTATATCGATATTATTATTGTTGTAAGGAACAGTAAGACGACAGAGACATGAATTACCCTCCTAGTGGTTCAACTAGTGACCTGAATCGCAGTCAGCAGATTCATATCAAGATTGCTTCCGGTGATCAGCAACTACCATCAGTTGCATTGAATCTCCCTCGTCCAGATCTACTTTTCGGTATGTTTTTCGATCGTAAAACACCTATTTTATCCGGAATTAATTACGCGGTTAGTACACGTGGGGTATGTTTGGCAAAACTAGCTGGAGGCTGGTAGCTGGAAGCTGCAAGCTGGAAGCTTTTTAAATATATTTTGGTGTTTGCCAGAGTAGCTGGAACTTTTAATAAAATGTATAAAATGACCAAAATAGTCATAATTAAAAGATTGTAAAGAATGTTTTTATTTTATTTTTAAAATAGAATGGGTATTTGTGTCATTTACTAACTAAAAGCTTGTAGCTAGTAGAGCTTTTTCTTAAAAGCTACTACTAGTAGCTTTTCACTGTAGAGCTTTTACTCTAACCTAAAAGCTTCCAGCCCCTTTAACCAAACAAGGCTTTTTATTAAGTATGAGCTTTTTCTTGAAAGCTTGAAGCTTGAAGCTCTTAAAAGCTCCTTGCCAAACATACCCGTGGTTTGACTATTTTGCTATTTTCGTACTTATTTATTGAAAATTACGCGATTGGTATATTTTTGTACGGATGCCACTGTTTGATGCACTTCCTACAACTTTCTATTTTTAGGAGAATATGTATTTGAACTTTTCTCCTGTAGCATGTACTTTTAGTTGGTTGGCTTTATCTTTATTTTTTCTATTGTAATCTCTGTGTATCTAAGAGTTCGGATTTTAGAAAATATTTTTCATTTGTAATGTTATGTTTTTTGTTGGAATTGTGTAATTTTGTGCCTTAGAAATTGTATAGATATAAATGTAATAATGTATATCTTGTATTCTCATGTGTTAGGATCCTAAGTAAAAACATATATATTTTTTTCTACGAAAAAGGCCTTATTTTAGAATTTTAGAATATGCTTTATGCTAAGATAGAGGTAGCATAAATGAGGATGTTAAGGTGGATATGCGGACACACTAGTGTAGACTGAATAAGAAATGAGGTTATTAGGAAAAGGTTAGGGGTAGCTAGTATATCAGACAAGATAAATGTGGGAAGATTAAGATGGTATGGGCATGTGAAGAGGAGACAAACGACGGCCTCAGTTAGAGTAGTGGAAACCCTCACTGTAGAGGGAAAGAGGTATAGAGGAAGACCCAAATTGACTTGGGATGAGCGGATTAGGCTTGATTTAGTAAGATGCACCTCTCTGAAGACATGGTCGATGATAGGGGTTCGTGGAGGCACAAGATTGAGGTTAAGGATTATTAGGGAGGGTTTGGTTGTACCGTAGCATGGTTCTAGGAGCTTAGACCTTTTCTTACACTGGTATGAGGTCTGTAAGGGTGAGTTGTTTTTCAGTGTTTATGAGTTATATATACCTTTGTTTTACTACATGACGCTTTCAATGCCCCTCTAAATTCAGTAGCTCTTTATTAGTTTTTTTCACGCTTTCAATGCCCCTCTAAATTCAGTAGCTCTTTATTAGTTTTTTTGTGTTGTTTGCTTGTCGATTGTGTGTTGTCGAGCCGTGGGTCTCTCTAGAAGCAACCTCTCTATCCGCAAGGATAGGGGCAAGGTTTGCCTACATCCCACCCTCCCCAGACCCTATTCTTGCTAATTGTGGGATTTACTGTATAAGGTTGTTGTTGTTGTTGTAGTTGTAGAATCTGCTTTATGCACCACAAAAAAGATTGAGCCGACCCTGCTTTTGCTAAAAATCTTGTTGCTAGCCAATTGTTGATACTATGCTCATGGTTATGAAAATTGATATTTGAATTCAATATTTGAATTTTCATAGAGGATTTACTAATTGGTAATTTGATATGGGGTTACTTTGAAGGAAGAGAAGATTACAATGAGATCTTAGTCCCTACTTATAAGGCAACCATAACAGGTGATTGGAAAGGTGCGAAAAACATTCTTGACAAGCGTCCAGAGTTGGTACGGTTCAGCATCACCGAAAGCTGTGAAACAGTGCTGCACATTGCTGTATTGGGAAAGTCATACTGGTTTGTGGAGTATCTGGTGAGTTTGATGGAGAAGAAGGACTTGGAGCTCCAAAATGCGAATGGTCAAACTGCGCTTTGTTTAGCGGCTATGGCTGGACATGTGAAAATAGCTAAGATTTTGGTGAAAATGAACCCTGCCCTGCTGGATATCCCTGATAGCCAGGGAATGATGCCGCTCTACATGGCGGCTTTATATGGAAAGCATGATATGGTGAAGTATCTGTATCATATTTCGCAGAGAATGAGTGGTGATTTCTGGACACATGAGAATCGGGCTGAAGTTCTTGTGAAATCTGTCGAGTCTAATCTATTTGGTAAGTGTCTTATTGTCTTAAAGCTGCTTGTTATAGATATACTCTGAGTTGAGTAAAATATGATTACATTACAGGGAACATCTTAATTTCCCACTGTGGTTATCACAGAAGATCATAATGCTATTAGGCCCAGTTTTTGGCTGCATTCTTATGTTTCCTTTGTCATACAGTTTTTCTCAGCAAGTCATCATTCTATCAAAAATTTTGTAGATGTTGCATTACAAATTGTGACCGATCGCCCAGAACTTGCCGTAAATGGGCACGTACTCGGACTATTGGCTTGTAAACCTTACGCGTTTGATGCAGAAGAACATAATATTATCAGGAGATTGAAATTTTGGTGTAAGAATATCCTTTTCCTGATGTCTATTATATTCTCTTCATTTTACTTCCATGTTTAAATTGTCAGATTTGTATGTATTGTAATCTCTTCATTTTACCGTGCCCCACTTTGCAGTGCGCATATAATGTATATATGTGTGGGCGCTCGGGGGGGGGGGGGGGGGGGGGAAGTGAAATTGCACTAATTTTAACGTTATTTTACTAATTTTGTGAAAATACGGTAAAAGTGGCGGACGGTTAATCATGTTGCGGCATTGATAGCCGATAGACAAGGGGGTATATGCACTAATCGGTCTTTGTCCCGATTGCTGAGTGTTATGTGCCTTAGGTCCAAAGCTTGATACAAACTACTATCGAGCCAGGGGTCTCACTAGAAGCAGCTTCTCTATTCTTACGAGGTAGAGGTAAGGCTGTCTACATCTTACCCTCCTCAGAGGCTCAGACCCTACCTTAGCTTTGCTATTGTGGGATTTACTTAGGATGATGATAATGTTGTTTTTGTACAAACGGTATTGTATAGTGTGACGTTTTTTCAGAAAATAAAGTAATTATCTTAGTTCACCTATTTTATTGGTTTTGCAGGGTGTCATATGAAGGTTGGAATTCCAAACATGGAAAGTGATGCCTTGCAATTACTAAGAATCATTTGGGCAGAGATTGTGAAACTGCCCAAGGTTGAAATTGATGATATATTACGAGGGCCGCCTGATCAAACTGAGGGAGATGAAACGCAAACACGTTCTGAAAAGAAACAACAAGAAATGCTTGTGTTACTAAGGACCATTTCGGAGAATGTTGCAAAGATGCATGTTAAAATTTATAACATATTCAGAGGGGCCAATGATGAAAAGACGGCGACTAAAAACGCTTCAAAGCTACGTTTCTCATCCCGAGTACTATTTCTTGCTGCAGAAATTGGGAACACTGCATTCATAGTTGAGGTTATTCGGCAATATCCTTATCTAGTACGTGAGGTAAATGATAAAAATCAAAGTATATTTCACGTTGCTGTCTCACATCGTCATGAGGGCATCTACAACATTTTATATGACATAGGCTCACTTAGGAATTTGATAGTTACACTTGAAGACAAGAATGGCAACAATTTGTTGCATTTGGCTGGGCAGCGTCCGAAGATAAATCGACTAGAGAACATTCCTGGAGTAGGTCTGCAACTGCATCTAGAAACATTATGGTTCAAGGTACATCTTCCTAATTAGGCTTTTGTTGTAGAGATGGTAAGATGGGCGGGTTGAGTAACGGGTCAAAATATGCTTTTGATATTTTTTCTTTCTAGTTGCCAAAACATATATTATTACAGTAATAGTTATCCATTATTCAAAATTTCAAATAAAGCAATATAGGAGGTTGTATGAGTTATACGGTACACTTTGGCCACCTTTTGACCCATTTCCTCTTAATCCCAAATTAACCAATCTAGTTAATAAACGAGTCAAAATAAATATTTTTTATTTGCCTATTTCATTTGCTAGACAGGTCTAGAGGTGTAAACAAGCTGAGCCGAGCTCGCGCTAGGCTTATTTAACTTAAGTCACAAGCCTGGCTCGGCTCGTTTACTATTATTATTTGTTACTTAATTACAACGTTAATTATTTATGTATACACACACACACATAATAATACTAATATATGCTATATATGTGTGTGTGTGTGTGTGTGTGTATAGGGGAGGGATAAAATGAAAATCCTCTTGAGTTGAGAAAACCTTTGAAAACTCATGTAAAAAAACATTATTATTTTTTTTTTTTGAAAAAAACCACCAATGTAAAATACATGTTTTTAAGCATTTTGGGCAAAAACAAATAATAATAAACAAAGTGTCGATGGAGTTTTCTTAAAAAAAATAAACAAAGTTGCGCTGTTTACATATGTTTTCAGCTATTTAGCTGTTGTAAACATATGTTTTTATCAACTTTGTTTATTTTTTTTTTAAAATCCCATCGGCGCTTTTTAAATTTTTTTTGCCCAAAATGCTTAAAAACATGTATTTTACATTGGTTATTTTATTTTAAAAAAAATAATGTATTTTTACATGGGTTTTCAAAGGTTTTCTCAACTCAAGAGAGATTTCATTTTATACTTGACATATGTGTGTGTGTGTGTGTGTGTGTGTGTGTATATATATAGTATGGGTTAGGATCCTGTGAAAACCCACTCTTTTAGTGAAAACTCTGACTTCCTGAGCTTTTTTTTTATATGAAAATTTTAGGGCATGTAATATACATGATTTTAAGCATTTTGAGTAAAAAAAAAAAAAATCAAAAAAGCGCTCAACACTTTTTTTTTTAAAAAAAATAAGTTTTCGAGTAACACATGTTAAGCGAAATTAACATATGTTAACAATGCGTTACCCCAAAACTTATTTATTTTTATTTTTTAAAAAGTGCTCAACGCTTTTTTGATTTTTTTTTTGGCTCAAAATGCTTAAAATCATGTATATTACATACCCTAAAATTTTCATAAAAAAAAAAAAAAAAGCTTGGGAAGTTAGAGTTTCCAGAGTTTTTACTATAACAAGGGTTTCCAATATAACCTTATACTAAATATATTTAATGTATCAAATAAGCGTTATAAAGAGTTGAAAAAAGTTTAGGCCCGCAAGTGGCGAGCCTACTAACGCTCGGGCTCATTTAAGCTCGCCTTGTTTGAGTTTTTATCGACCTTGTCTCTTGTACCTCACGAGCGGCTTGCCTTGTTTACATTCCTAAACGGGCCGGAAATTCCTCATCTACTTTAGCATGACATGTTGATATGATATACACATGATAATGATGTAATCTGTGTGTTTATAGGAAGTAGAAGCCATGCTCCCTCCTCCTTTTCGAGAGAAGAAAAACGCGGCGGGTCTGACACCACATGAAGTCTTCCGAAAAGAGCACAAAGAACTATTTTTGAAAGGTGAGGAATGGATAAAAGAAACAGCAGGTCAACTAATGGTGGTTGCATCACTGATAGCCACCATCTCATTTGCAGCAGCATTTACATTTCCTGGTGGATATGACCAAGTAACCGGTATGCCTATCTTCCTCGGAAAGAACCTGTCCAAAACTTTCATGATTTTTGATGGTTTGTCATTCATAACCGCGACAGCATCTATCCTCATGGTCTTGTGCATCCTCGGGTCTGATTACACTGAACACGATTTCATGATTTCGTTACCCCAACAGCTGATGATATGTCTAGCATCACTTTCCATCTCGATAACGACCATGATCCTAACTTTTATCCTCAACTTTTTCCTACTTTATCAAAACAATCTTAAATGGATACCGATTTTTATGATCTGTTTTGCTGTTGCCACATACGTTATCTTTGGTAGCCCGAAACTTCCTCTCGTTGGTCGCTTTTTGTATGGTTCTAGATTTCTATTCCAAAGGGACAGGAGAATGCTTAAGGAACCAATATTTTAGGATTGTAAATATTTGACGATGCTGGTTTAGAAATGCTGATATAACTGCTTTGTTTCTTTGTTTTGTTTGGTGTTTGTAGTTCCCAGCATCTAGCTGGCTCTTTATATTTATATATAAAGCGTTTGCCGTTCAAAAAAGAAATGCTGATATAACATTTAATGAAATAGACCAAGTATATAAATGTTGAAGTCGTATTATTGGCAGACTTTTTTGGTATTGGAGACGGAGTTGCATATAATTTGCAGATACTTAGATGTTTTATATATATTTTTTATACATGTTAGTTTGTAGAACAAATGAATATTATCTTAGCTGATTATATTTACTCTTATTAGGGGACTGCTAAATGTACCCCTCTAATTTAGTTTTACTGAACATAACCCCTTCCTTAAGTTTCCTATTAATATAATTCAAACATTTTTTATTTTTATATTGCCATTTTTTAATATCTTGTTACCCACTTAAAAAAAGTTTTTTTTTTTTGTTTTATTGAATAATGTTTTATTGTTATTTTTAATGTTTTTAAAACAATATTTTATTTTTTTGAAAACATTTTCTTTTAATTTTCCTAAGAACGTTTTTTCTTATTTTGATATTTTTTCAACCCAGTTTTATTGTTTTTAAACTTTTTCTTTAATTTTCCTAAGTAAGTTTTTTCTTATTTCGAACAAGGAAAACACTTTTTTCTAAACATTGATTTAAATTGCGTTAGAAAGCTTTTGCAAATGATATTTGGTAAAAGTTTTTAATATTTTTTTTTCAAAAAGATCTTATCTTTATTAATAATTAATAAACTATAATGTTTAGCTAACATTTAGTTTGATCAACACATTTCATTCTTTTCTCAAGTGACTTTGAATGATGCAACTAAACCAAATAAAAAAGTTTGTATATGCAAGTAAACGAGGTTGAATCGCCAATTCCCTTATGGTGGAGTGGCTCCCTCCTTGCTTTCCTTATGGGAGGTGGGAAGTTCGAGTCCTGCCAGCACTAAAATGTTGTTGGTGGGCCGGGTTTTACCGCAGTGGGCCTTCGGACGACGGGTTTTCCCCAGAAACTGATGTGAAATTATTGGTGGACCCGGATTACTCTCGGAGTACTCCTTTGTCCAGTGGGTACTTCGTGAGTGATCGGGATTGATTTGTTGTCCGTTAAAAAAAAAAAAAAAGAGGTTGAATCCTTGCAGTTTTATGATTTCAAAATAGTTGTATAATTAGAATGAATAAGTTGACGTTAAAAATAATTTAAAAACAATAATTGATTAGGTTCTATAAATAGGGATTTATGAAATTTTAATATTAGTTTCACCACTCCTTGCTTTTATATGTATTAAAAAATGAGGATTTTTAAAGGGGTGAAAGTTGACAAATTTAAAGCGATATCTTAGCAAATGGGGTATAAAAAGTAAGAAGAGGGGGTGCATTTAGCACACCCCTATTATTATTAGGTTTATACAGTCTATTGTATGATTACGATTATCTCATATTACAGTTAGATATACTCATTCCATAAATATAGATAGGGTTTGTTATGTATTGTACCCTATATAAAGGGATTTATGATTCAATAATAATCATAGAGAATACCAATTTCTTTATGTTATCGGAGCTACGGTTCTGATTAAACATAGCTCTCTCCTTTTCTCACCCTTTCTCTGGCTTCGGTCAAACATTCCTGTCCCAGTTTCTTCTATACTTCCGATCACCACCATGACCAAAGAAACATCTCTCGATTCCTCTAACCCCACACCAAAACCCACAAACCTACATCTAGCTTATTCCGTCGTCACCAATATCCAAACCAAAATCTGTACCCTGGATGGCTCCAAAGTCACGTATTCTTCCTGGATCAAGTTATATACCTCCATGTTGTCACCTATAAGGTTGCCAATCACATTGATGGAACTCCTGCTCTAGACATCACATCACGAGAATATGATTTGTGGAAAGAACTAGATGCACTCATCCTACAATGTATATATAGTATTGTTTCTGATGACTTCCTTGTCCGCTATCTAAACACCAATACTACTGCTCGTTGCGCTTAGGTCAAGCTGGAAAATATTTTTCTGAGTAACAAAAGGCTCGGGTGGCAGCCCTCAAGACGAAATTCTGCAACCTTAGACTTACCTCCTACTCGTCTTTGGATGACTATTGCCAGCAGTTGAAGAATCTAGCCAACCAGCTTGTGGATGTTGATCACCATGTTACAGTTACAGACTCGCGCTTGGTCCTTCAACTTGTTCGCGGGCTACTAAATGAATATAATACAACAGCCTCGTTCATCAATAATAGAGATGCTGAATGGATCTTGCCTTGAGTTTGTTACACGACGAAGCGATCCGTATCGAATCATAAAAGGCTCGTCATCCTCTGTTCTAGTCGGGTCTGACAACCTTACTCGCTGCCTGCTACATCCAACCATCAACCTGACAACTCCACTTATACACCTACCAATTATCAACTAGACAACTAAACTTCCAACCGTGGACGCTGTCACGGAACAGGTAGGAATTATCGAGGTGGCGGAGGCCATAACCAGGGCGTTGGGAGAGGCAGTGGACGATCATATTATTCTGGTGGGAATACTAGTTACCCTAATCAACAACCCTCTTATCCAACTTGGGCTTGGTGGAGCCCATCGCCTTATCCCTATCCTACCTAGAATTCTTGGAGGCTCATGAACCATTTTTCACGGCCTAATAATACTCCACAGCAGGCCCATTATATGGGCTTCCCTTAGGGCTGGCAATGGGTAACCTGTTAAGACACGATAAGACCTGTTTGACTGAAAAGTACACTATTTGATTTTTTGACTTTTTTTAATACTTAGAATTAAGAGGCAAAAATCTTTCATTTTCCTTTTTTGGTACATAAAACATAAAACTGTGTTATAACATGAGATATAAATGAGTTAAACGAGTCGTGTTCATGTTTAGAACTTGATTGTTCGCGCGCATCAGAGACCTGTTAACCTGTTAGGGACACGATTTGCCAGCCCTAGCTTCCCTGTTTCTAAAGCCCACAGCCCGCCTAATTTTTCAAAATATGGTTATGATGCACTAAGCCTGTTTGACTTGAGTGCGGCATTTTTAAACATGCAGGTTAATCTAGGGGTGTAAATGACACGTAGCGGCTCGAGAGCTACCCGGAATCGGCTCGGTAAAAAGCCTGAACGAGCCGAGCCTTAACGAGCCCGAGCTCGAGCCCGAGCCTGAAATATGGCTCGTTTAGTTATCGAGCCCGAGCTCGAGCCCTAGATACAAAGCTCGATTGGGCTCGCGAGCCTAAACGAGCCCAAACATAATTATAAGTTATTTATATATCTTTTATAATTTATAGCCCACATCTCCAAAGCCCAAGTCCTTATTTCATAGGCCATTTAACACTTGCGAGGCGAGCTTTTGCGATCTCGAGCCGAGCTTTGAGCTCGTTTGAGATTGTTCTCAAATCACCTTGAGCCGAGCCGAGCCGAGCTCGAGCTTTTGATTTTGCTAGCGAGCCGAGCTCGAGCTCAAGATTGTAGGCTTGAACCGAGCCGAGCTCGAGCCCGAGCTTCATAAAACCATAACGAGCCGAGCTCGAGCCCAGTCAGGCTCGGGCTCAGCTCGACTCGTTTACACCCCTAGGTTAATCAACGTAACTTAGAGAAAAAAGTAATACGCAAATGGCAACTCAGAAAAACACAATGGACCGAAAAAACACAATGCATAGTATAATAAATACCGTATTTAGAGAAAAAACACAATCTGTAGCAAAAAAACACAATGATCAGAACTGGAAAAACACAATGAATGGGACAAAAAAGCACAATAATGAGGCGAAAATAACATAATGAATAGACAAAATAACACATTGTGTGTCTTTTCTGCTGCAGATTTGTGTTTTTTTACTGTACTGTGCATTGTGTTTTTTTTTTTTGCATGAACAAAAACCAAATAAAAAGTTTTTTTTTTTGTATAGCATTATGGTACTCATTGTAAAGATAATAAAATGATCGATAATTTGATTTAATTTTTCACTCTGCAATCCCTCCTATGATTGAGGAGATTGATTACAGAATATTAGGAAAGTGATAATTACAAATAATTGATACAATTGACTATGATCTTGTCATTTAATAATAATAAAGTTGCTCCTTGAAGAGGTATGTACCAGAACGCGCATCTGCACGAGTAGATAACTCGCGCAAGGCCACACCCACACTCAGCCCTAAAAGAATCATCAAAGGAAGCTTATATAGGGCCCGCACGACACCTGGGACGTGACAGCTGCAAAGAGAGAATGAAATGAAAGGGACGTCCGACCAATCAGAGGCGAGAATAACTTGCTCCATGATCTCTCTTGCCACCTGCAAGGACATATAGGACGAGCGAAAAGGACATCCAGCCAATAAGAGAATGACAACACACAACACAAATTCTCCCAATAGTCTCACCTGTGGGGCCCGCGCGAATAAGCTGTCAATCACTATCAACCCATGGTCTTACACCACACTAGGATGAATACCACCTCTCCTTATAGATAAGAGGTCGGCTGTGACACCCGGCAAACTCAGGTTAGTAACATTGACTAAACTAGTAAGTCTACCTTAGCGAGTCATACCTATTACGTACTTAACTGGGTCAGTCGAGTCGTTACGATGATTCTGGGAATCATCGGGAGTCGTTACGATGATCCGCGGGATCATCGGGAGTCGGTCCATAACCATGGGTACAAGGATTGGTGATTCGTGGAATCACCGGGTTTAACGCACACACACAAGTCTCGAGTCCCGGGAATTGGTGAACGGATGTAAACATGTTAGATATCGTGCATTATGTGTTTGTAATCATTATGTGACTTGTTGGTATGTGAATACGTGTTTATATATGTTGAAATAGTGTTTAACGCACCAAAAACCCAATCTGGAACCTTACAGGCGATTAGGAACCAGGGGGCTCCTAATCGCCACTTCTATAGGCGAATAGGAAGATTACTAGCGATTAGAGCTTCTAATCGCCAGTATATAGGCGATTAGAGGCTCTAATCGCCTGTACTGATCTCCTACTCGCCTGATCTGCAATGCACGAGTCAAAACACCTATAAATACAAATGAATGTTTCCATGAATTTGATGTACTTCTGATGTGTAGGAGTTGTTAGGATGATTATCTATGAGTTTAAGCTATTGTTATAGTGTTTAGATGAAAGTATGCATTTTGACCCATTTGGGTGATTCTTGAAGAATTAGGATGTTATGATATGATTCATTGCTTGTTTATTGTTAGGAATCATGCTAGAATGATATTATAACATGGAGATGATGATTTGCAAGTTGTAGGAGGTGTAATCTGATCTTTACCATTTAAGGAAAGATTTCATAGTTAATGAAACCTAGTACTTTGCCATTTTTGGAAATAATTGCACCGAGGCCGTTAGAGCAGAGATAAATTGGGGGTTTTTGCTTGGAATGGGTTGGTTAATGGTTTAGGTTTGATGTTGGTTGTTTTTCATGATTCGGATCTGATTTGGTGGGTTTAACGCGCGAAATTGCGCGACAGCAGGAACAGGGGCGAATAGGGCTCTAATCGCCTGATGTATCAGGCGATTACAGCGTAATCGCCTGATACATCAGGCGATTAGCCCCTACTCGCCATTTGACCATCTCCTACTCACCAGTTGAATTTTCCTAATTGCATGTAAGTTTCCTAATCGCGTGTACTGCTGTCGTAAGCATATTTTGACATCCCGGAACATGATTTGACACCTAGGAACATGATAGGAACCCCGGGATATACCCAATGACTTAGTAACACGTGTTCGGACCTGTTTATGTGTTAATTGAGCGTTATGCTAGACTAGGTGAACTCTTGCGCGTACTAAGTGTTTAATTGCATATATTGCATGATGTCTTGTATTGTCTAACACGTGGGATGTCAGGTCACCAATGGGATGTCGAGTCTTGTCTGGTACGGTCGGTTTAACAGTCAAAGGTGTTTTCAAACGTTTATGGTTATGGTCTGGACATTCGGGAACAAGTTAACCTACGGGTTATTAGTCCGGATACTTATACACATCTTATGATAGGTCGCCGCTATTTGGGGCTATCATAGCATAATTACTTAACTGTTTTCAAGTAATGCAATCTAAGGTGAGTGTCACAGCCCCACTTTTACCGTTTTGCTTTCGGGGGAGAAACATGCTACTTACGTACTTATTAAAGATCATGTTATACTATGGGCACTTTATGTTACTATACGGCTTTTACGGAAAGTCCAAGGGGGAAACCATGAATGTGCGGGGATGCACAACGAGGGAAATGTGGATAGATCTATTGGGCCTCACAAACCCCACTCAACGGCGGGGATGCCGGGCGGGTGCATATTGCCTCTAACTCTCGGGTTATCGAGGCATCGGCAACCCAGTCAATCTGGGCTGGATTCATCTTTGGTACATGTTTAGTAATGGGTTCCCAACCGTAGTAGTAAAAACACTTAACGTCTAGCTAACGTTCTTATGACATAGTATTAACGGGAATGATCTTTTCGAACTTGTAACAACTCTTTTATAAAAGAAAACCTGTGAACTCACCAGCATTATATGTTGACATTTTTGGCATGTTTTCTCAGGTCGCTAAGGTAGCAGTTAATGGGCTAGGCGCACGGAGTCATGCACAGCGTCTAACATTTTGAAGCATATTAAACAATGTTTTGTAAACTATGATATGTCTTTTGGTTGTAAACAAGAAATGCTTCCGCTGGTGGTTTACGGCTCAAAGCATGATGTTTTGGTTTCAAATATATATATATATATATATATATATATATATATATATATATATATATATATATATATATATATATATATATGAATGCATGTTGTTGTTGTTTATTGTGATCGTTGACTGGGATCCTGGTGTGTCACGCGCCTCGCGGTAACACCCCGCATGTGGAATTTGAGGGTGTGACAGATTGGCATCAGAGCCAACGGTTATAGTAAACTAGGACTGCATGTAGAGTCTAGTCTATAACCGAGTCGCACACACTAGACGGTCACAGATGGTCGAGTCTTAACATGTGGGTAACAATATAACTTGTCGGGGGTGTCGGTGTCATCATCTTCTACGCTACATCATCTGTTTACTCTTTATCATTCTATCTCTTGACCCATCCTTACCATGATTCGACGGCGAATGATATACTATTGAACCTTCTTGACGGCGGTGTACATTGGGGTAGCTTCGGCGTACTCCTGAGATCTGTCCAGGGATTCGGACATCTCCCTTCTATGCCCTAATGGACACGCTCGTTCTTATACATGCCATCTTATACTTACACTTATGATAACGCCATGATTGGGTGCTATTGTTCGGTGACTTGAACTTCAAACTTAAAGCATGCCTGGAGGACCATGTAGAACAATTTATCATGTCGGGTGCACACGAGATCATAAACTGTGATGCATGGGAACCCTAGTGGACTTTGTGTTTGAACGGATGGACCCGAACTAGGATCGGTTTAGTTCCTTAAAATTCCTAATGGAATATACCACGGGCAAGCCTAAGTCTTTTGTTTCATGTGCGACAGAAGATGTCAGGAGCTCGTGGAGGTCGCAGAGGCGGCCGTGCTGGCGGTCGTGGTGGCGGTGGTGGCCGTGGAAACATTAATATGACCCAAGCGGAGTTGGATAATCTGATGCAGCAGCACGTGAACATTGCCTTGGCTGCATTCCAAGCTGCTCATAATGCTATGGGTGGTACGTCAATTCCCACCTATTCTACCTCGTTCCAGGGTACTGTACCTTTTCTTGTTATTTACCTATGTGTCTGTTCCAGGTGGTGCTGTCAATCCCCCTCCCCCAGTGCTCCTACAAGAAGTTTATGGATTGCAAACCCCACAACTTGGGTGGAACTAAAGGGGCAGTGGGACTGCTCCGCTGGTTAGAAAAGATTGAATCGGTTTTCTCGATGTGCAGTTGCCCGGAAGGCGACCGGGTGAAGTATGCTTCTGCGACCCTGGAGGGTCAAGCTCTGACTTGGTGGAACTCCACCACACAGACCATGGGTATTGGGGAAGCTCATGCTATGCCCTGGACAGAGTTCGTTCAGCTTTTGAAAAGCGAGTACTGCCCGAGGGATAAGATCCAGAAGCTTGAGCATGAGGTCTGGAATCACAAGATGGTGGGGTCTGAGATTGAAGCTTACACTGCTAGGCACAATGAGTTGGCGGTGTTGTGCCCGGATTTGCACACACCGGAATACCAGAGGATTGAGCACTATATTTCTGGGTTAGTGCCGGAGGTTGCGGGATTGGTAGTTGCGGGTAATCTTACTGTTTATTCTGAGGTGGTTCGGTCGGCTCACAGGCTGACCAATATGAAGGTGGCTGAAGGAGTCTTGCCTCCTCGAGGCGCTACTGTGAAGGCTCCCGAGAGCAAAAAGCGAAAGTGGGAAGGCGTGGGTAAAGGCTCGAGTTCGGCTCAGCCCCAGCAGGTGAAGAGGTCTGATGTTGGGGGACCGTCGACTGAGCAGAAACCGGGGAGTTATATTGGGAAATTGCCGAAATGTGACCGGTGTGGGTTTCACCACAACGGTCGTTGTGAGGACAGGAACCGCTGCCACTGGTGCCATAAGCTTGGGCACCAGGCGAAAGATTGCAGGGTTAATCTTCAGGGTAACCGGAACCCACCTGCTACACCTACTCCGGCTCCTCAGGCTGCTGCTTCCCAGGGAAACCAGGGAAAACAGGGGTGCTATAAATGTGGTGAGCTTGGTCACTACAAGCGTGAATGCCCCAAGTTGAAGTAAGGCGAGGCTGGGAAGAACGGATCGGGTAATGGAAACAACGGGGGCGGAGGCAGGAATGCTCGCGCCTTTGTGATTGGTTCGAGCGGGGCTCGACAGGATCCTGACACTGTTACCGGTACGTTTCTTCTTGATAATCGCTATGCTACGGTTTTATTCGATTCCGGTGCCGATAAGAGTTTTATATCTCTTGGGTTTAGTCGATTGCTTGATAGGGTACCTACACCTTTAGAGGCTAAGTACCTGATAGAATTGGCTGATGGTAAGAAAGTTGAAGCGACGCACGTCCTTAGGGAGTGTCGTCTTGAATTGTCGGGTTATTCTTTTCCTATTGACCTTATGCCGGTGTCCTTGGGTAGTTTCGATGTTGTCATGGGTATGGATTGGTTGTCTTTGTATCATGCTGAGATCGTTTGTTTTGATAAATTCATCCGACTTCCTCTCCCCGATGGGGAAATTCTGCTGGTGCATGGTGAGAAGAGCGGGGTCCCTTTGAGTATCATTTCGTGTATGAAAGCCTATAAGTATCTTCGGAAGGGGTATTCCGCCATTCTGGCACTTGTTTCGGTTTCGTCAGAGGAAGAGAAGAAGATTGAAGATATTCATGTTGTTCGTGATTTTCCCGACGTATTTCCTGAAGATTTACCTGGCCTTCCGCCTTATCGTCAGGTCGAATTCGATATTGAACATGCTCCAGGTGCGACCCCTATTGCCCGAGCCCCATATCGTCTTGCACCTCCCGAGATGCAGGAGTTGTCTAACCAGTTGCAGGAGCTGTTAGAGAAAGGTTTCATCCGACCTAGTTCATCCCCGTGGGGAGCCCCTATTTTATTTGTCAAGAAGAAATACGGAAGCCTGCGAATGTGTATCGACTACTGTGAATTGAACAAGGTTACCATCAAGAATCGTTATCCTCTTCCTCGCATCGATGATTTATTCGATCAACTTCAGGGTTCTAGTTTCTATTCGAAGATTAATTTGAGCTCGGGTTACCATCAGTTGAGGGTCCAAGAAGCTGATATTCCGAAAACCGCTTTTCGAACTCGTTATGGCCATTTCGAATTCTTGGTCATGCATTTTGGTCTCACCAATGCGCCCGCCATATTCATGGATTTGATGAACCGTGTTTGTAAGCCCTATCTTGATAAATTCGTGATTGTCTTCATTGATGATATTCTAGTCTATTCCAAGAACGAAGTGGACCATCAGGAACACTTGCGTCTTGTTTTGGAACTCCTGAGGCGGGAATAGTTGTATGCCAAGTTTTCTAAGTGTAGCTTCTGGTTGCGGGAAGTCCAATTCCTTGGTCATGTGGTTAATGAAAAAGGAATTCATGTTGACCCAACTAAGATAGAAGCCATCAAAGACTGGGAAGCACCAAAGACGCCATCTGAGGTGCGACAATTCCTGGGTCTTGCAGGTTATTATCGTCGTTTCATCGAGGGATTTTTGAAGATCGCTCAACCCCTCACCTCGCTTACCCAGAAGGACAAGAAGTTCGACTGGGGTGATTCGCAAGAGTCGGCCTTTCAGATGCTAAAAGCTAAACTCTGTTCTGCTCCTATCTTGTCCTTGCCTGAAGGCACGGACGATTTTGTGGTTTACTGTGACGCTTCTATCCGGGGTCTCGGTTGTGTGCTAATGCAGCGCGAGAAGGTCATTGCCTATGCTTCTCGTCAGGTTAAGGTTCATGAGAAAAACTACCCCATCCATGATCTGGAACTAGGTGCAGTAGTCTTTGCTTTAAAGATATGGAGGCATTACTTGTACGGTACCAAGTGCACTATTTACACCGATCACAAGAGCCTCCAGCATATCTTTGATCAGAAGGTGTTGAACATAAGACAGCGTCGCTGGGTCGAGCTTCTTAATGATTACGAGAGCGCTATTAAATACCATCCTGGCAAGGCGAATGTTGTCGCAGACGCCTTGAGCAGGAAAGAATCCGCTAAGCCTCGTCGTGTTCGAGCTCTTCAGCTCACTATCCATTCCGGTTTACCTGACCGAATCCGTTCGGCGTAGCAAGAAGCATTGAAGGAGGAAAACCTTAAAGCTGAAACCATGCATGGTGCTGATAGTCACCTAGAGCTCAGGTCCGATGGCCTACATTATTTCGCTGAACGTATTTGGGTCCCTTTATTTGGGGACTTGCGGGAGCTCGTTCTTGATGAAGCTCACAAGTCCTGGTACTCTATTCACCCTGGCTCCGATAAGATGTATCAAGACTTAAAGATACTTTATTGGTGGCCGAACATGAAGGCGGATGTAGCTTCATATGTGAGCAAGTGCTTGACCTGTGCCAAGGTGAAGGTTGAATATCAAAAGTCGTCCGGTCTTCTGCAACAGCCTGAAATTCCCGAGTGGAAGTGGGAGCAGATTACGATGGACTTTGTGACCAAACTCCTGAAATCGCCCAGTGGTTGTGATATGATCTGGGTGATTGTCGATAGGTTGACAAAGTCTGCGCACTTCCTCGTTATCAAAGAAACTGATGGCCTTGAGCGTTTGGCTCGTTTATATCTTAAGGAAGTGGTTTCTCGGCACGGGGTGCCTGTCTCTATTATTTCTGATCGTGACTCTCGGTTCGCTTCTAACTTCTGGAAGTCCTTGCATAAGGCTCTGGGTACTCAGTTAGACATGAGCACAACTTATCATCCGCAAACTGACGGTCAAAGTGAGTGGACAATCCAAACGCTAGAAGACATGCTTCGGGCATGCGTGATCGATTTTGGCAAGGGGTGGGAGAGTCATCTACTGTTGGTGGAATCCTCCTACAACAATAGCTACCATTCTAGCATCAAGGCAGCTCTGTTCGAGGCTCTTTACGGGCGGAAATGCCGGTCTCCTCTTTGTTGGGCTGAGGTGGGTGAGAGTCAACTCACCGGCTCGGAACTTGTGTACGAGACTTCCGAGAAGATCGTACAAATCCGTAACCGCATGGCAGCAGCTCGGGATCGTCAAAAGAGCTATGCCGATCGTCGTTGCAAGCCTTTAGAGTTTGAGGTTGGCGACAGGGTTTTATTGAAGGTATCTCCGTGGAAGGGCGTTATACGTTTTGGGAAGCGGGGCAAATTGAATCCTCGGTATGTAGGACCGTTTGCAATTCTGGAATGGATTGGACCGGTAGCATACAGGCTTGATCTGCCAGCTGAACTCAGTAATGTTCATAATGTCTTCCATGTCTCTAATCTCAAGAAGTGTCTGGCGGATGAATCCTTGGTTGTTCCTCTCGAAGAGATCAAGGTGGATGATCGTCTACGTATTGTGGAAGAACCGGTTGAAATTCTCGACTATAAGATCCGTAGCCTTCGTTGGAGTAAAATCCGCATTGTTAAAGTTCGTTGGAACTCAAATCGTGGACCGGAGTTCACGTGGGAACGGGAGGATCAAATGAAAGCTAAGTATCCTCATTTATTTTCTAAGCGCGCGTTCGAATCAAGACATGTCTCTGCTGAAGCTGAATGAATCTCGGGTCGAGATTCCTTTCAACAGGGGGATGATGTGGCAACCGGAAATTTTTTTCTCTTCTCTTTCATTTCTCCCTTTTTGGCCTTGTGCAATTTTCGGGACGAAAATTCTTTCAACAGGGGGATGATGTGACACCCGGTAAACTCAGGTTAGTAACATTGACTAAACTAGTAAGTCTACCTTAGCAAGTCATACCTGTTACGTACTTAACTGGGTCAATCGAGTCGTTACGATGATTCTGGGAATCATCGGGAGTCGTTACGATGATTCGCGGGATCATCGGGAGTCGGTCCATAACCATGGGTACAAGGATTGGTGATTCGTGGAATCACCGGGTTTAAAGCACACACACAAGTCTCGAGTCTCGGGAATTGGTGAATGGATGTAAACGTGTTAGTTATCGTGCATTATGTGTTTGTAATCATTATGTGACTTGTCGGTATGTGAATACGTGTTTATATATGTGGAAATAGTGTTTAACGCGCCAAAAACCCAATCTGGAACCTTACAGGCGATTAGGAACCAGGGGGGCTCCTAATCGCCACTTCTATAGGCGAATAGGATGATTACTAGCGATTAGAGCTTCTAATCGGAAGTATATAGGCGATTAGAGGCTCTAATCGCCTGTACTGATCTCCTACTCGCCTGATCTGCAATGCACGATTCAAAACACCTATAAATACAACCCTTGACTCCCCAACCACTCTTAGTGCAACCCTAACTGATCCTAAGCCTCCCACACACCTCAAAACAGTTCTGGAACTTGTTTTGCTTCAAAACTCACCATTTCCAAGCTAATACACCTTTCTTTGAAAAAACCCAAGGTGTGTTCTTCATCCCAAACCTTTATAATGTTATTGTTTTGGTTCCCGCAAAGTCCAGACCTTGTTTTGATAAGAATATGTCTTTAAAAACCTTGGAAATGAGTTCTAAAACAAGTCTACACCATAATACTTGCTATATGTGAAGTATTGATGCATATGATGATTTTTAGTGATTATAACATGAATGTTTCCATGAATTTGATGTACTTCTGACGTGTAGGAGTTGTTAGGATGATTATCTATGAGTTTAAGCTATTGTTATAGTGTTTAGATGAAAGTATGCATTTTGACCCATTTGGGTGATTCTTGAAGAATTAGGATGTTATGATATGATTCATTGCTTGTTTATTGTTAGGAATCATGCTAGAATGATATTATAACATGGAGATGATGATTTGCAAGTTGTAGGAGGTGTAATCTGATCTTTACCATTTAAGGAAAGATTTCATAGTTAATGAAACCTAGTACTTTGCCATTTTTGGAAATAATTGCACCGAGGCCGTTAGAGCAGAGATAAATTGGGGGTTTTTGCTTGGAATGGGTTGGTTAATGGTTTAGGTTTGATGTTGGGTGTTTTTCATGATTCAGATCTGATTTGGAAAGTTTAACGCGCGAAATTGCGCGACAGCAGGAACAGGGGCGAATAGGGCTCTAATCGCCTGATGTATCAGGCGATTACAGCCTAATCGCGTGATACATCAGGCGATTAGCCCCTACTCGCCAGTTGACCATCTCCTACTCACCAGTTGAGTTTTCCTAATTGCATGTAAGTTTCCTAATCGCGTGTACTGCTGTCGTAAGCGTATTATGACATCCCGGAACATGATTTGGCACCTAGGAACATGATAGGAACCCCGAGATATACCCAATGACTTAGTAACACGTGTTCGCTAGACTAGATGAACTCTTGCGCGTACTAAGTGTTTAATTGCATATATTGCATGATGTCTTGTATTGTCTAACACGTGGGATGTCGGGTCACCAATGGGATGTCGGGTCTTGTCTTGTCTGGTACGGTCGGTTTAATAGTCAAAGGTGTTTTCAAACGTTTATGGTTATGGTCTGGACATTCGGGGACAAGTTAACCTGCGGGTTATTAGTCCGGATACTTATACACATCTTATGATAGGTCGCCGCTATTTGGGGCTATCATAGCATAATTACTTAATTGTTTTCAAGTAACGCAATCTAAGGTGAGTGTCACAGCCCCAGTTTTACCGTTTTGCTTTCGGGGGAGAAACATGCTACTTACGTACTTATTAAAGATCATGTTATACTATGGGCACTTTATGTGTAACACCCCAACCGATGGCGGAAACATCGGGATGTCACGTATTGATGATTGTTCAGTAGCTCATGGTGAATAATAAGTTTTCATTAAATGATTTAAATGAATTTCATACAATAGTTCTAGAATTTGTACATCAAATTGATTGAAACTATACACATATCTTCAAGCATCAATACAAATCTTCAAGCAAATAGAACCTGAAACATGTTAAGTTGAAAATGTTTTGGGTCAACAAGAGTTGGTGAGAATTACATAGGTTTTTGATAATTGAGTAAAAATGATGTGCAATTCATGTGTCATGTCAATCTAGTCCATATGTGAGAACATACTAGAAATAAATCGAGTGCATAATCAACCCTGATGACTGTTATAAAATGATACATACCATACGCTCATGGTCCAATATGTTATACGATAACAAACACCCACGTAACCTTTGTAGGAGGCACGTATCCGGGTGGGATTGTCAGTCCAATAGATCTATCAATGTATACCGCCGGCTGATCAATGTTAATGATTATGCTAGAATGGTGCTTACTCTAATCATGCTCAAGACATAATGCAACATAGAAAACACATAGACACATTGATGATTGAATTGCAATGATGATGTTATAAACATGTTTCACCCCAAAAAAAATGGTGATAAATAGAAAAGGGGCTATGTAAAACTCACCTTGGTAAAATGTTATATCTGTTGAGAAATGTGTTGACCAAATGTATCAAGTATCACCCTATAATAAAGTAATAAATATGTCTAAGTCTATCGAGTCTACAAATGTATAAGTTCTAGGGCTTTGAATTGGGGATAATTGCTCGTTTGATTAATATTAAAAATGTTCGCCAATTGAGAGAATTTTAGTAAATAAATAACCAAAAATCTTTTTATGAAATTTAAACTTAAGATGGTTACAAGAATGTGTTTAAAGTATAAAAAAAATAATTTTTATAAAATTATTTTCTTTAAAATAGATTATTAAATCTATTTATTACAAATTGCCAACAATTAACTTTAATATTCAAAAATACTAAAATTAAAGAATTTCTATTTTAAAAATCATATTTCTGTTCTAAATGATTAAAAATAATTTGTATAAAATTTTGGTGCAAAAATATTAAAAATTGGATTTATTATGATTTAATTATGATTAAAACTAACAAAAATTGATTAAAAATACTAAATAAATGATTTTTTAGAAATAAAAATCATTTCTGAAAAGTTTAATGTTATAAAAACTCAGGATAATTTTTGTGGAAATTTATGAGATCGTTTGGATATTTTTATAGATTTTTATAAATATAATAGTATAAAATTGATTTAATTATTATAAATATTAAATAAATAAATTTCAGAAAACTAAAAATTGTAAGTTGAACTTTTTTATTAGATTAACTCAAAATAATTTTTGTAGGATTTATAAAAGAGTTTTAGTATTTTAAAATGAATTTATAACATTATAGGTAATATATATATAGTTGAAACAAAACACAAAAAAAAAAAGATATGTCAAACCCGGGACTCGAACCCGGGACCTGATGAGGTGAAGAGCGTGCCCAGACCAGTTGGTCTGGGTGTTAGTTTGTTAATTAGTTTGGGTTCTAATTAAACTTATACGATACTTGAAACAATGAAAATCCCCAAATCATCATCCTACGAGCCCTAGATTTCCAATCAAACGATCTACACAACATTAACCCAATTAACCTTAGGGTTAATGTTGTGTAGATGCCGAATGATAAAACCCACACAAGAAATTAAACTTACAGTTACGTTACAAGCTCGATTGATCAGTCAACCAAGAAAGTCAAACGCACGATCGTTCATCATGAACAGAAGGTTATGTGAAGAAATTGGAGATGTAGGAAGGATTAGTGGCGAGTTGTGAAGGTTTGTGAATGTCCAATTTATAATGTTAAGGCCTGGAACAATGATTTGGTAAGTGTTGACCACGCTTTAAAGTTCATACGCGTGAATGTTTAAAATTGGTATGAATTTATGACAATAATCGTGTATAATACGCGTGAATGGCCGATAATCATGATTCCTAAGTCAAACTGTGATAAATTCTGTGTTAAATGGTAGTTTGATTGGTAAAACTTACCATATCTGCTGCTGCAGTTCGCGAAGGAGAAGAAAAGGGATCAGGAAGAAGTGTATATATATTATTTGAATCAGAGTTAAAACAATATCAAGGGGTAGCTCAAGTGGTGGAAGTGTATGTTGGTTGTGTTTGAGGCGGGCTGCTGCCCGGGTTCGAACCTTGCGGGGACACCATTTTTTTTTAAACAGAATTGAGAGTGGAGGGGGGGGGGGGGGGCAGTGGGCTGGTGATGGGGTTGGGCCAGTTTGTTGGGCCGGTCACTTGGTATGGGCTCAGATTTGGGTTGGGTAAAGAAATAAATCTATATGTTATTATTATTATTATTATTATTATTAGACTTTTATATATATATATATATATATATATGTGTGTGTGTGTATGTGTGAAAAAGAATTATCTTTGTATAAGGGTTCAAGATAACCCCAAAAATAATAAAGCTTGTTGTTTTACTCCGTAACGTAAAATAAATGCGTAATGTTACATTATGTTACTATACGGCTTTTACGGAAAGTCCCAGGGGGAAACCATGAATGTGCGGGGATGCACAACGAGGGAAATGTGGATAGATCTATTGGGCCTCACAAACCCCACTCGACGGCAGGGATGCCGGGCGGGTGCATATTGTCTCTAACTCTCGGGTTATCGAGGCATCGGCAACCCAGTCAATCTGGGCTGGATTCATCTTTGGTACATGTTTAGTAATGGGTTCCCAACCGTAGTAGTAAAAACACTTAATGTCTAGCTAACGTTTTTATGACATAGTATTAACGGGAATGATCTTTTCGAACTTGTAACAACTCTTTTATAAAAGAAAACCTGTGAACTCACCAGCATTATATGTTGATATTTTTGGCATGTTTTCTCAGGTCGCTAAGGTAGCAGTTAATGGGCTAGGTGCACAGAGGCATGCACAGCGTCTAACATTTTGAAGCATATTAAACAGTTTTTTGTAAACTATGATATGTCTTTTGGTTGTAAACAAGAAATGCTTCCGCTGCTGATTTACGGCTCAAAGCATGATGTTTTGGTTTCAAATATATATATATATATATATATATATGAATGCATGTTGTTGTTGTTTATTGTGATCGTTGACTAGGATCCTATTGTGTCATGCGCCTCGCGGTAAAACCCCGCATGTGGAATTTGAGGGTGTGACATCGGCCAATTTCACACTAAAATACACACATTATACTACTCTAAGTTTGTTGTAAGAAATATTGGTTGATTCATTGTTCATTTAGTACTCATATTAAGTCCTTGTAATCGTCACCATAGTTATTAATAAAATATTTTCATTCTCTTTATATTCGGAGTATTCTTTGAATTGGTGTTTCTTCATTGGCGCCATTCGTATAGAGCAATTACTAGAACAACAAAAAACCTAACATATTTCCTTACAAAAAACCATGAGTTCTCAAATGTCTATTTTCCCAGGGAACACTTCTGCTACTGGTGCTGCTCAGTTCAATACCAGCCCGCAAGAAAACCCACAGGGAGGGCAAGAAAGCCAAAATGAAGCCACGTGCATCATTTACCCTTCCATAGCTACCCACTACACAACCACCTCATTCCATTTCGCCATTGCTAATGCGCAACGAAGTTCTCCTACTGGAAACGTCACGTCGATTGTTAGTCGAGAGATGTGGTATATCCAGGAACAGGAAGCCTTGTAGCATCATTACAATCAGATGGTACATGAGCAACGTCTTAAAGATGTATATAAGAAGTTGCCATTCGAGGAGGTTTGCGTTCACACGACCTTCGAGAGTCTATCGCGCCACACTACGATCCGTGAAGGGACCTTGCGCATGGATTCCATAGGTGCATGATACCTTAGTGGGAGGAAACAAAGGGACCCAACATGGAGGGAAGACTCTAATGAGTCCCAGAGTCATTTTAGCGTGACAATAGCCAGTCCCACGCAAACACTCTTGCATACGGACATTATTCGTTCGCCGACGATGATCACACCAAGCCTTACTACCCTCCATAATTGGGCGAAAAGTATAAGTTCACTCCACGCATTGCGCTAGCTCTCATCCCGCTAAAAACCAAAATGTCAAGCACCGTAGGCAAGTATGATGGGTCATTAGACCCTGATGACCACCTACAGAGCTTTAAGACAGCGGGTTGGACCTTGCTAGCCTGGTATCACATGTTTGCATAAACCCTCACAGGTGCAACGTGAGTTTGGTTTGACAGCTTACCGTCCTGTAATACTCCAACCGATGGTGGAATCATTGAGGTACCACGTAGTGACGATTGTTCAAAAGCTCATGGGACTAAAGTGTAAATATTTTATTCAAATGCTTCAAGTTACAATTTCAAATATTCATCAAATACAAAAGCTCATGGTAGTTTTAATACCCATGTTGTTTCGCCCGAAGGCATTTATTTAAATACGGACTTACGGGTGGCTTTGACCCATATCCATACCTTATGCTCATCCTCCATGATTATTGGCATCAAGTGTGCATGCGTAAATGCATTTACTTGTATGCTTTTTATATGGACATCATTAATTTCTCGGAACTCAAAAGGTAATACTTCTCCATTTGATCCATTTACCCTCATAAATCTTAATGCTTAGATTACAAGCATCAAGTGTTGGATTCAAATGGCGAGGACTTACCCATTTGACCCATGGTTCATTATACTATGTTTATTTAAGCTTTTATCTATGGTTCAAGTGACGCAAACTTGATCTATTTAACAAACTACTTAACAACTTCATTCAAATGATTTCATTTAGATTAAAACATCATTTCCCACATATCATTATTCATTGACCCGTTTGATGAATCTCACCAATCGGTCATATCCCATTGTCTCGATTAATGTCATAAAACAAGTTTTGTTATGAGTGCGCATAAGGCGACCCACTTAATAGATTCCACCCCTTGGGGTTTACCTTTATCTTACACTCAAGATTTAAGACTATTGTATACAAAAATTAAGCTATGTTATAGTCTAATGGTGTAAGTAAAACTTACTCATACACGTTCTTGCTTACATACGCATTGAGCCTGCATCCGATTGACCCGTTTGCATCCCTAGTTCTTGTACCTAACTTAGGGACATGTCAAACTTGTTTATTAGAATACATAACATGGAATTACTTCACCATCCATACATCATGTATTCTGTGACAACTGGTAAATTTTCTTTTCGTTTCCTTCCTTTCGTCTCTTTCATTTTTGGGCTTCGTACAATTTTTGGGACGAAATTCTTTCAACGTGGGGATGATGTGACACCCGGCATGTTCGGCTTAAACATTTCAGTAAAACATAAGTCTACCTTAGCGAGAAACATTTATAAATGGACGTAACTGGGTTAGTTGAGTCGGGTCATAATAGGATTGTCTAGGGTTCAATGATCAGGAGGATCATTGGGAGTCATTTTGGGAATACACTAGTACCGGATCCCGTTGTTGGTGAAATTACATGAACTGAATCAAGGAGGACAAGTAGATTATTAACACACGTGTAATATAACATGATAATACGTGCTACAAGGTGTGAACATGATTATACATGCCTATATGTGCTTAACATGTGTTAGAATTGCATGATCATACGTTAGGATGTATTTAAATGCGTTAAAACGACAAAACTGGAAAACTTGGAAAACACAAGTCCTGGTTCGACCCATGGCGTGGGGGCGAACCTGGAACTGAATCTTGGTTCGACCCTTTGAAAAGGGGCGAACCTGGCATCTTCTATGGAACTAACTCATTTAACCTTGCAAAGGCGCGAATGTGGCACCTTCGACCCTATGCAAGGGGCAAACATGGAATTGTATAAATACCACACTTTGTCATTTTTCACAAGCCCTAACCGTCTCTAAACACTCTCAAACGATTTTAATCACTGAGGAAGGAGTTTTTCCTCTGGTTTTTCATTATCTAACCTACAAACAACATCTAATCAAGAATCCAAGGTGTGTTCTTAATCCTAAACCCTTTTTAAAGCATTTTAATTCGTTTTCATCTAACCCAAAAGGTCCAGATCTGTTCTAAGGATGTTTTCACCATTAAAAACCTTTTCAACATCTTACTAAACCTAAACCTTATCATTAAACATAAGTTTTCATATCAATAAACATATGTTAATTATGTGTTATGTGATATTATGTAATGTTTGATGATTTGCTGCTGTATTAATGCTAGAAACATGATCTAGGACTGTTATTGATGTTAGTTTAGGATTGTTTAAGATTACAAATAGATGAATGATGATACAATGTCTAATTTGGGGATTTTAATAATTCTAGGGCTCGCTGCATGCTTGTATGATCAATAGAACTTTTTGAGGTTTTCACACACACGACAAATTGAGCATTTTAAGATGATTATGGATTGATTTCAGAAAGTTTCCAAATTGGGTAAAGATTTCATGCATGATGTGACGTTTTCATAATTTTTGCCATTTTGGGAAAGGGCTAAAATGAACAGGTTATGGGGCAAAATTGGTGGGGTTTTGTGGGGATATGTTATTCATACTCAACTGCTGTGTTTGATGATGTTTCGTGATGTTTTCGGATGTTTTGAAGCGTTTTTGGGAAAAACATTCTACCAGGGTCGAACCTGGGCACCTTCGACCAATCGTGGGGTCGAAAGTGGAATCCCAGGGTCGAACCTGGACAATATTGGTCGAATCTGTTCAAAGGGCCGAATGTGGCTTCGAATGGGTCGAAGGTGGCTTCCAAAGGGTCGAACGTGGTTAAAAAGGGGCGACGGTGGAGCAAAAATCCCTGGTTTGGCCCTATGGAATCAAAAATGAGATTTTTGATGCAAACTAAGTGTTTTATGCTTGAACCTTGTGTGTAATCTATGTATACTTGATTTGTTAGGGTAATGAGTCACCAATGGGATGTCGGGCCGGTCTAGTGTGTCGGTTGAACATTTAAAACACGTTTTAAAACATACTTGATCACGATCTGGACAATCAGGGACTAGATAACCATATGGTTATTAGTTGGAACACTTATATGAACATTTTGATAGATCTCCGGTAGTTGGGATTATCAAGGACTTGGCTTTTCTTATTAAACTTGAAGAACACAACCTAAGGTGAGTTCACGGCCCCACTTTTACTGCTTTTACTTTTGGGGGAGAAAACATGCGCTAAACTTATTTGGTAACATATGTCATACTATGATTTAACTTTGCGTTGCTATACAATCTTTGAAAGTCCCGGGGGAAACCATGAATGTGCGGGAATGCACAACGGGGGAAATGTGGATAGATCTATTGGGTTTGACAGGCCCCACTCGACGGCTTGGAGGGCCGGGCAAATGCATATTGTCTCTAACTTGCTAAACATTTGTTGAACATTCGGGCTGAACACTGGTAACAGTCTAGTAATGGTTTTCCAATCGTAGTAGTAACAAAACATACGCCTAGCTAGCGTACTCGGTAACATTGATATAGTATGGACATGGTAACGTTTTGGTAACACGTGGTAACATTTGGTAACATATTGAACAAACCTGTGAACTCACCAGCATTATATATGTTGACGTCTTTTGGCATGTTTTTCTCAGGTCGCTAAGGTAGCATCGGTTGGACTAGGCGCACGGGTCTGCATTGGCGTCTAGGCTTAGTTGCATATTTTAAAATAAGTGTCCTGAATACTTTGGAATACTGTTTTGTAACTGATTAAATTCTTAAATGCTTCCGCTATGGTTTTATGATTATGAGAACTATGTTTCTGAGTTTACGTATTTCATATAGTGTTGTTTATTGTGACCGTTGACTTGGATCCTGGTTTGTCATACGCCTCGCGGTAAAACTCCGCAAGTGGAAATTTGAGGGTGTGACATATTCATTACCAATTATTAGCTAAATCCATAGCTATTTTCTTACATAGAATGTGTAATTAACTTGGCTTATTACAAACCAACATTACATACAATTGATAGCTCTTACATGATTCTAACTTCATAGTTTCACTAGTGTTCACCAAATTGGCATTTAATCAAACACTTGGTGTGCACCCACCAATTTGTTTAGTTTCAAAAGCTTAAGATTTAGCCAAAGCATTACCATTTGTCTATCGTCATCATAATACATTGTCTAGACCATTTTGCATAAATTTCTCAGAATAACAACTCCTAAGAATCAACTAGATCACTAAACATAGAGGGTTTTAACATAGAGGTAAAACCTCAAATTTTTTACACGTTAACATAATCATATGTCAAAATCAAATACACATGTAGAGTGTGATTCGTAACCAAATTAGGTATGACTGAGGCTTCATAAAGCTAGAGAAACCTCCAACAACTTAGAATCTCACGTTTTTGACAAAAACCCTAGATTTTCACCATGATAAAAAACGAGTATAACATAAATTTCTACCAAATAAAAGGTACCTTGATGTTTATTAAGCCTTAAATGATCTGTTTCTTGCTAAAGCATCGAAAAGCCCCTTGATTTGGCTTGGATTCAAGCATGATTTGAGTGTTTAGGGTTTGGAGGGGAAGGAGAATGTTTTCTCCTAATAATATCGACACACATAAGTGTGTGTTCTTCACTTTTTTAATATTATTAACACACAAGTTTGCCATTTTGGCAGCTATGGTCCCTTTAAAATCCCCAAATGTCATTTGTTATGAAACTAGCTATTCGAGCTAGTTTTCTTATACTATTAGCTCGTTTATAAGATTAATAAGATTAACTAGATTATTTCTATATTAGAAGATAATCCGTGTTCTTTCTTTGTTCAAGTCTCGTTTTATAAATTTTGCTAATAACGCCTAATGACGTAATTAGACGAACGAACGGCTTTAGGGTGTTACACAAGATAATGGAATGGAGGGCTTGAAGAGAAATGTACCAGGACGCACATTCGCGCGAGCCGATAACTCGCGCAAGGCCACACCCACATGTTAGCCCTAAAGAATAATCAAAGGAAGCTTCCGTGGGGCTCGCGCGACACCTGGGATGTGACAACGACAGAGAGAGAATGAATGGGACGTCCAGCCAATTAGAGGCGAGAATTATCTGCTCCATGATCTCTTGCCACTAGCAAGGACAGAAGGGATGAGTGAAAAGGACATCCAACCAATCAGAGAAGGACAATGTAAATTATCCTAACAGTCTCACTTGTAGGGCCCGCGTGAATGAGCTGTCAATCAATATCAACCCGTAGGCTTGCACCACACTCACTATAAATACCTCCTCTCCTTGTGGAGAAGATGTCAACCAATTTAACACTAAAACACACAAATTACACTACTCTAAGTTTGTTGTAAGAAAGATTGGTTGATTCATTGTCCATTTAATAATCATTTTAAGTCCTTGTAATCGGCACCACATTTATTAATAAAATCTCTTCTTTCTCTTTATATTTCAAGTATCGTTTGGATTGGTGTTTTCACTCCTTTATGCCGGTTGACAAAAATTTAAGGGAAAAACACCATTTTGGCCATTGACAAAGGTGTTTTACCAAATTAGCCATCTCCCATTTCTTTGGAGAGACGTCTCACAAGTTTTTAGGTGACTCCAAAAGGTTTCCCGTGAGGACCAAACACATAACTGCCACGTGTCTCTCCCCATGTCAGACGTCTCGGTGACGTCTGAGCGCCGTCGAGAATTCTCCGACACCACCACCCTTCGTTTCTCTCTCCTCCTCATCCGTTGTCGTTGACATTTCAGTGCCATATTTGTCATGATTTACTTGATTGATGCAAGGGTTATTGTGTATTTGAACATGTTCGTTGCTGGATAATAACTCCTCCTCCGCTACTCTATTATTTGCTACAGTTACATTTTTCATAAAAAAATAAGACTTCAGCCGGATAGAACGATCCGACAGGATATAGCTCAGTCACCACCGAGACGTCATCGGAAACAGAGTAGGGCAGCGGAGGAGAGAGAAATGAAGGGTGGTGGTGCCGGAGACGTCTCAGAGAAGTCTCTTGGAGAGGTTTCCCAATTATTATTATTATTAACTAGACTTTTGCCCGCGTTTACATGCGGTTCAATAGCGTACACTTATTTTGAGCAGTAAGATGTAAAAAAGTTTTAGTAGAAATATTTTATTAAAATTTAAAAGGAGCAAACACACATTTTATTCAAATATCACTAAATAATTCTTTACACACCACATTTTTTGTTTTAGTCTTCACCTTCCCATCATATGTAACCTCGTTCCGCTACACAAGCCATTTTGTTGATCTAGGTTTTCAGCAACATAACGGGAACACCAATCTTTAGGGCTAATCGATGATTAGGCAATTTAGAAATTTTTAAACCATTAAGGACATAAAGAGAATATAAATATTCCTATGAACGGTTATTAGCATTTAAAATTTTAGACATAATAAAATTTTAATTTTATAAATGTATACTAAATCGAATTCAAAATTTTCGAATTTTATGTAATTCTAAATTTTTAAATTTCAAAATTTTTATTATAATTAGTATAAATATGTATAATTGATACTAATTATAACAACTTGATTAATTTATGGTAATAACTTAATTTGGTTTTATTAATATTTTGTAAATCATAAAGTTATAAATTTTAATATATTTATAATTTTTTCAAAATTGTGTTATTAATATTATTGACTTTATTAAAAAATGCTGTAAAATTTTTTTCTACTAATAATGTTACATCATAAAAATATATTGCATAATTAAAATTTTTAACAAAATAACCAAAAACAAACATAAAATGCAAACACACAAATTATTTAAATGAAATTTGTCCAAAAAACCAAACCAACCATAAACAAAACGAAATTGTCCAAAAAACCAAAGCAACCATAAAAATAATGAAAACAAATAAATGTATAAAGAAATTGTTCATTGTTCGTATTTCTCAAGCTTAGGAACTTACAGGGGGATCTCAGGTGATTTCTTTGCAACTTTTGTTGTAGATTCACTTGTATCATCATCAAGGTCATAGACTTTGTGCAGGCTACGCTTCATTTCCTCATCATCACGTACAACACCAACTCTAGAAGATGACTCTGGAGTGGTGTTATCTCCAACAGAATCCTACAATATTAAATGAAATGTAAAATTGTTAGAATAAACTACATTAAAAACTTAATTTGAATATATGATTAAATAAGTCAAAGAACAACCTTCAAAGACAATGCATTCTGTGTTGAAGATTCATCTATATCGATGTTTTCAAAAGTAGGTTGATCGAGCTGAAAAAAAAAATAAACATGTAATACTTCAAAGGAAACGTTTATAATAAAAACAAAAAAAATTAATAAGAACACTAATAAACATGTACTAATGATTCATAAGAGTAACAATAAAGGAATATTTCAATGATAATAATAACCTGAATGTCAGGGAACCTTTGTTCCAGAGAAGCAACTATTGAAGATTCATTTGTAAGTTTGCGTATACCATAACCATCAAGATGCTTATCAATGTTGAATTGTCCAATTTTAATCTTGAAAGCAAACTTTTTATCTTCAAATGAAGCAAATTCAGCAGGAGTTATTTTATCTTCAACACAAACCTAGATAAAAAATTTCATAAGTAACATTAAGTATAATAAAATATATTGTTTAAGGCAAAAAAAATAAATTACCTGTTTGGAGATTTCTAGAAGCTACATCGCTGACATGCCCAACAATTTTTTCGCTTCTCGATCAAACAATGTAAGCGATGTTATTCCAGTACAATCTTGTACCCTTATTGGAATTCTAAACCTAAAGTAAGTAATAACAAAAAAAAATATTTACTAAATAATATCGTAAAATTTTAACTTATGTTTGTGAAAAATAATTCATACACAGGATCAACAGATACAATATGCTCGGGACAGTCATTGTTGGTGCAAACCAAAACCTGTTTAAATGTATTAACATCTTTTTCATCTTCATCATCAGGTAACATCAGAGTTGGCTCAACCTTGCGATTACATGTCTCACAACCTAGGTAATACCAATCGTCGTTGGCATCCACACCCTTCACTATACCAACAACAATGACTTGTTTGTTGACCTGCAAAAGAAAATAATATTAATGTCAACATTTAATACAAAAATAATTCCACACAAAATGGCTATTAGTGTATACATTAAAATACATATGTGATAATCTTTTGAATGGAATATAAACATTCATATTAGAGTATTATAAGTCGAAACTGATGTACCTCTGTTATTAACGGAAGATCACGTATACTGCTGAAAGGTGTCTTGTTCAGAAATTCGTCTGCCAAATTCATGCTTCCAGAAGATCCGAGAGATCGTTGAGCAGAAGATGATTCAACAGAGATCAACTTTTCAATATAACTGTAAATAAAAATAAATAAAAGATTTATATATTTTTTTAAAAAATAACAATAAATACATAAAACAAATAACAACATAAGTATATTACCTTTTCTTAAAAGCCCGAATATCATCAATGTCTTCATTAATAAAGAGTCGATTGATATAGAAGCCATTTTGAACGCTCATATTGCCTTTAAATATAAAAAATAATTAACATGTATAAATAACCATAAAAGTAAAAATATTTAGTGTATTCAAAAAACTTAATATATGACAAACCTTTATAATTGTTAAAACTACTGAATTGAACAATCAGGACAACATGAACTTTATCTTCATTTTGCTTGATGTACCCAAACATCTGCTCACTATACTCATCCCACAAAGAACAGCTGATTTTGATCCCTCTGCATATAAACATAATGTTGGTTAAAATGAAACTATCTATTGTATAACAATTTTGTGATCGTATAATATAAGCAAAGATAGCAGAAATCATTATCAAATAATAAAAGATGATTTGTAAAGATGAAACACATACTCTAAATCAATCAAAATAAGGGTCATCTTGTTTTTCAAACCGGCTTTTGTTTCGGTCGGTTCTGGTGGAGTCCATTTATCAACATAGCCAATGAAATCTTAAAATAAAAAATTATTAATTTATACAAATACATTATCAAAAAATATTAAGTGTGATTAAACACACAAATTCTTTGTTCCTGAGGCATGTTGCCACTCTTAATTGACTCAAAAGAAGAAAAATTAAAACCATACTGACTTCCTTCAAACCTGCTACATTTCGTAATGCTTGTTTCAAAAGTAAACGAAAGAATGTCGTTATTATCAAAATGTTTAGTAGATTTGTTTTCAGCTAATTGGGAGTTATAGATATAGTAAGCTTGATTTTCATGTAAAAATTTTTCATGTTTCTTCATATATCTACTCCACACAATAGCTTGCATTTTGGAGCCCTGTTTAAAAATTAAAACGAAACAAAATAAAGTTAATCAGAATTATTATTAACAATAATATGTCAACAACATAAATGAAAAAATGAATACGTTAAAAACTAACTTGTTCATCCATCAGAACCATATCTAGACAAAGAGTTTCTCCCAGCATCTTTCGGTTTGGTCGCTTCCAAATCCTAAGCACCTTAACTTTGATTGTATATTGAGTCATCCTCCAATTGATGTCATTCAAAAACGTAATGTTGTTTGGATCCATAAACCCGCAAGTTAATAGAATGTAAGTACTAAAACATTGCATGCAAAAAAAAATAATTGAATTAATATGTAAAATTTGATAGACATACCTGATAGAGTTGCAGGAAATAATTATACTAAACTTTACGAAACAAAATTTGTATTTATAATCTAAATTGCCAGATTTATTTATGTTAAGCAATTAATAATATAAAAAAGGAAAATATAAAATGGAAATCAAAATTAATTTAGATTTAAATATTGCTATAATTAAAAACTTGATTTTTTTTATTTACATTATAGACCATTTTAAAATCTAAAGGTATCAAATTTAAAGATTTCAAAATACCTAAAATAAACGTAAACATATATAAAATTTCATTAACATGTTTCTATAATTAGGACAATCGAATTTTTTTTTAATATATACGATTTTTAAATTATTATATGTATAAAATTTAAAGGTTAAAATCTACCAAAAAATAAGTTTATTGTTTGTTTATAAAATATAAATATTTCAAATGCGTGTAAAACAATTACTTTTAGCGGTCTTAATTTGATTGTTAGTCTAAATCTATTGACAGTTGTTAACGCTGAAAAAATTATTTTATTGTTTGTTACTATGTAAAGTTTTAAAAAAGTAAAACCGTGTCAAAAAATGGAATTTGTTAAAGAAGTCAAGCATTGTTAATAATATAAAAAAATTGAAACAATGTTGCAGTTATGAACCAAAAACTACAAATTGATGTTTAAAAAACTTATTGAATGTTTTCTTAGAAAATTTAAATGTTTCAAATTTACCAAAGAATTGTTTAATTGTTTCTTTTTAAAACTTAAATCTACCAAATTTACTTTGCATGTTTGTTATATTTGATTGAAAGAATTGTTAAGTGTTTGTTTTTAAAATTTGGATGCTTGGGTCAAAAATGAATTGTTTAAGTATACAAATTTACCTTAAATGTAATTTTTAAATTTGGTTGATTTTTACTAATAATGGAATTTTGAGTTAAATGAAAAACAATCTACAACAATTACATTTAATAAAAAGTCAAAGGTTACCAAAACTAAAAAAAACAAATATTTTTGAATTTTTAAAATGAAAACCGTTTAATCTTATTGTGTTTCAATTTACCAAAAATTGAGTCAAATTCAAACCTTTATTATTTAAAAAAAGTCAAACCTTCATTCTTTATTTCATAGTATCAAAGTTTTTCAATTTACCAAAAATTGACTATTAATTGGTTGGTAATTTTTTTATTAAACATTAATTATTGACATAAACCAACAAATAACATTCAAATATATAAGTAAGTTTGTAACATAAAATGCAAAATATAGTCTTTTTTACTAATAAAGATAACCTAAAATAATAGTAATTATAACCACAAAACAACCCAAAATTCACGAATTACTACATCAGTAGTAAACGTGCAAAACTTTGTGATTACAAACGATTAAACATGTCCAAAAGTTACCCACCTAAAGTTTTTATCAAACCTAAACAATGTCAACAAATAAAGCAACTAATTACCATCACCAACCATCAATTATGTTCAAAACTTACCTACCAAAAATATTATCAGTATACCAAAAAACAACCACCAATAACCCCACTAATTACCATTACCCTTAACAACATTAGAAAGCTTGAACACACCTTGATTCTGGAAAAACAGGAAATGCATTTCATCACCAGGCTGGAGTTCCTTATCAGCTACAAAAGCTGACATACCTCTTATGTAGTAACGGGGATATCTTGACTCATCTTCGATCCTAATCGACACTCCCCAAGTAAAGCCCTCCTCATCACGAATGGTCAAAGCCCTCTTCCTGTTCAACTCGTTATCCTTTGCCCAATCCCTGTTCATACGCTACAAAAAAATAAAGAATGGAACGTCATCACTTACAAGCTGGTATTGTAATTTATGACTCATGGGCTATGTTAGAGTCATAACATAGCGACTAAAGTGCACTAAAGTCTAAACTATAAAGTCTAAACTAAAGTCTTAAGTTAGCGAATGATGGACAATGAAATCTTTCCATTTATGCATAATATTGTCTAACATGGTTATAATATTGTCTAACATAGTATCATAATTAGATCGGTTGCTGTTGACATTAATACTGTCAACAGCCACTACTGTTAACATAAGTTACTTTTTATCAAAGTTCGTATCAATATGTGCAGCTACGAATGGATAAAGTATAGTGTAAAAACTAAAGTCTAAAATAAAGTCTAAACATAGAAACTACTATATATTCAAAATCATTGGGTTTATGCAGTAACTTGTAAGTGTGTAGTTATAATATTGTCAACAGCCGTAGGGAACGCTATGCACATAAGTTATGTGCCATCTAAGTTTATATCAGTTCGCACAACTAATACAGATACACTAAAGTATAAAGACATTAATAAAAATTAGCGACTACTGTCAACATAACTTATATATCTAATTGCGGAAATAATTTTACTTACAAAGTGTTTATCAACTTTGAAAACCACCGGCACACCTACATCCTCGACATCTTCGGACTCATCATCTTCCACCTCACAATCATCATCCATTGGATCCTCTTCACTGTCATCATCAGAAAGGACAACGACGTCTTCCTCATTATAATAATCATCATCATCCTCTTCATTGTCATCATCATCCTCCTCATTAACTTCAGCTTTCGAAACATGACCAGGAGGAAGAGTAAGCTTGTTTTTCAAAAAAAAGCGACATATTGTAGGTGCTCTGAATCAATTAATAAAAAATATTGTTATTAAAGTATAAAAAATTATAAAAAGCAAAAAATAACAAAAATTATATAAACATTTCAAAATCAATAAATAAAAACAGAGAAAACCTCATTAATGATTTCAAACACAATTAGATGATCAGCAGTAATTGAAAAAGCTTCCTTAATCATTGGCCATCCTTGAGTCACATAAATAGTACCCTCATCAACTGCTAGCTGTATCTGAAAGTGTGCAATTGAATGAGCGGTAACGTCAATTGGATCCAATGGAACTGTTCGGTTGAATAATCCATGAAGAATGAAACAACTGATATGCTGGAAAAAAGACAAACAATGTTAACACAATACAATCAGTTTGTGTATAAAAAATTTTCTATAATGTAAGATTTAGTGGAGTTGTTATAAAAAACATACCAAACGTTTATCAGTTGTAAGTGGATCGCCCAATCTGCAGTAGAAGAAGGTACTAGGTGCACACACAACATCCTGATGGAAAGTAATCATACTGAAAGACTTAAGATTTTCATCATACTGAAATATAAAGTTACACCCAGATGGGTACTTTAATTCAGTAATCATAGTTCTCCAACCATTATAGAAGAACCATTTGCGTGCAATGTTTAAAACTTTAATGTCATAGACTTTATCATCCAAGGTTCGGATCTTGGTATTCCCAAAAGGATAACCATACTTGTCGATCCAACCATCATAGTCACTTGGTAACCCCTGAGTACAAACATTAAAATTATAAGGATATTATAAAATGAGTGTAGTATATACATTAAAACCATGATTCATATCTTACCAAACAAACACGGCTGTTATTTTCTGACTTAACCCAAAATCCGTAAACCATTGTAACACGGATGTGTATGCACCTGTACCAATCCACAAAAAATAATAAATAATACATATATTAATGTTTAAATGACAAAAATACTTACAAACTCAATCAAATCTTTGTATCAGAAAATCTGTACATATAAATCGATAAATAAAACATAAACCCCCAATCGAAACCTAAATCATAACAATAAATTCGTACCTTTCTTAAAACATCAATTGAACCCTAAATTAAAACCTAAAACATAAACCATCAAATACCAGATTTTTCAACCATATTCAATATTGTGACACTGTTTAATAGCTATACTCTTTATATCTTAACTATTATTAGTAGAATACAACCCCAAATCAATCCATACGTAGGTATCTTAAAACATCAATTGAACCCTAAATCGAAAGCTAAAACATAAACCCCTAAATCGAAACCTAAAACATATATCCATTCGTATCTATCTTAAAACATCAATTGAACCCTAAATCAAAACCTAAAACATAAAGCCCTAAATCGAAACATGAAACATAAATCCATTCCTATATATATATTAAAACATCAATTGAACCCTAAATAGAAACCTAAAACATAAACCACTAAATACCAGTTTTTTCAAACATATTCAACATTGTGAAACTGTTTAATAGCTATACTCTTTATATCTTAACTGTTATTAGTAGAATACAACCCCAAATCAATCCATAGGTAGATATCTTAAAACATCAATTGAACCCTAAATCAAAAGCTAAAACATAAAGCCCTAAATCGAAACCTAAAACATATATCCATTCGTATCTATCTTAAAACAACAATTGAACCCTAAATCAAAACCTAAAACATAAAGCCCTAAATCTAAACATGAAACATAAATCCATTCCTATATATATTAAAACATCAATTGAACCCTATATAGAAACCTAAAACATAAACCACTAAATACCAGATTTTTCAAACATATTCAACATTGTGAAACTGTTTAATAGCTATACTCTTTATATCTTAACTGTTATTAGTAGAATACAACCCCAAATCAATCCATAGGTAGGTATCTTAAAACATCAATTGAACCCTAAATCGAATGCTAAAACATAAACCCCTAAATCGAAACCTATAACATATATCCATTCGTATCTATCTTAAAACATCAATTGAACCCTAAATCAAAACCTAAAACATAAACCCCTAAATCGAAACATGAAACATAAACACCTATTCAGTAGGAACAATAATAAAAGAACAATAAGTCAAACCTTTAAAACATGAATTGAACACTAAAAATCCCTAAATCAAAACCTAAAACATAAATCCTAAAACATCGATACAAAATCAAAACAATTAATAACACTGAACAATAATAAACAAAAAATCAAGAACAATCAGTAAAACAGAAGACATAGAAAAACAGAAATTAACCTTAATCAATACTTTAAAGTCAGATATAGAGAATCAGTGAATGAAAAGACAGAATAAAGATAGATGAACGTAGATTAATTGAAATAAGAATCAACTTCAGATTACCTTGGATTGGAGATGTACGATTAGCTTCAATCGCCCTAGATCGCCGCTCTAGGGTTTGAGTTTGGGAATACGTATGACGGCTGACTTGTGGTTTACAAAACAAAACATAAAAAATCTGTTTTTGAGTTTATATATTTTTCATTGATTTTTGATTTAAAAAAACGAATTTTTTTATAAAAACCAACAAGGTGACATGTGACATAGTGAGAGGAAGAGAGATAATTGAACTTGTAATGTAGGAATGCCAAGTGTCCCACATTGCTTTTAAATATTAGATGTATAGATTAATTAAATAAACAGTAACAAATTCGCTCGGTTATTAGTCAACCGCTAAAGCCTCTTGGAGAGGTCTTAGATGTCTCGAAATCTATAACCCGGACGGAAGATAGACTATTTTAAGACTAAGCGGAGTGGGGGCGGGAGAGGGGGGGGGGGGGGTTTCACCGGCGTGGGGGGGAAAGAATAGGACACTTGGCATGTTTTTATTGGGGGGGGGGGCTTTATTTTAAACGGTAACTTAAAAAAAAAATTAAATTCAAATGGTAACATAACGGTCCAAAAAAAAATATATATAAATTACCCACATTTCACTACAAAACACCCACTTTAACCAAATTTTATACACTTTTCAACCAAATTTTATACACTTTTCATCCAAATTGTATACACTTCCTCAACCAAAAATGAACCCATACAACCGAGGCTTTGACCCGAACAACCCATACACGTACGTCCCAAACCCGAATACACCACCGGTTCGCCCGATCCCAAATCGTCCACCCCATCCTTCACCTTGTCCCGACTACGCGGGTTATGCGGGTTTTATTAGTGGGCAAATTTATCCTAATTTCCCATTCAATGATTCTCTCGCTCCTTCACAGCTTCCTTTAACGCAAACCGTACCCGAAACACAACCCCAAAATGTTGCGGGATCATCTTCGGGTAAAAACCCCCCTGCAAGAAGAAGTCACAGGAGGAAGACGTGGAGGAGAAAGCATTAGCCGCCGCTAACCGCCAACCAATTAAGTGGACACCCGAAGAAGAGGTTGCTTTAACGAAAGCGTGGATAAGCGAGTCCGAAAAAGAGCAAGGTATTTCTAATAAATTTTTTTAACATGATTTCTAATAAATTTTTTTAACATGATTTTTTTTTTCTAATATTGCTAATATTTTTTTTTTTGTTAGAGATGACGCTTCAAATGAAGCGTGATATTATGAAAAAATATAATATTAACTGATTTGTTATTTTCTAATTTTTTTCGGTTTTTTTATGTTTTTTATTTTTCTAGGTTTTTAATTTTTGTATTTTTCTAGGTTTTTATTAATTAAAATTATTTATTATTTATTATTATTATTATGTTTTTAATATATGAAGTAAAAAAAAAAAAAAAATAAATTCCACATGTCACTTCCCCCCTTACACTCCCCACAATTATTTCCCCCCCCCCCTCAAAGATCCCACAAGCGCCACATGACGTTCATCCCCTCTTTCCCCCACCACTCCTTATAGTCTAATAAAACAGCGGGTGAATTGGCAAAACCGTGATTTTCCCAAAATTTAAACTACAACCAATTGTTAGCAGTGAGAAACGTGACTTTGAGGGTAGGAAGAAAACAAAGCACAGCTGAAAAAGACATAAAGAAAGATGACGTAGACGGTACACCCTCAAGTGGGATGGTGGATGTTTTCGACCGTTCATGACACACGAGATTGTCTAACCAGTATATATAAATATTATATGGAACGCCATTAAGACGACAGCGACATGAATTGCCCTCCAACTGCTTCAACTAGTGACCTGAATCGCAGTCACCAGATTCATATTAAGATTGCTTCCGGTGATCAGCAACTACCATCAGTTGCATTGAATCTCCCTCGTCCAGATCTACTTTTAGGTATGTTTTTCACCGGAATTTAATTAGTACATGTGATTTCAATGCCGTTAGAATGAGTTTATTTTGAGTCTGTTCCTACTTACTTTTAGTTGGTTGACTTTATCATTATTTTTTCAGATTTTAGAAAATATTTTTAATTTGTTGGAATTTTGTGCCTTAGAAACCGTATAGATATAGATGTATTCTCACGTGTTAGGATCCTAAGAAAAAAAAAATATACTTTTTCTATGAAAAAGGCTTTTATTTTAGAATCTGCTTTTTGCACTGCAAAAAGATTGAGCCGACCCGACCCGACCCTGCTTTTGCTGTAGCTAGCCAATTGTTGATACTATGTTGATGGTTATGAAAATTGATCTTTGAATTCAATATTTGAATTCTCATAGAGGATATACTAATTGGTAATTTGATCTTGGGTTACTTTGCAGGAAGAGAAGACTACAATGAGATTTTAGTCCCTACTTATAAGGCAACCATAACAGGTGATTGGAAAGGTGCGAAAAACATTCTTGACAAGCGTCCGGAGTTGGTACGCTTCAGCATCACTGAAAGCTGTGAAACAGTGCTGCACATTGCTGTATTGGGAAAGTCATACTGGTTTGTCGAGTATCTGGTGAGTTTGATGGAGAAGGAGGACTTGGAGCTCCAAAATGCGAATGGTCAAACCGCACTTTGTTTAGCGGCTATGGCTGGACATGTGAAAATAGCTAAGATTTTGGTGAAAAAGAACAATGCCCTGCGGGATATCCCTGATGGTCAGGGAATGATGCCGCTCTACATGGCGGCTTTATATGGAAAGCATGATATGGTGAAGTATCTGTATCATATTTCGCAGAAAATGACTGGTGAATTCTGGACACATCAGAATCGGGCTAATGTTCTTGTGAAATCTGTCGTGTCTAATCTATTTGGTAAGTGCCTTAAAGCTGCGTGTCTAATCTATTATTTGCATAATAATTTACCACAATGGTTGTTGTCGGATTATGTTAGGCCTCGTTTTTGGCTGCATTCTTAAGTTTCCTTTGTCATAAAGTTTTTCTCAGCAAGTCATCATTATATCTAAAATTTTGTAGATGTTGCACTACAAATTGTGACCGATCGCCCAGAACTTGCCATAAATGGGCACGTACTCGGACTATTGGCTCGAAAACCTTACGCGTTTGACGCAGAAGAACATAATATTATCAGGAAATTGAAATGTTGGTGTAAGAATCTCCTTATCTTCATTCTACTTCCATGTTTGAATCGTAAGATTTGTATACATTTTATCGTAATCTGTTTTTGTACAGACGGTTTTATATAATGCGATATTTTCTCACTAATAAAAGTATTTATCTTTGTTCACCTGTTTTATTGGTTTTGCAGGGTGTCATAAGAAGATTGGAATTCCAAACATGGAAAGTCATGCCCTGCAATTACTAAGAATCATTTGGGCAGAGATTGTGAAACTGCCCAAGGTTGAAATTGATGACATGTTACGAGGGCCGCCTGATCAAACCGAGGGAGATGAAAAGCAAACACATTCTGAAAAGAAACAACAAGAAATGCTTCTGTTACTAAGGACCATTTCGGAGAATGTTGCAAAGATGCATGCTAAAATTTATAACATATTCAGAGGGCCCAATGATGAAAAGACGGCGACTAAAAACGCTTCAAAGCCACGTTTCTCATCTCGAGTACTGTTTCTTGCTGCAGAAATTGGGAACACTGCATTCATAGTTGAGATTATTCGGCAATATCCTCATCTAGTACATGAGGTGAATGATAAAAATCAAAGTATATTTCACGTTGCTGTCTCACATCGTCATGAGGGTATCTACAACATGTTATACGACATAGGCGCACTTAGGAATTTGATAATTACACTTGAAGATAAGGATGGCAACAATTTGTTGCATTTGGCTGGGGAGAGTCCGAAGATAAATCGACTGGAGAACATTCCAGGAGTAGGTCTGCAACTGCATCTAGAAACATTATGGTTCAAGGTACATCTTCCTAATTAAGCTTTTTTTTTTTTTTTTTTTTTCTTTATCTTTAGAGGTAACAAGATGGGCGGGTTGAGTAACGGATCAAAATATGCTTTTGATTTTTTTTTTTTTGTCTAGTTGCCAAAACGTATATTATTTAAGTAATACTTATCCTAATTCAATAAAGCAATATGAAATGTTGTATGCATCATAAGGTACACTTTGGCCAGCCTTTGAACCATTTGACCCGTTTCCGCTTTAACCCAAATTAACTGATCAGTAAATAAATGGGTCAAAATATATATTTTTGTTTTCTTATTTGATATGCTAGACTTATCTAGAGGCGTAAAAAAAGCTGAGCCAAGCCCAAGCTAGGCTTGTTTAGAGAGTTACATGCTTGGCTCGTTTATTATTATTTGTTACTTAATTACAATTTTAATTATTTTTATATATATTTATAATTATAATTTTTCGTACAACATTAATATATACATATATGAGTATTTTTTTTTATCAAAATTTGTTATATAATAATAATAATAATAATAATAATAATAATAATAATAATAATAATAATAATAATAATAATAATAATAATAATAATGGGTAGGGATCCTAAGAGAACCAACCCCTATTTGAGAACTGAGAGAACCATTCTGGGCCACACATTTCATATAAAGGCAAAATTTTTTTTTTTTTTTTTTTTTTTAATCGCACATTTTTATGCAAGGAATTTTTTTTTTATTTTTTTTGAATTTTTTTTTCATTTATACATATGTGTATATGGCAATTATACATATGTGTATATAGCAATTATACATATGTGTATATAGCATTTTTCAGCTATACATATGTGTATATTTCAGTTATACATATGTGTATATTGCATTATATATATGTGTATAATGCAATTATACACATGTGTATACTGAAAAAAAAAATACAAAAAAAAATAAAATTTTTTTTTTTCCTTGCATATAAAGCAGTGATTTTTGCAAAAAAAAAAAAAAAAAAAAAAAAAAAAAAAAAAAAAATTGCCTTAGCCCAGAATGGTTCTCACAGTTCTCAATTTGGGGAAAAGTTCTCATTTGAACCAAATCCTAATAATAATAATAATAATTTTTATTATTATTTAAGCTAGCCTCGTTCGAGTTTTATCGACCTTGTCTCTTGTACCAAGGGGGCTCGTCTTGCTTACATTCCTAAACGGGTCGGAACATCCTCATCTACTTTAGCATGACATGTTGATATACATTATACAAATGATAATGATGTAATCTGTGTATTGATAGGAAGTAGAAGCCATGCTCCCTCCTCCTTTTCGAGAGAAGAAGAATGCAGCGGGTCTAACACCACATGAAGTATTCCGAAAAGAGCACAAAGAACTATTTTCAAAAGGTGAGGAATGGATAAAAGAAACAGCAGGTCAACTGATGGTGGTTGCATCACTGATAGCCACCATCTCATTTGCTGCAGCATTTACATTTCCAGGTGGATATGACCAAGTAACTGGTATACCTATCTTCCTTAGAAAAGACCTGTCCAAAACTTTCATAATCTTTGATGGTTTGTCATTCATAACCGCGACAACATCTATCCTCATGGTCTTGTGCATCCTCGGGTCTGATTACACTGAACACGATTTCATGATTTCGTTACCCCAACAGCTGATGATATGTCTAGCATCACTTTTCATATCGATAACGACCATGATCCTAACTTTTATCATCAACTTTTTCCTACTTTATCAAAACAATCTTAAATGGATACCGATTTTTATCATCTGTTTTGCTCTTGCCACATACGTTATATTTGGTAGCCCGAAATTTCCTCTCGTGGGGCGCTTTCTGTATGGTTCTAGATTTCTATTCCAAAGGGACAGGAGAATGCTTAAGAAACCAATATTTTAGGATTGTTAGACCTGGTTTCACATTGTAAATATTTGAGGATGAAGATACAATTGTTAGACCCGGTTTAGAAATGTTGATATAATACTTGATGAAAAAGACCAATGTAAATGTTAAACTCGTATTATTGGCAATACTTTTTTGTGTATTTTTGTGGTTATCAGCGTTTGCAAGGTTATTTCAATCATTTGAATATTATATCACTCGATTTATATTTTTTGGTCGCTAGGTTTAATGTAAAGTGTAGGCTATGTGATTTTGTAAATACATCTATTCGCAATTTTTTAACCGTAATTGATTACTATAAGCTTGTAATGGTTCAACTTGGTTGTTTCATTTCTATACAAGACTATATATACAAATACAAAGACAACAATGAGGGAGATAAAAGCTCCTCTAAACATGAATAGACTTTGACTCAATAATTATACTTTGACTCAATAATTACACATAATTCTTTGACTCAAGACTTTGCCTCCAAGAATTATGTTGTTTCCTTATAATTACCTTAGCTACCCAGAAACACAAGTTATGCTTTTCAGTTTTACTTTTTAATGAAACTTGGTGTCGTTTTTAAACGTATTGCAGACTAATATGCAATCGCACAACGCGCGATATGGTAAACCACTAGTTTGGTTAATAAATAAGTACGTTACAGCAGCCGAAGAAAAATAACTTGTTGGGTGAGTCGTGATCAGAAGCTAATTTGAAGTGGCTCAACACGAGATTTGTTAATGTTTAAAACTTCTTTTTGTTAGAAAAATGTATCCATATGCACTAAGGGTTAATTTTGATTAGGTCATACGCGTTTCCAATTTCTAGATGTAATGAATTATTACTATTCAAAAGTATCTCATAAGACTAACATGTAATTTGTTATCATTATTAAAAGTATTTTTGGCAGAATTACTTGTCTGTGGGGTGACTTTGACTAGATCATACGCTTGCTTCATTTTGTGATATCATAATAGTGTGATCCTCTATATATATAACCATGTACTACACCATAGGATTTCCACATTCAACATTTATTTGCAAAATGCCTCACAACAGTATTTCACGTTCCTCTCCGTCATGGAAGCACCTCCCAAACTCGGGGATAAATTCTACATACACTCCCGGACCAACGCAGAGCATGTTTGATCCACGAGAAAAAAGTCAATGGGGTGGGGGATACTCCATATATACGGGTGGAACGATGCAGAGTAGTTCATATCCACAAGTAGCAACTCAACCCAGTTTGGGATACTCCACATATACTCCTGGACCAATGCACAGCATGTTTGATCCACGAGGAAAAAGTCAATGGGGTGGGGGATACTCCACATATACTCCTGGACCAACACAAAGCATGTTTGATCCACGAGCAAAAAGTCAATGGGGTGGGGAATACTCCACATATATAGGTGGATCAACGCAGAGTAGTTCATATCCACAAGTAGCACCTCAACCCAGTTGGGGATACTCCACGTATACTCCTGGACCAACGCAGAGCATGTTTGATCAACGAGGAAAAAATCAATGGAATGGGGGATACTCCACACATACTCCTGGACCAACGCAGAGCATGTTTGATCCACGAGGAAAAAGTCAATGGGGTGGGGAATACTCCACACATACTGGTGGATCGACGCAGGGTAGTTCATATCCACAAATAGCACCTCAACCCAGTTGGGGATACTCCACATATACTGGTGCATATCTTATGGATACGTAGTGCAGATCACATACTCATTTTTTTTAACTACAAACTTGCACATCATGAGGATTGAATATCCGACCTCCTACCATTCTAAACCTTATCTAACTCACCAACACCACTAGGCTATTCCTAGTGGGATACAAAATGAATTCCCATCCGAGGGTGCTATGTTGAGTTTAATGTTTCGTAGAATGTATTAGTCTTTTGAATGATAGTTGTCACTCTGATGGTTGATTCTAGAGTGTTTGGGCATTTGTTTGTTACGTGTCTCATGTTTGGTTTGAATGAGTCTGTTTGTTTTTTGAATTTCCAGTGTTTATCGGTGCTTGATTTAGTTTGAGTCGGTGTAACTCTCTACTGCGTGAGCAGGTGTTTAAGCATGAATAAAGCATCTTGTTTTATGCACTTCGTTACCATTTTACCAACATGCTATAGGATGCGTTCCCCCACGAGTTTTACAACTACGCTATAGGTTAACAGTTTTACAACTATGCTAATTTCGTTTATTTCAAAGATATAATGTCTATCACTTCTCTGTGGGATTTTCATCTTTTTGTGAGACATAGGGTATGTTTGGCAAAACTAGATGGAGGCTGGTAGCTGGTAGCCGGAAGCTTTTTAAATATATTTTGGTGTTTGGCAGAGTAGCTGGAGCTTTTAATAAAATGTATAAAATGACCAAAATGGGCATAATTAAAAGCTTGTAAGGAAGGTTTTTATTTTGTTTTTAAAATAGAATGGGTATTTGTGTCATTTACTAATTAAAAGCTTATAGCTAGTAGAGCTTTTTCTTAACCTAAAAGCTTACAGCTCTTCAACCAAACAATACTTTTTATTAAGTAAGAGTTTTTTCTTAAAAGCTTAAGCTTGAAGCTCATAAAAGCTCCTTGCCAAACATACCCATAGGGTATGTTTGGCAAAACTAGCTGGAGGCTGGTAACTGGAAGCTCCAAGCTGGTAGCTAGAAGCTGTTAGCCGGAAGCTTTTTAAATATATTTTGGTGTTTGACAGAGTAGCTGGAGCTTTTAATAAAATGTATAAAATGACCAAAATGGTCATAATTAAAAGATTGTAAAGAAGGTTTTTATTTTATTTTTAAAATAAAATGGGTATTTGTGTTATTTACTAACTAAAAGCTTGTAGCTAGTAGAGCTTTTTCTTAAAAACTGCTACTAGTAGCTTTTCACTGTAGAGCTTTTTCTCTAACCAAAAAGCTTGCAGCCCCTTCAACCAAACAAGACTTTTTATTAAGTAGGAGCTTTTTCTTAAAAGCTTGAAGCTCCTAAAAGCTCTTAAAAGCTCCTTGCCAAACATACCCATAATGCATGAACGTCTTGTTATTTCTTTCTTTATTTAATTTTATTTTTTATTTTTTTTCTAGGTCAATTTCACATCCTATTCAAAATACTCATTTCTATAATTTACCAAAAAATCATTATCCCCTAAATCTATTTTTTATATTCTAAAAACACTCCACATGCCCTATTCATATCTCCTATAAACCTTTTTTTATTATGTTTTTTTTTCTTCTATTTATAATATTACCTACAACTATTTTGTTTTATTATAATTTTCAAATAAGGAGGTATAGAAGCCCCTAAATATTGGGGTTCTCAAAAGATTTCTTTTTTAAAATTTAAGAATGAGGCATGAGAATGGGGGAAGGATGGAGTGAGGTTTTTGTATGATTTTCTTAAATTTTAAAAATAGGAGTTGAAATAAGGGATTGGTTGTGAATGCTCTAAGACCTATTTTTCCATTGCACTCATCGAGTCATTTTGTATCTTTTCAAACATAAAGAATTGGAATTATAGACATCTAGTGAAATATCCTAAAACAGTGGCGAATCTTGAAAGTTCGGACCGGGGGTCGGAAATATATAACTAATATTTTTATAAAAAACGAGGGGTCGAAACCGTATATACCAAAAGATTTCTATACAAATACTAAATAATCGGAACTTTTGAGCGAAAATTCAGGGAGTCAGCCGCCCCTCCCGCCGCAAGAAAGCTACGCCACTGATCCTAAAACCTCGTGACCTCAATCATAGGTTCACTGCAGGAACTGAATTTTCTTTTCTTTAATAAAACAAGGTATATCTTGTTAGATGATATCAAGATCAACGACAAACTGAGTTATGTTGAAAAACAAGTCTCGATTGTCAACGAGAAAGTAACAATTTGAACATTAGGTTTAAAAGAATAAGTTAATGGAAGCTTCGAAGTGGTTCCAATGGGAACCGCAAGATAAAATGAGGGATTTATCAACACCAATGGCAAAAGGTGGAAGGTTTGAACTTATGTTGGGGTTGAAATTTTGCACAATCGGGTAGGTTCATGGAAAATGTGTTTATTTTATTAGAATAGGGGCATATATCATAATTAAAAAAGACCATCACAAGTTCTAATTTTTATTACACCTAGCAAAACGGGCATGTCATGGCGGGTTAAATTGGATTCGGGTCAAAGCGAGTTCTGGTTGGAAACGGGTTGATTAAAAAAAGGGGTGCATCAGTTGGATCGAGTTGGTTAATTTAAATATCACTTGTGAATGAGATGTACGAGATGTACTCTGAAATCATTCTTGATCGTGCAGCTGCTAGACATGTTTTTTTTTTTGAACAATCAACCGAGACTTCATTCACCAAAAAGGAATACATCACAAGATCACTCGGGCACAGTCTAGCAAGTAACTACCTGGGTCGACCCAAAAAACAAACATACAAACTAGAGCAGTCTTATTATTACATAAATGGCTATCGACCCACAAAAATTACATAGGTCAAACCGTAGACACCCTTAACCGTTATCGAATAGTGAGAAGTCTTACCATGCCGCCCTTTCCGGTCCTTGGATTCTAGCCCGTTTAACCATCCACCAAAAGGTTTCCATTTTAATTTCCTCTAATAGCTTAGGTACTGCAGTAACCACATTTGCGAATATGGAATCATTTCTTTTTAGCCAAATTTTCCACAAGACCAATAAAACCACTGCATACACTACCTTCTTCTTCTTTGAATCACCATTGATTAACCAGCAAGATTTCAGAATTACCTCAATCAGATCCTTTTTTTTGAGATCGTTTACTTTCAGCCACTCGCTAATATTCCACCACAAAGCTCTAGCCCACAAGCATTTGATAAATGGATGTTCTAACGATTCCGGTTCCAGTCTGCAACGATGACACAAACCATTCCCAACCTGGATACCTATAAACGAAAGGGCGACCGCCGTCGGAATGCCTTTCTTGGTTACCCTCCAAACAAAACAATTAACTTTAGCAGTTGCAATCTTTCTCCACACGAACTCAGCTGACGAACCTTGCTGCCAAGCTTGATCAATCAGCATCCCTCTAACCAGTTTAACCGAAAAATCCTGCCTTGAACCATTCGCAAACCATTTCCACTCATCTTTTTCCGAGTTAATATTCTGTTTAATAAGCAGTGACCAAAGTCTGCAGGCCTCCGACCATTCTGCAGCAGATTCAGGGCGCCTAGACCAGGGAATATCCCACCACACCACACCATTTAATAGCTTGTAACAATCTTTTACCTTTGGTTCGATTGGTCTGCACAGAGGAAACAGAGAGGGGAATTCATGTTTCAGCAGCCCAATGTCACACCAATAATCTTCCCAGAACCGTATTGTATCCCCTAACCCGACATAACACCTAAAATTGGATTGCAAGTCGATGCCCCTATTTTTAAATTCTTTATGTATATCAATAATATTATACCAAGTACCCCTACCACTTTTTTTGCATGGTATAAAACCGGAACAACACCTCCCACAATGTAATGCTTTAATTACCATACACCACAGCTGGCCATTTTTCGACTTGAACCTCCACCACCATTTAGCGAGCAACGCGAAATATAGATCTTCAATGCTGCCCACTCCCAAGCCGCCTTTCTTTTTCGGTTTGATGATATTTTCCCACGCCACCCATTTAATCTTGTTGCTCGTAGATGACCCACTCCATAGGAACCTTCTTCGCAGGCCTTCAAGTGTGTTTATAACTCCGGCCGGAGCCTTGAAAAGAGATAGGAAATAATTAGGAACCGCACCGAGAACCGCTTTAACCAGCACCGCTCTACCTGCAAAAGAAAGAAACTTTGTTTTCCAAAAAGACAGTTTAGTTTGAAATTTTTCGATCACCGGTCTCCGGCTACAAATCCTTTTCATACTGCATCCGACTGGCAACCCTAAATAATTGAATGGCAACGCAGCTTTATTACACCTCAATAGAGCACCCATTTCCTCGATCTCCACATCGTCCACATTTACCCCGAAGAGATTACTTTTCTGTAAGTTAACATTCAAACCTGATGCCAAGGAAAAACATCGCAGAATTCTATTTAAATTCTGCACATTTTCGTTTGACCATTGCCCGAGAAATAGGGCATCGTCCGCATAGAATAAGTGAGACATTTCTGGGCCACGGTTTGGAAGCTTCATACCCACGAATGTACCAACCTCAACCGCCCTCGTCATCATTACGTGCAATGCTTCCATAACCATCGTGAAAAGAAATGGATAGAGCAGATTACCTTGTCTAAGACCCCTCTTCAATTGAATCTTCTCCGTAGGCGACCCGTTTACCAAGACCGTAGTTCTACCCATGACTAACATACCCATCACCCAATTCTTCCATTTTGTAGGAAAACCCATATGATGCATCGTGCTAAGTAAAAACTTCCATGATACACAATCATAGGCCTTCTCAAAATCCGCCTTGAAGAGTAATAGTTTTCTTTTAGTCCTCTTTACCCACGAAATTACTTCATGTGCAATTATCGGGCCATCAAAAATGTTTCTCCCTTTAATAAACACCGATTGTACCGGGGATATGACACTATCAATAACCTTTTTCAGTCTTGCCACTAGATCCTTTGAGATAATCTTTCCAATTACACCGATCAGTGAGATTGGCCTAAAGTCCAAAAATGCCAACGAGTCCTTAACTTTTAGGATTAACGCCACAAAGGATGCATTGCAAGTTGGGTGGATCGAACCATGAATGAAGAATTCATCCATAATATTAAGTATATCCTGTTCAAAAAGAGACCAGTAATGTTTCACGAATTCAAAGGAGAAACCATCCGGACCGGATGATTTTTCACCACCACAATCCCAAATCGCCTCTCGCACCTCTTCCTTAGTGAAAGGAACAGTGAGACTATTTGCATCCGTTTCCGTTAGTTTCTTAAACCCCTCCCCTGACATCCTTGGTCTATTTGGAATCGACTCCTCAAATTTCATTCTAAAAATGTCGGCCGCTTTCTTCTTAATAGTATGCGGTTCTTCTGTCCAAATCCCATCAATAAACAACCCGACTACTCTATTCCGTGCCCTCTTGCTATTTATCATCCCATGGAAAAATGCCGAGTTTTCATCCCTGTTCACAATCCATTCCAACTTCGCCTTTTGGTTTAGATCTTTAAGTCTGTTGGGTCTAAAATTGATAGTCTAATGTTATCAACAAAGTCAAAGTCAACAAGTCAATGTTCGGTCAACAAAAGTCAAAGTCGAACGAGTCGCAGTCAACACGTAAGGCGAGTCGAGAAATTCGGATAATAGATCGACGAGTGAAGCTCAAGTTATGATAGAGAAAGACGCTACGGATAAATAAATATATTTTGTTTAGACAAAATATATTTATTACTTTAAAAATAGTTTGCTTGTTTAGTGAGAGTTTTAGTTTTTTGTTAACCCTAGGGTCCTAAGTGTAATTAGCCTAATTATTGTTGGGCTATAAATAGAATGCTAGTTTAGGGTTTTGAGGTAACACACATTCTAGTAATTTGGGGGCTCTTATTGTTATTCATCTTATGCAAATTATTAGTGGGTTTTATTGAATATTTAGTGTGTGTTCATCTCTATTTAATCATCAAAATCAGATTTAAGCTCGAAATCGATCCTACAATTTAGTATCAGAGCGTGGTACTCGAATTTGGGATTTAACAATCTACTAATTCCACATTAGAATCTGATTTTTGTTGAAGTTTTTAAGGTTTTCACTTTTATCTACTTTTCTATACAATCTAGATCTGAAATGGTTTAAACTGTTGTCTGTTTTTTGAGGGTTGATTATAGTGTGTTTTTAGAGATCTAGAGTGGTTTTTCAAATCATTTGTAGTCGTTTTGTACCAGATCAGAAGGTTTTTTATCGAGTTTTCGGAGTTTTTAAACAAATCTGGGCATATTTGTTCTTGAGTATGTTTTTGCTGCGTACTTAGTTTTCCGGCGTACTTAAATTTTCCGGCAACTTTCTCCGGCGACTTTATTTTTCCGATAAACTTAGCAAAGGAAACTTTGGGGACAGTGGTCTAGTCTTTTGCGACTTTATCACGGTGTATTTGTTTCAACTCCAGCGTACCTTTCCGGCGTCGTTTTTGCCAGCGTACTTAATTAAAAAAAAAAGAAAAAAAAAAAAAAAGAAAGGAGTAGAAAGTGAATAAGATGTTAAGGTCTGGTATGTTTGTGTTGTGCATACACCATTAAACCCCGTCTCTCCTGTCATCAATACCTTGCACAACCGACCACCTCTGTTTAACGTGCACTAACACCACCGGAAAACCACATCTCCGACCAACTTGAACCACCCACTCGAACCACCACAGCACCACCTTCAAATTTTCACCGCACCACAATCCCACCTCGGTACAGCACTGTACACCTCTACTAACCACCCCTCCCCTCGCCACCCTAACCAACTGTTACCATAACCAATGTCACCATTCCCACTGTTGCCATTCAAAGATAGAGAGAGAGAATAAAAGATTCATGTTATTGGCTGGTTACCTTTAAAAAATTATTAGGGTTGTAGTTTTGTTGAGTTTGTCGTACAAAGAGAAAGAGATGCAAAGGATGATGGAGGCTGTTTTTGTCATCTAGTGATAATAGAGTTTTATTTGAAACGGTAAACAATTTTGAGATCAAGGGTGGGCCTGGATAAATTGAAAGTGTGTGTTGCTTCTAAATTAAGAGTGGGCCGCACTTGGATTAAGGAAAATTAAAAACTTGGGTCATGCAAATAAAATTCTAATTTGGATATAAAATTGACATGTTTATGATATTAATACTAGTCATGGCTGTTCTGAATTAAAGCATTCAATTATAGAAATGCTATATATAAAAATTATAAATGGAAATTGAAGTGGGGTGGTACATGTTTAGGTTGTCGAGAAGTTTGACTAGCTATAATTTTTGGATTACAATTTTTGAGTCAAGTAAATATAAACATTTTGAAATCTAGTAATTTTATGTACGAGTAAAAGACTAGATATAAATAGTCTTCATTTTATTAAAGTCAACTACTTTTAGTTAAAAAAAAAAAACACTAAAAAAAATGTTTCTAAGAAACATAACAATAACCCAAGCGGAACTTGAAACTGGAACCGAAACCATACCTCCACCAAAATTGAAGGGTGCTCAAGACTTTGGGACTTGGAAAAACAGAATAAAAGTATTTTATTTTGTAAATGATCATACTCAGTGGACTTCTGTTCAACTTGGGCCCCATATCCCAATGAGAACCACTGATGCTGGTGAGGTGTACAATGATGATCCATCAACGTTCACAGAACTTGACAAGCAACTGATTCAACGTGATCACAAAGCCTATGATGCTCTTACCATGGCTCTGTCAAATGATGTTTTCAACATGTTCGAAGAGTATACCACTGCTCAATCTCTGTGGTTTGCTCTTAATGATTACTATGAAGGAAATCAGGACATGATCCAGAAAAAGCAAGACATGGTTCAAAAGGAGTATGAAACGTTTGGAAGCATTCGCGGTGAAAGTTTGACCAGTCACATCGATCGATTCATGAATATGCTAACCAAGATGAAGAGATTCGGGATTCCCGTTAACAATCGCAATTCAATCAAGAAGTTGTTTGATTCACTCCCAAAGGAATGGAGATTGAAATTCATGACGATCAGAAAGGACTTTATGTATCCAATGACTTTATCAGATGTGATAGATACCTTAAAGTCGTTTGAAATGGATGTCACAAAGGGAGAGATGAATCAAGTCGGTTACATTCCGATATCAAGTCCGCTGGCATCAACATCTAAAAACATGGCTTTCACTACTCCTGTTAGTGCGAAAAGCTCCACTCCATCCTCTATTTCAGCTGGGACTGTTAATAATTCCTCAGCAAATTCTAGAAATGAGATCAAGCCTACAAACGGATTAATGGCAGTAACCAACGAAAATGAGGCTGCTAAAATGCAAGAACCAAAGGCATTGACCGGGGAGGACTATGACAGGGGTGAAGAAGTTACAACTGCAAAAGTCAACAACAACAAAGATCTTATGGGAAAGATTTGTACCAAGGGCATGGTGAGCCAAGAGCAGGATGTGGATGAAAAAGGTAAGAAGAAAACTAGGGAAGAAACATTGATTGCTGAAAAGACTGAAAGCAGCAAGCCTGGAGAAGGAAACATGACAGGTAAAGTTGTGAATAAGGAATCAAACAAAAATCATGCGGATAAGGATCTGGTAATTATTCCTCTCGAAATTAAAACAAAACTGTGCACACCAAGGTGTGTCACAGCAGTTGCTTACTGTTTGTCCCACAATCGAAAAGTTTTAAAAGAAAAAGATGATATTCAAAAAATCAACAATGAAATGAAAGAAAATGAGCTAGCATATCAACGAAAGTTAAATGCAACTCTCGCTGAAATGCAAACTCTCAAAGAGTTTGTTCTCAGAAAAGATTTTCTAATAAATGATTTAACAGCAAAGTTAGAAAAATCAAGAAATGAAACAAATCATCTTCAAATTATTGTGGACAAATGGAATGTAAGCAAGAAGGCTCAAGCTGACCTAGTGGATTGTTCAAGGCAATCTTTTGTTAAATATGGAATTGGATATAAGGATAAAAATGGGATCGAAAGATCTTTATTTTTACCCCTAAGCAAAAGTGAATATATACCAATTCCAAAACCTCATCCTAAAAATGATCTGTGTGAAAAGGAATGTGTCAAACCTGAGTCTAGTACTAATATGATTAAAAGCAATGCAGAAGTGACACAAAAGGCAGAGGTTGAAGATGATGACAGTTGTGGTGGAAAGACTTTGGGGTTGGGTCACCTAGAAGCCAGTTACTCAACAGTTAATTGGTTTATTTGGAATAATGAAAAGACTAAAACTGTTTTAAATTTGGATGATTGTATTGGACCTAGACCTAATGTTGATTCGAATGGTGTGGTAAATGTTTGTGATAGGCAGAAACCTATCTCACGTTCTGATGTTTGTCATGATGATATTGTGCATGAATGTGCTGATTTAAAATCTGCATTTTGTGATGATAAAACTGTTTGTGCTCCACCTGTTTTTGTGCCCGCTCTTGAGAATAACAGGTTTGGAAAGTTCTTAACTGAAGAAATTCCAGAGTTTACTCCGTCAACATCATGCAAAGATGATTCACAAAGTGATTCGGAGTTTTGTTCATCCAGAGAATGGGAAAGCTCAAATGACTTGGAAACTTCAGTGTCAGAACTTGATGATAGAGTTGACACTACAAATCAAGTCCATCAAGATTCACTGGAAGAAGATCTATTTATAGAAGATTGCTCAACTTCAGATGATGAATCAGTGATGAATGAAAATCACAAGGGGTCAAAGATCAGAGGGTCAAAAGGTGCTGTAAAACCTAATGCTTCTCAACAAGCCGAATCAAGCTCAAAACAATCTGCATCCCTAGTTGTATCACACGGGACAACAAAGCATCAAAAGCCATTCAAGGCTTGCTTTAGGTGTGGTAAAGAAGGTCATGTGCTCAAGAAATGTCCAGAACGACACAATCCAGACAGTAAAGGCAATGCGGATTGCTTATCCGGATCAAAGGATAAAATGCACACGTCTTTAAATCTTAGGATGACAAATATTCCATCAAGATCTCCACATGTGAAGCCGGTTTCATATGATTCAAAGACGAAAACGACCAAAGCATCAAAACCACAATATATTTCTCCAGGATTTAAACAAAAAATTGTTTCAAAAATTAAATCTTTCACAAACAAAATTTTTGAACCAAAACAGGTTTGGCAAATCAAACCAAAAGTTGAACAAGAAACTAATGAAGGAAAAGGTATGGTGTTTCAATAAGTTACTTACGTTGATGTAAAAGGACAAACCAGGACCACGATGGCCTGGGTTCCACTCTCTAATTAATTTACTCATGAGTGCAGGAACTACCATGGAGGACTGTTAGTAACACCGGTTAGTAATAGTGGTTGTTCCAAGAATAGGTTTGGAGTGGAAATCTCACAGGTTTGGTTATAGTATCTAACCTGATTGCAAAATTGACACCGTTGTCACACACTCATTTTCTTGTTGCATGTTGTTTGTGTGTCTGATGTGGAAGACTTTATTTTTCGTAAATGTTTTTTTTAAGATTTATCTAAAAGATTCAAATATGGGGAGTATTAAAATACTTTCTCAACCGTGGGATGCGATTATTGCAAATAATCCTGATCTTATATGGGAAATGATAGGAACTAACTTGTTTATGTCTGCACATGAATAGGATCTATAGGACATTACAGTTACAAGTTAATGATGTGTCAGTAGGTTCAGCCTTCAAATTGAGTAAACTGCTATCAGGTGAATAACAGTAAATCTACACGGAAAGCTGGATTCCCACTGTGTTTTAGGTTTGCACAAGTTTAGTCCAGTCATACATAGGTTGAGAAATTAAAAGACACAGAAAATTTTGTGCATATATATTCAAAAGACACCTAAGAGTGCAGGCTACCAATGCGGGGCCAACAAATCAAGTGAGCACCAAAAGACACGCAATGTTAGTGACGTGCAAATATATATTAATAGCTCAACAATCAGATGATCAACTTCTCTGCTTATGGAAACATAGACCTGAAGCTCTCATCATCTGATTGAAATAATGATCATCTTCTCTGCTTATGGAAACATAGACCTGAAGCTCTCATCATTATATCTCAATAAACCTTGAGGATTGGTAGGCTTATACCTAGCACAAGTGGGGTCCACAAAATTTTCATCAATATTACCAAAAACATGATAATCTCATCACCAAACGTATGTTGAAAGACGAGAGGCATGGACTTAAGAGGACAAACATACCGACAATCGTTCTTGGGTTGTAGCTATCCTCAAGAAAGTTGAAAGGTGGCTAGGCTTTTCAAGTTAGTGTGATCCCATATCTAATCCCTTCTATATCTCGAAGGTTGATGGTTGTTTAAAAAAAGGATTAAGATTAAAATTAAAAAAAAATCCAAAAAAAAAAAAAAAAAATCTTTATTTGTGTACAGTTGTTTTTAAGTCTTCCATGTCACATATTTGTGTCTCAAGCCGTTTGAGATACTTACCTGATTGCACACCACAGATGTATACGGTTTTGTCTGTATGTTGAATTTGTCTAAAGAAAATTCGCAGTTGTGTTTGTGATTGTGGATAGGTTACTTGGACTACTTGTTGCAATGATGGCCGATCATCAGTTGAGCAAGATACCAAACCAAAGCACCTGTTTCCTCAAGTTTGCAGAAGACACCAAGATAGGAATCCTCCTCCTACGTATTTTAAATCACTCAAGCTACCGAGAGTTGAAAAAGTTTGTTCTTGATTTTCAAAGATGATGCATACAAAAAGGGGGAGATTGTGAGATATGAGTTCTCAAAGAGCAAATTGACAAGAACACCTTCAGCAAAGAAAATTTGGAAAGCATCAGTCTAGGGGGAGTATTGTTGGGTACTGGATTTGAGACTGAAGCTTCCTAAATTGAAGATCACAGTATGTAGAGATTGACGATTCTGAAGATGATACAAGAGATTGATAACATTAGACTAAGGGGGAGATTGTTGGGTCTAAAATTGATAGTCTAATGTTATCAACAAAGTCAAAGTCAACAAGTCAATGTTCGGTCAACAAAAGTCAAAGTCGAACGAGTCGCAGTCAACACGTAAGGCGAGTCGAGAAATTCGGATAATAGATCGACGAGTGAAGCTCAAGTTATGATAGAGAAAGACGCTACGGATAAATAAATATATTTTGTTTAGACAAAATATATTTATTACTTTAAAAATAGTTTGCTTGTTTAGTGAGAGTTTTAGTTTTTTGTTAACCCTAGGGTCCTAAGTGTAATTAGCCTAATTATTGTTGGGCTATAAATAGAATGCTAGTTTAGGGTTTTGAGGTAACACACATTCTAGTAATTTGGGGGCTCTTATTGTTATTCATCTTATGCAAATTATTAGTGGGTTTTATTGAATATTTAGTGTGTGTTCATCTCTATTTAATCATCAAAATCAGATTTAAGCTCGAAATCGATCCTACAAAGTCTATCCCATTCCCACTTTCTTTATCACCCGTTTTGCATCCTTCCACTCCGCTCTTTCACTTTCCACAAGTGTCTGGCTTTCGGCCAGATCCTCAAGAATTTTAACTTGATTTCGAACGAGAGAGACCGATGCTTCCTCACTATCCACCATCTGAGCCCTCCACTGTTTTATGCGACCCTTAATTGCCTTTAATTTCTGGAGAAAGATAAAATCTTTTCTATTTGCCACCACCTCATTATTTACACCCTCAATAACTGCTTCATCCAAACCATCTTTACCAATCCAAGAATTATAAAAACGAAATGGACAAGGACCAAAATTGGCGTCTGCTAATGTTAGTACAACCGGCGAATGATCTGAAACATCCCTCTCCAAGGCTAGGACCTTAGCAGAAGGCCATTTCAACATAAAACTTTCACACACCATGACCCTATCCAATTTACTCAATTTCACCCCATCAGCAGACATGTAAGTAAAATGCCTACCCCCATATTATACTCAAGCAAACCTGCTTTCGAAATAAAATTATTAAGGGCGAAAGCATTTGCAGTCACAAACATTGAGTTCAATCTTTCACTCTCCCATCTTACATCATTAAAATCACCTAAAAATACCCAAAGACCACTAAATTCCTGCTTTAAACCAATCAGCTCCACCCAAAGACCACTAAATTCCTGCTTTAATCTACCGGACTTGAATATGTTGTTTGCTAATCAGATCCACGTGGGTGCTGGAAACGTACTGTATGAGGAGGCTATCTTGTTCAGAAGAGCAGTGGATCGAGCAATGAAGCTCAAGAAAGAGCTACTGGACATTGTGGACAGAATCAACGCAGCGCATTTGGAAAAAGAACAGAAGGAGAAAGCTGCCAAAGCTGCTGTTACAGGAGAAACACAAGCTGAAACTGAAGCTGCTTCAGAGGTGCCGATTCAAGAACCTGCAACAACATCCGATCCAGAGAAACCAGCTCAAGAAGAACCTGCAGCTGAGTCTACTCAAGTTCCACCTGTGGTTGAAGAAGATCTTGCCACCATCTTCATTCAAGACCCCCCGGTTCAGGAAGAGGGGGAGCCAAGCGATGTAGAGGTTGACTGAGATAGAAGAAGAACTGGTAGTTGTGGTCTAGGGGGAGTATTGTTGGGTTTATATGAGACCACAGTTACCAGAATGAAGACTTTTGTTAGTTTATTGTGTAGTATGAAAGTTGAGGGACTTATTATGTAATTATGGATAGTTTTATGTAAAACCCTAGTGGGCTGCGCACTTATGGACGGGCCCTACGCACTTAAGCTAAGTGCGTAGGCCCAACAGATTTCCTATAAATAGAATGCATCTCTGCAGCACTAGGGTTAGGGTTTTTGGTTTATCTTTGTAGCACAAGATTGAATAGGTGCGTACTTGTAAGAATCCATGGTATTTCAGTGATCAATCAGCAATGGAATCATCTTATTATTCATCTTGTGTATCGGTTTTTATCATATTCATCTAGTTTCTTTGATTGTAGAAGATTAATCACTTAAAACACCTAATCCATAGGTGTTTCTAAGTGATAACAATCTCTTGCACTTAACAAGATCTAGTATTTGGGACTTACAATTTGGTATCAGAGCCTTTGTGCTCTAGATTGTATCTATTTAAAGATACCAAAACCCTCATCTTGTTAGTTTTTATTATTAAGATTTTTATAAACTTTTGTGTTTATCAAAAAATTGGGTGTTCTTCTTATCTATTTGCTTCAAAATTTCGTGGGTATTGTGTTTCTGAGAGTTAAAAGTTGTTCTTTTTAAGTAGAAATTTCATCCAAGCATTTCAGAATGGAATGAAAAGGTTTTGGATAGGATTCAGCTGAGTTTTTATGCTTTTCAACAGACTGTTTTGCGCACTTGTTTCTTGAGTTGCGAACTTATTTCATACTTTGAGTACTTATTTCTTGTTTTGAGCACTTAGCTCATAAACTGCATACTTGTTTCTTCGCTGAGCACTTAAATCTTTGTTGTGTAAGTACGCACTCATTCACTAAGTTGCGTACTTATTGTTTTCACTGTCTACGAGCACATAACTAGGGTTTCTGCGCACTTAAACAGAAATCTCTGGTTGTTATGCGCACTTACTGAAGAGGTATAGTTTTGAGTACTTGGCTAGGGTTTCTGCGCACTAAAATCTTAAACGAGAGTTTAAGTGTCTGCGTACTTTGTTTAGTACGCAGACTGACCAGTCAAGATTGAGCACTTACCATGCCCAAGTACTGACTGATCTGCGCACTTATCAAGAAACAACAGCTACTCGTGTATCTTGCAAAACTGCACACTTATCAGAAGACAAACATCTTGACAAGGTTGTTTCTATTGTTACAGACTGCTGTGAACTTGATCAGCTCATTGCGTACTTAATTTCGTACTTAAGGACTTTGACATTATTTTGGACTGTAACCTATAAAATCTGAAAACCAAACTCATAAAATTAACTTAAATCATGGCCGGTAACGATAACAACTCAACTATAAATCCTATAACCCAGCAAGAACTTGAAACCGGAACAACGACTAGAGTTCCTAAGTTAAAGAGTGTAGAAGATTATGGAACTTGGAAAAACCGAATGAGGTCGTTCTTCTATGTCACAGAGTTCACCCAATGGACTTCTATCCAGCTAGGTCCACACATTCCGATGAGAACCACTGCCACAGGGGAAGAGTTCAACCCTGATCCGTCTACCTACACTGATGTCGACAAACAGCTACTTCAGAGAGACCATAAGGCTTATGGTGCCCTTACCATGGCCTTATCAAACGATGTTTATAACATGTTTGAGGAATACGACACTGCACATGACCTGTGGTTTGCATTAAACGAGTACTATGAAGGGAATGAAGAAATGCGCCAATATAAGCAAGATATGGTGCAGAAAGAATATGATATGTTTGGTAGCATTCGTGGTGAGAGCTTGAGCTCACATATCGAAAGATTCATGAGTATGTTAACCAAGATGAAGAAGGCAGGAATTCCCGTCAACAACCGAAACTCAATCAAGAAACTGCTCGACTCCCCGCCCAAAGAATGGAGTATACAATGCATGTTGATTAGAAAAGAGTATCTAGATGCTCAATCTACTTTGGCTGATCTCATCAACACTCTGAAGTCATTCGAAATGGATATCACCAAAAGAGAAATGAACCAGACTGCTCCGAAAGTCGTTCCCAGCACTGCTATGAAGAATCTGGCACTAATGACTCCAGTAGGTAACATGAGTTCAAGCTCATCACATGTGTATGTGGATGCAATGGGTGGTGGTAGTTCAAGCTCGGGAAAAATAGTCTCATACTCTGACAAAGCTGCAAAGACACTCAACCCACAACTCACAAAGCTCGCTAACGAACACGTTGAACTTTTCAACACATTCATGACTAGCTTTGAGGCTTTGAAGACAGGTGATCTTAAGAGTGAGATGATGAATCGTGAAGACATGTATCAAGTTGACCCGGACGATATGGAAGAAATGGATTTGAAATGGCAGATGGCTATGATCACTCTGAGGGTGAAGAGGTTTCAAGATAGAATAGGTCGAAGAGTTGGAATGGGTAAAGCGGGTTTTGATAAGTCAAAGATTAGATTCTACAACTGCAAGACTCTTGGGCACTTCAAATATGAGTGTCCCACTCTAAATCAAGCAGAGATCAAGCCTGCAAAAAGAATGGTGGCGATTACTGATGGAAAGGGAAGGAAATCAACAGAAAGCGTTGGTGGTGGAAGACTTCGATTGGGGAGAGGAAGCAGCTGCTGTTGAAGCTGATGTGAACAAGGCATTAATGGCCAAAATCTGTACCAAATCCACACATGGTGTGAATTCACTGGAAGGGTCGTCGGCTGAAATGCCAAAGGGTGGAATGTTAGAGAATGCTGGTCTGAAGGGAGTGCTGGTGGCCGATAAGGGAAAAGAAGCCGCTTCTGAGGAAGCACTCGTAGCCGAGAAGACTCCCACCAGCAAAGCAGATGAGAAGCCACAAAATGTGCCCAAAACAGTTGAGGAAAGAGATCTGGTAAGTATTCCTCTTGAAATAAAATCAAAGCTGTGCTCACCAAGGTGTGTTACAGCTGTTGCTTACTGTTTGTCTTACAATAGAAAAATTTTAAGAGAGATGGATGATATCCGAAAAATCAACACTGAAATGAAAGAAAATGAGCTGGCATATCAGCGAAAGTTAAATGCAACTATAGCTGAAATGCAAACTCTAAAAGAATTTGTCCTTAGAAAAGATTTTTTAATAAATGATTTAACAGAAAAGATAGAAAAATCTAGAAATGAAACAAATCATCTCCAAATTGTTGTGGACAAATGGAATGTAAGCAAACATGCTCATACAGATATCTTAGATTGCTCAAGGCAATCATTCGTCAAAGATGGAATTGGGTATAAGGATAAAAAGGGAATTGAAAAATCTCTGTTTTTACCTTTGAGCAAAAGTGAATATATATCCATTCCAAAACCTCATCCAAAAAATGATTTTTTTGAAAAAGAATGTGTCAAATCTGAGTCAAACTCTAATATAAGTAAAAGCAGTGCAGATGTGACCCAACAGGATCAGGTGGACGATGATGAGAGTTGTGGTGGACAAACGATGGGGTTAGGTCACCCGGGTGCCAATTACTCTACAGTGAATTGGTTCATCTGGAGTAATGATAAGTCTAAAACTATTTTGAATTCGGATGAATGTAATAATTTAACTAAGTTGGATGATTGTAATAGTTTGTCTAGGATGGATAACTGTAATAGTTTATCTAGGCCAGATGACTGTAATAAATTAACTTCTAAACTTGACTTAAAGGGCGTTGTGGCCCCCAGATGATAGGAAGAATCCTATCAAATGCTCAAATATTTGTGTTGACAATGTTATGCCAGTTTGTGTTGATCTTAATGTTGCATTCTCTGATAATGAAAATGTATATAGACCATCTGTGTTTGTACCAGAACTAAAACAAAATAGGTTTGGGAAATTTCTCACTGAAGAAATTCTAGAGTTTACTCCATCATCCATAGATATTTCATGTTCTGAAGAATCACAAAGTGAAACAGATAACTCAATTTCTGAAGAATCACAGAGTGATACAGAAAGCGACATCAGCGAGCCTGACTGCAACACAAACGAAGAATCAAGCAACAACAACATTGATGAATCATGTTCAAGTGAAAGCTCGTGCTCAAGCAAGATCAAGAAAAGAGCATCACAACCATCATCATCCAGACCTTCTCCAAAGATCAAGCCTAAGCACTCAAAATGCTTTAGATGTGGAAATGAGGGTCATGTGGTTAAAAAATGTCATTTGAAATCTAAACCATAAAATGACGTCAAAACACTAAACTGTTTTTCTGATCAGATTAAAAACCTTCAAGAAACAGTAAAAAGTTTCGTTAAAACCACAAAAATTTTGAAAAGACAAGAGTCAATTTTGGGTGAAAATCACGACAGATCAAAACTAAAGCAGACTTGGATTCCCAAAGTTAACTAAGTGAAGGTTTGAGTCGTGATTGTACATAGAGTCTCTTGTATTTATATGTGTATTTCTTGTGTTTTCATTTGTATTTCAGAATAAACTACAGAAATGGTTGATTGCACTCATGAGATATCTATGGCATGTTGATAGTGGGGCTTCTTGACACATGACTGGTCTGAAGGAACTCCTCAAGAACTATCGGTTTATTGATGGAGAGTTCGTTGCCTTCACTGGGAATGAAAAGGGCGGGAAGATAGTTGGAATAGGAGATGTGGTCTCCGACGCACTGACTTTAGAAGATGTGAATTATGTTCCAGAATTGTTCTACAATCTTTTGAGCGTATCACAAGTCTGTGACAAAGGAATCTCGGTGTTATTCAATGACATGGAGTGCATCTTTCTGAAGCCTGGATTCATACCGCCCACCAATATGATTATGCTAAAAGCTCCTAGGAAGAATAACACATATGTGATAAATATGAGAGATGCCTAGTCTGAATGTCAAATGACATGTTTACTTTCAAAGGCATCCGAGTCAGAGTCACTGTTATGGCATAGGCGAATGGGACATGTAAACTTTAAAAACATTAACAAACTTTCTAAACTAAATCTTGTCAGAGGTCTTCCTTCCAAGGAATTCCCTTTTTCTGAAAAATGTTTAGCGTGTGCCAAAGGAAAACAACACAAGAAATCGCACAAGTCCAAAACAGTGAACTCTATTGACTCACCTCTTCAACTATTGCATATGGATCTTTTCGGTCCAATTAGTGTTAAAAGCTTAGCTAAAAAATCTTATTGTTTGGTGATAACAGATGACTTTTCTCGTTTTACATGGGTGTATTTCTTAGAATACAAAAGTGAAGCTGCCGAGATATTGATGTTGTTTGTTCCTCTTATTGAAAACATAGTGAAGTCAAAAGTTAGATTAATCAGAAGCGATCACGGGACTGAATTCAAAAATCAAAGCTTCGTGACTTTCTGCAACAACAAAGGAATTCATCTTCAGTACAGTGCTACGAGAACTCCTCAACCGAATGAAGTTGCTGAAAGGAAGAATCGTACACTTATTGAAGCTACCAGAACTATGCTAATCGACTCCAAGTTGCCGATCATCTTCTGGGCAGAAGCTGTGAATACCGCCTGTTATGTTCTTAACAGAGTCTTAATCGTTAAGGCGCGCGGGAAAACAGGTTATGAATTGCTTTTCAAAAGAAAACCTCTGATTGACTACTTCAGGCCGTTCGGATGCTCATGTACTCTTCTAAACAACTATGAGAACAAAATGAAGTTCGACGCAGTTGGAGATGAGTGCTTCTTTGTTGGATACTCTTCAAGTCAAAAGGCTTATAGAGTATACAACAAACGCACCAAGATGGTTCTCGAATCTTTCTATGTTGATTGGCATTAATCCAACTCCAATAACATAGGAGCCGGTCCTGACTGGTTCTTTGACGTGGACGTCATTTTCAACAATTTCAGTATCACTGAAGAACAAACATCTGACAATCAAGCAGCCGCTCCTTCTCCTCTCGAAGATACTCTTTACTCTTCTGAAGACGATGTTGCACCCTTCACCACCCGATTCTCTCCATTAGTAGCTGATCCAATTGTTCCTCTTCAATCCACAAATGGTGATGCAACTGTTGAAACTACACAATCTCCTGAAAGTACTCCAATTTCAGAAGAAACATCTTCAGCACAACAGTCTGTAAATGATCCATCCAGCTCATCAATCCCTATAGATCACCTTTCAAATCTGCCTCCCCAAGTTCAAGAAGAGCCGAACATGGGATTTAAATCATCTAAGAATGATCCTGTTGAGAACATCATCGGACCAATCTCTGAGGGTGTTCTTACTAGAAATCAGGCAGATTAGCTCAATATCGCACTCTCAGCATTCTTATCTCAGATAGTACCTTTCAGCATTGAAGATGCAGTCAGAGATGCAAGCTGGGTAAAAGCCATGCAGGAAGAGCTATCTCAGTTTAGAAAACTCAAGGTTTGGGAGCTAGTGGATCTATTTGAAGGGAAGTATCCTATCGGAACCAAATGGGTTTTTCGCAACAAAATGGATGAACGTGGCGTGGTGATCAAGAACAAAGCTCGTCTGGTGGTTCAGGGTTTTCGTCAGCAAGAAGGTATTGATTATGAGGAAGTATTCGCTCCAGTTGCTCGACTTGAAGCCATCCACATCTTCTTGGCATACGCCTCATACAAGAACTTCAAAGTCTTTCAAATGGATGTGAAGAGTGCATTCTTGTATGGGAAAATCAAGGAAGAAGTCTACGTCTGTCAAACACCGGGCTTTGAAGACCCTCATCATCCCAACAAATATTACAAATTGGATAAGGCTCTCTATGGACTTCATAAAGCTCCTCGAGCTTGGTATGAGACCTTATCCTCGTATTTGTTGCAAAATGGATACACCAGAGGGAAGATCGACATGACTCTGTTCACCAAAGAAGTCAACAAACACTCTATTCTTGTTCAAATATATGTTGACGATATTATATTTGGCTCCACTGATGAAAATTTGTGCAGGGAATTCGAAAGCATTATGAAGTCTCAGTTTGAAATGAGCATGATGGGAGAATTGTCCTTTTTCTTAGGACTGGAAGTTCAGCAGAAAGAAGATGGAATTCTCATCCATCAAGCCAAATACACAAGAGACATCTTGGCAAAATACAATATGTCTAATTGCAAGCCGTCCAACACTCCTTTTGCGGCCCAAAAACCACTTGTACCAGATCTTCAAGGCCTTTCAGTGAATCCTCACACATATCGATCAATGATTGGCTCACTGATGTATCTTACAGCCAGCAGGCCAGATATTATGTGGGCAATTGGATGCTGCGCACGCTTTCAGTCAAATCCCAAGCAATCGCATGAAACTGCAGTAAAAAGAGTCTTCTGCTACCTCAAAGGGACACCGAAACTTGGTTTATGGTATCCTAAGAGTGATAGTTTTGATTTAATTGCTTACTCTGATAGTGATCATGCAGGTTGCAGGATTGACTGAAAATCTGTCTCTGGTGGTTGTCAATTTCTGGGTAATAGGCTGGTGTCTTGGTAGAGCAAGAAGCAGACCATAGTGTCCATCTCCACTGCTCAAGCTGAATACACAGCCGCATCCAGTTGTTGTTGTCAAGTGTTATGGATCCAAAATCAGCTTTTGGACTACGGTTTGAATGTCATGCACACACCTATTTTCATTGATAATGATGCCTGTCGTGACATCGTGAAGAATCCAATAGATCATTCTAAAACCAAACATATTGAAATTAGGATTCACTCCATTCGCGATGCTCACGACAAAGGATATATACAGGTGTTGCCAATAGATACTGCTGATCAAAAGGCAAATATCTTTACAAAAGCTTTTGACAAAACACGTTTTCATCAGTTGGTAACATGGCTGGAGATGATAAATTTTGAATGATAAAAAAAAAAACCTTTTAAAAACCTTTCTTGTGCATAATATATAGAAAAATCTTCTTTTTGGTTCAAACAAGATTTTTGGGGGAGAAAGTAAAACCAGTCCATCCCTATTGCAAAATTTCAAAAATTAATTCAAGAAATGATAGAAACTAAACATATTTCATCAGCATGTGAATAGGACCCAGAGGATGTTGTGGCCTCAAGCAACGATGTGTCGGTAGATTAAGCCTGGAATCAAGTAAACTGCTAATAGGTGATTAACAGTAAAGATCTACATGGAAAGCTGGATTCCCACTGTGCTATAAGTCTGCACAAGCTGAGTCCGGTCATACACAGGTTGAGAAATCAAAAGACACAGAAAATTTTGCGCATAGGTAAATCAAAAGACACCTAAGAGTGCAAGCTACCAATGCGGGGCTAGGAAAATTAATCAAATGAGCAGCAAAAGACACGCAATGTTAGTGACGTGCAAACATATTTAGATAGCTCACCAAGTGATCAGATGATCATCTTCTCTGCTTATGGTAACATAAACCTGAAGCTCTCATCATCTGATCAAGATAATGATCATCTTCTTTGCTTATGGTAACATAGACCTGAAGCTCTCATCATTATATTTCGATAAATCTTAAGGATCGGTAGGCTCATACCTAGCACAAGTGGGGTCCACAAAATTTTCGTCAATATTACCAAAAACATGATAAACATCATCACCAAACACATGTTGAAAGAGAAAAGGCATGGATTTTAGTGGACAAGCATACCGACAATTGTTCTTAGGCTGCAGCTATCCAACGGGAAGTTGAAACGTGTTCTGGCAGGTATGGTTAGTATGATCTTGAATGCAGAAGGTGAGATATGGTAAATCCCCACTTATTAAAATGATTTTGGGCTTCTGAACACTCTTTGGGCTGAAAGTTAACCCCCGCGTACTTGATGGGCCGTGCGCACTTAACTCAAGTGCGCAGGCCCATATGTCTTGTGTATAAATACTCAGTAAATTTTTAAACAGTATTTACTTTTACAAACCCTAATTTTCTTTTTACCCAAATCAAACAATCTTCATCATTATCATCGTTCTTCATCAAGATTTATCCTATAACCACCCACTAATCATCCATTAATCCACTTCTTATCCTCCATTTTAGTTGTTTCTCTTCACTGTTAAGGTAGATTATATGCACTAATTGGTTCATTGTTTGTGATTACAGGATTATTAGCATGTTTTTAAAGAATCTGTCGTGGGTTTTGGTTTTGAACTTTGGGATGTATTATGAAGATTGCGTACCTATTGTTGAACATTGCGTACTTGTCTCATGAAGACTGCGCACTTGTTTCATAAATATCCAAACATCAGAAACCCTAGAATCTTGCACACTTGTGCTGCGCATTTAAATCTTAAACGAGAGTTTAAGTATCTGCGTACTTGGTTAGTACGCAGATTGGTCTGCAAGGCTAGGGGTTACCATGCCCGAGTCTTAACTGACTTACGCACTTGTGCTCTTGTGTATTATAGATCAGGTTCCTGCGTACTAACCTAAGTGCTCAGCCCACTATGTGAGTACTTGGCTGAGTACTTGACTGAGTACTTAGTTCACAAGGCTTTGACTTGGCATGCGCACTTATCTCACCAATAGGACATGCGTACTTGAACACTGAACCATTTATGACTAGTAACTTGACTGTCCAAGACCATTGATCGGATTGCGTATTTAGACTTGTTTACCTGTGCACTTAATCCTGGACGTTAATGATCATAAACTGGAAAATCAAATAAACCTTTCACACTTATAAAACAAATCAATCAAACACAATCTTATGACTGACCAAAACACAACACATGAAAAACTTAAAAAAAATAAAAATAATAGTCTGAGTACGTTATCCGTCTAAGTCTAAGGTCAGTCGTTTGGTCGTCCACTTACAATCAAGAGCTCTAACTTGTTTTTCGTGCACATGACCTAAACAGATGGCACTTGAATGGGACCCAAGAGGAATGCATAATCAGCCCATTAATCTCGAGACCGACGACATAAAGTTCATAGACGTGGTTACCTAGATCCGACGAAGCAGAATCGGATATGCAGTGGAGCACTGTTTAGATGTTTACTCAGCCCATATAGAAGACTTTTGGAGATCAGCTAGAATTGAGATCGTCAATGGCGTCAGAAGAATCAACGCTACAGTCAGAAACAAACAAGTGATTGTATCAGAAGAAACTATTAGAAACGTTCTAAGACTCAAAGATCAGCCTGGAGCAGTTAGATTCCTATCCAAGGCTGATATACACAATGAGTTCAAGAAGGTCGGATACAAAGAAGAATTCGACAAGAGAGGGGACATCAAGAAGAGCAAGTTGACTAGGGATTGGAGACTGATTAGTCATGTATTTATCATGTCTCTATGTCACAGGAAAGAAGGATATAATGATCTTAGCACAGAGTGGTCGAGTGCTATGATCAAGATATGCAAGGATGAGCCGTTTAATCTATCAAGGATGATCTTTGACTATCTGGTAAAGAATGCTCAGTCTGATTCTGGCAAGTGGGCTATGTATCTGAGATTTGTTCAGATGATGATAAACGCACAGCATGAGAATCTGCCTCCTAGTGACAAGTACAACTTTACCAGAGGAGCATGATTCTTTACTAAGTGCAGCACTACTGATTGGGAACCTATGTTCGAGAACATGTACCCGGCCCAACGCTACCCTGCTGTCTTAGAACTATACAACAAGATTCAGAAAAGGAAATCAGACAGGGAAGAAGCTCAACAGAGAACAACCACTGAACCAGATCTATCTGAGCCTGCCCCCTCCTCAGCTCAACCAACAGCTGAAGAAATAGCTCGAGAGAAATCCAGAGGAAAAAGGGCGGTCACTGAATCAGCTCCCTCAAAGGTGGTTAAAAGAAAGAGACCGGCTGGTCTGTTGCAAGAGGGCAGAGAAGCTCAAACAGAGGAACAGCTGGAAACTGCACAAGCCCTACGACAAGTAGCTGAATTTGAAAGGGCCCAAAGAAAAAGACGAAGGGAACAGTTACTAGCCTCTGAAGTTCCTCGTGTGATGATGAGGATGATATTGAACAAGAAGTGATTCTTGAGCAAATGTTTAGGGTGGAGGATCAACCCGGACCGTCAACTGCCAGTGCTCCAGCTCCCAAAGCTCCTGCACAGAGGCGAACTGAACCATCCTCCTTAGCACATAGGCCAACTGAACCATCCTCCTCGGCTCCTGCTGCACAACGCTGCAAACCTGTGTACCAGGATCTGTATGAGAAGTTGGCCAAAGAGGTGGGTAAGACTGCAGCAAACGAGATCTGTACCCTCAAGAGCTGCGTGCACAGCAATCAAGAGCTGAAAAGAAAGATCAAGAAGCTGAAGCACAAGAACAAGAATCTGGAGAAGATTGTGAGGGACCAAAGATATCTCATCAAGTTTCAAACCAAAGTACAGATGAAGATGTTCGACATGTTCCAGGATTGGCAGAAGCAGCACAACATTGAACCAAGCATAACATCTGATGAACTCTTTCATTTTGGGAAGTTCCTTGAGGAAGAGAAAGAGAAAGAAAGAATAGCTGAAGAGAGTGACGTGGATGAAATCAGTGAAGATGAGATACCGGAGAAGTTTGTAGAAATGGGTAATGAAGAGGAAACGGTATACGAGACGTCGGATGGTCATAATGTGTGCCCAGAAAGATCAACATGGTTCCCCAAAAGGCCTATTACTATTCCAGCTCTGCATCAGAACATCCACCATACAAGAGATGCTCATCAAGAGAGGATCATCTCATGGAAGTACGACAAGGTGAAAAGGTTGTTCGCAATAAAGAGACGAGGGGGAGTTATCCAATACTTCAGAGGTCGAACTGAACTAAAGTCTTTCCCTCGTTGGGACATCAGGGAACTTAGCAGAGCCCCCTTCATCAACCACACCAACGACTCCACCGGTACCATACTTGCTAGGTTCATTGAGAAGGAGTGTGAAAGTGATTTTCAGATCTTCAAGCCACAGAAGCCGAGAAGACGGATCTCGAAGAAGAGAATCAATCCTGCCACTGGAAAAGAGATGATCACCTATGTGATTGGCCCTCCCCAGGTCGTCACAAGAGTTCCTATTCGTTCTGAGCTTCCAGTCATGCTGAGAAACTTCAAGAAGTGGTTCTACGATAGTAAAACTGGTGAAGCTGTTATCAAGTTGAAGGATGATTCTGAGATCATGAGGATTCTTGATCCGGTAGATGTATTTGCCTTTAATCTACCGGACTTGAATATGTTGTTTGCTAATCAGATCCACGTGGGTGCTGGAAACGTACTGTATGAGGAGGCTATCTTGTTCAGAAGAGTAGTGGATCGAGCAATGAAGCTCAAGCAAGAGCTACTGGACATTGTGGACAGAATCAACGCAGCGGATTTGGAAAAAGAACAGAAGGAGAAAGCTGCCAAAGCTGCTGTTACAGGAGAAACACAAGCTGAAACTGAAGCTGCTTCAGAGGTGCCGATTCAAGAACCTGCAACAACATCCGATCCAGAGAAACCAACTCAAGAAGAACCTGCAGCTGAGTCTACTCAAGTTCCACCTGTGGTTGAAGAAGATCTTGCCACCATCTTCATTCAAGACCCCCCGGTTCAGGAAGAGGGGGAGCCAAGCGATGTAGAGGTTGATTGAGATAGAAGAAGAACTGGTAGCTGTGGTCTAGGGGGAGTATTGTTGGGTTTATATGAGACCACAGTTACCAGAATGAAGACTTTTGTTAGTTTATTGTGTAGTATGAAAGTTGAGGGACTTATTATGTAATTATGGATAGTTTTATGTAAAACCCTAGTGGGCTGCGCACTTATGGACGAGCCCTGCGCACTTAAGCTAAGTGCGCAGGCCCATCAGATTTCCTATAAATAGAATGCATCTCTGCAGCACTAGGGTTAGGGTTTTTGGTTTATCTTTGTAGCACAAGATTGAATAGGTGCGTACTTGTAAGAATCCATGGTATTTCAGTGATCAATAAGCAATGGAATCATCTTATTATTCATCTTGTGTGTCGGTTTTTATCATATTCATCTAGTTTCTTTGATTGTAGAAGATTAATCACTTAAAACACCTAATCCATAGGTGTTTCTAAGTGATAACAATCTCTTGCAATTAACAAGATCTAGTATTTGGGACTTACAAAGATCCTTCTGTAAGTGCATATGTGCGACTAATGCTTTGGATTGGATAAATCATATGTTTTTGTTTTCTGTCGTTGGTGCGAAGGAAGGTTTTTGATGGTGCGAAGGAGAGTTTTCAAGGGTGCGAAGGAAGGTTTTTGATGGTGCGAAGGAGAGTTTTCAAGGGTGCGAAGGAAGCATTTTGGGCGAATGAAGAATGTTTATTGTGGAGTTTGGTTCGACCGTTCAAAGTGGGCGAACCTGCACATTCGCACGAACAAAGTGGGCGAATGTGCAGTCTATAAATAGGCAAACTCAGTTTTTGTAGTTAACTTTGAGTCATTTATTTCCCGCCACTTTCTGAATTCTCTCTGTAACTTTTTATAAACTTGTTTTGCGTCGAGTCCTTGATTGTAATCACTTTTCTACGTGTATTCAAGTTTGATTATTAATGAAAATCGTTTGAAAATGATGATTTGTGTGTGTTTATCTGATTAGTTATCATTTTGTGCTGGTTTTGGGGATTCCGCACCCAAAACTAAATTGTTTGATTGTCTTTGTAGCTTATCGATCCTTTCACGCGCATACAAAGTGGTATCAGAGCAATTTTGAATCAAACAACCACAAATTGATAGTTTCTCAGTTGATTTTGACCCAAAATTGATCAAAAATTTTCTGTTTTAAGTGAACAAACTGAAATGATGTGTTTTTGATTGATTTCACCTTGATTTCGAGTTTGAATTGGATAATTCACTTTATTAAAGTTGTTCCAAATTTCATCCGATTCAAAACCTGATAAAGATCATCAAAATCCATCAACTTTTGATAAACATGATCAAATCTAACTGATTTTCAAAGAATAACCGTTTTTGAAATCACAGGGGTCGAACGAGAGAATTCGGTCGAAAGTGGATGTTTATTAGGTCGAAAGAGTGTTTTTGTGGTCGAAAGAGTGATTTTAGTGGTCGAAAGTGAACTTTGATTGCTTATATTTTTCATTCGTACTACTGTGTCTCATTCGTATAATCGTTCGGTCGAAGGAGAAAAGTAGAACGGTCGAAGGAAGACTTAAGCGGTCGAAGGAGATTTGATATTTATTTTCCACATTCGTATCAAATTATTTGGTCGAAAGAGAAGATTTTTCTCATTCGCACCTCCGTTCATACGAAGGAGTTTTCTGTTTTTGAAAAATTTTTAATCGTTTCGTGTTTGTTTGTTTGATTGTTTGCAGGATACAATGTGGAACTTTCCAACAACCCCTAGACCAACTCAAGCACCACAACAACAACAGATTCAAGATCCGTGGACAGTAGCGGCACAAAAGACTAGTCAACCATCACAGCCGATCAATTATATGGCTATGACTAGTTCGGCACCACAACAAGTTGTTTAATCAGTACCACAGCCGATTGATAACTATTGGGGAGTCGCAGCAGCAGCAGTCCATTCCCAGACGACCAACGCTATTTCTACACTTATTCATGATCTATCTTCTGGAAGCGGCAATCGTCCACCGAAGTTAATGGACATGAAGGAGTATAACACTTGGAAGACGAAGTTTAAGATTCACGTTGAGGGACAAGGACTTGAAGGAGCAGAAGCATGGCAAATGATTGTGAAGGGTTACGTTGCTCCTATTCTAGAGAATACTGGAGAACCAATCCCTTTGGAGAATTTGGCGGATGACGAGAAGAAAAGGTTTGCTATAGAGAAGAAAGCATTTTCTCAGCTATCTCAGGCGATCAACACTGATTTATTACATCAGTTTGGATCGTGCACTACATCCAAACAACTTTGGGATGTGCTGAGAAATCGTCATGATGGAAATGAGAAGACCAGGAAGCTTAGGATGGAGGAGCTTCGAAAGGAGTTTGAAAACTTCAGTTATATGGGTAATGAGACCCTAAAAGAGTTGGTTCCAAGGTACTGCCATTTGCTCACTGAATTGTCGAGCTATGAAATCAGCATTCCAATGACGGAATTAGTTGATAAATTTGCTGATGCATTACCACCCTATTGGAATCAACACATTGAAGTGTTAAAGGAAAAGGATGCTTACCAGTATTGGACCATTAATGAGTTCATTCAAAAGCTGGAAAACAAAGAGATGGAGGAAAAGAGAAAAGCTAAGAGAGCTCAGATTCCACATAATCCTGATTTATATGTGAGTGGAACATCTAATTCTCTTTCTGCTTCAAGCACCACATCTACTGTTGCACCTCACATAGCATGTGTGTCTAACATTGTTGAACCAACAAAAGCACCCATTAACTACCTTGCTCAAACTTCATCTTACACACCATCATACCCACAACAACCATATCAAACACAAAACTTTATTCCACCATTTTCACCATTACAACAAGCCGCATGCTATACATCAAGTCAACAGCAACAACAACAATATCCTCCTCAAGTGATGTTGATGCATTTTGCGACTAAGGATTGGATATACTATAATTAACATATGTTAGTGGATGGCCGAAGGTGTTTCAATATGGGCGAAGGAAGATCAGGATGGGCGAAGGTATTCAGAAAGGGGCGAAGGTAGAACTGGAATGGACGAATGAAGAATAGACATGGACTGAAGAACACATTCGACCACTTGCAGTGGGCGAATGTGGAAAAACCTCACATTCGACCATCTGTAAGGGGCGAATGTGCAGAGGCTATATATAGTTTTTGAGTTTTTGATTATGCAAGAGAGTTATCATTTGTGTCCAGGTTCAGTTCAGGTTTAGGAGTGTTTTTGAGAGATTGTCTTTGTGATTCTAGATTAACATAAACAGTTGTAAATGCTTATTGATTGAAAGTTAATCTATGAAAATGATATTGAAAATGATCTTAATTGTGTCGTGATTTGTATCTTATCAATTTGTTCAGATCTAGGGTTTCCGCACCTAGATTTGTGACTTGTATGATCATAGAATCCTGTTTTAGCTAAAAGGATGGGCGAAGGTATTCAGAAAGGGGCGAAGGTAGAACTGGAATGGACGAATGAAGAATAGACATGGACTGAAGAACACATTCGACCACTTGCAGTGGGCGAATGTGGAAAAACCTCACATTCGACCATCTGTAAGGGGCGAATGTGCAGAGGCTATATATAGTTTTTGAGTTTTTGATTATGCAAGAGAGTTATCATTTGTGTCCAGGTTCAGTTCAGGTTTAGGAGTGTTTTTGAGAGATTGTCTTTGTGATTCTAGATTAACATAAACAGTTGTAAATGCTTATTGATTGAAAGTTAATCTATGAAAATGATATTGAAAATTGTAACACCGCAAAATTTTTCCCAAATTCTAAACGTACTTTATATATATATATATTTATATTTTAACGTTCATAACGTGCCTAAGTTTTTCCTACCACACAACTTATATATATATATGTATATATTATAATAATAATAATAATAATAATTTAAACCATAATTATTTTGTTTTTTTACCCAACCCAAGTCCTGAACCCAAGATGTGTAGCTCGGCCCAAGACAGCAGGCCCGTCAGGCCGGCCCACAAGCCTTGGCCCAACACCCTCCTTTCCCTTCCTCATTTAACAAAAAAAAAAAAGGGATGCTTTACCCGGGTATCGAACCCGAGCCCCCCCCACTCTCAACCACACACTAACACCACTTGGGCCACAACCTTCTTTGGTTTTAAACCCGGAATTAATTATATATAAATGCAACTTGCTTCTAACCACCCTTCCCTGTACCTTCTGTTCGAACATAACAGCAGACATGAATACGAATTTAGATCTTGACCAACCACATCCCCACATTAACTTGTAATTCCTTTTAAAATGGAAAGGAACCATGATTGCCGGCCCTATACGACTGTATTGCACGTCAATTACAAATCAATTGACCACCAATTAATTACTTACGCGTATGAACATCAAATCGTGGTCAAACTTGCCAATTAAACAATCCAACAATCCTCTATATAAATTGACCTTCTACACAGCATTTCAACTCGTTCACACATCTCTCTTAACCCCCAATTGTTCTGAAACACCTCTGAAAATACCCACACACACGAAGTTTGACTTATTGAGTTGACTAGCCAATCGTGTAATAAACAACACTGTAAGTCCAATTTGTTTTATGGGTTTTGTTCATCGGCTCATACACAACAGAAACCCTAAGTTTAATTGGGTTAACTTTGTGTAATTTGTTCGATTGTAAAACTAGGGCTCATGGGGTATTGAATTGGGGAAGATGACTGCTGACAGTCATCTCTCTTATACATGTCAAAACAAGAAAATTAACCAACTAATCTGGTAGATCAACTGGTTATGCCTTCACATCCACTGATGCGAACCGGCCCTAGGGCCTGGGTTCGAGTCCCTCTGACCGTTTTTTTTTTGGTTCTTTTCTTTTCTTTTCTTTTTTTTTAAAAACAAACAATTATATATATATAATAAACCTTTTAATCTTATAAATTCATTTTAAAATATCAAAACTATTTTATAAATTCTAAAAAAATTATATTTATTAAATCTGAGTTAAAAGTTTTATTTACAACTTTTATTTTTCTGAAATTCATTTATTTAATATTTATAATAATTAAATCAAGTTTATTCTATTTTATTTATAAAAATCTATAAAAATATCAAAACGATCTTATTAATTTCCACAAAAATTATCCTAAGTTTTTATAACATTAAACTTTACTGAAATAATTTTTAATTCAGTAAAATCATTTATTTTATATTTTTAATCAATTTTTGTTAGATTTAATCATAATTAAATCATAATAAATCCAATTTTCATCATTTTTGCACCAAAATTTTATACAATTTATTTTTAAATATTTAGAACAGAAAAATGATGTTTAAAACAATATTTCTTTAATTTTAGTATTTTTGAATATTAAAGTTAAATTTTGACAATTTGTGATAAATAGATTTAAAAATCTATTTTAAAGGAAATAATTTTATAAAAATTATTTTTACACTTTAAACACATTCTTGTAACCATCTTAAGTTTAAATTTCATAAAAAGATTTTTAGTTATTTATTTACTAAATTTCTCTCAATTGGCGAACATTTTTAATATTAATCAAACGAGCAATTGTCCCCAATTCGAAGCCCTAGAACAATTACATTTGTAGACTTGATAGACTTAGACATATTTATTATCTCATTTTAGGATGATACTTGATACAATTGGTCAACACAATTATCCAAATTTCTCAACAGATATAACATTTTACCAAGGTGAGTTTACATAGCCCCTTTTTCTGTTTTACATTTTGGGGTGAAACATGTTTAAACATTTTATACTCTATCATTTACTCATTCTTACATTGTTGAAACTTGTGATTCAATTACACTATCATTTACTCATTCTATCATTTGACTGTAACAAAAAGACACAGTACAATCATTAACATTGATCAAGCCGCCTGTTTAGATTATAGCGCTATAGGTCTGACAAACCCATCCCACCCGCATAGACTCAGGGATGATCGATAACAGTAATAACATTTAACTAACTTGCGAGTTAGTCATCAGTCGACACAAGGTTTGGTTGTACAAAGACGCATTGTTGCATGTCGGTATCATACTCTATCATCATACAACTCTGAGTGTTGTATAAACTATTGTTATCAATTATTATTCAAAAACCTATGTAATTCTCACCAACTTTTGTTGACCCAAAACATTTTCAACTTAACATGTTTCAGGTTCTATTTGCTTGAAGATTTGAATTGATGCTTGAAGATACGTGTATAGTTTTATTCAATTTGATGTACAAATTCTAGAACATTTGTATGTAAGTTATTTAAATCATTTATGAAACTTATCATTCTCCATGAGCTACTGAACAATCATCAATACGTGGCACCCCGATGTTTCCGCCATCGGTTGGGGTGTTACAGATTGGTATCAGAGCCATGGTTATAGGGAATTAGGTTATTAGAAAAATAATCTAGTCTATAACCATAGGATTTAACAAGTACTTGCTTCCTTTACTTGCTATTCTCTATCTCCCTCCTACTTCTTATCCCTACTTTCATCCCTACAAGAAGGTTGCTCTCCATCAGTGGATCTACTCATAGACTAATAGGACAAAATCCCCAGGTTTAACCTGAACCACCTTGAGATCTCGTCGAAGTTCTAGGTTTTAATAACGAACACGTGCAATCTGGAAGGGTGAACGCCTGTATTCTGAGTCTTCTGTCTAGGCTGGCAGTGCGCATATATCCCAATCAGACGAGGGACCCGGATGCCTACCTGGGAATTCTCGGGATGAGTGTTCACTTATAGGCTAAAGCATGTCTTCATATGTTATTAGAATCTGGAGTCTTTGATAAGTCAACGTTTTCGTTTATTCGTTTTAATTAATGAATAAATGATTACATTCCTTATGTCACCTCATTCATTTCATGCCACATTGAACCTTCATTGTGTCCCTTACGGATCATGTCTCCACGTCGTAGCACTCGCAATAACAGTGGTGAAAACCAAGAGGAAAGTAACAACAACCACAACACCAACCACAACAACAACAAAAACAACAAAGGTATTGATGCCCAACTGACTGCAATTATTCACAACCCTGGTAATTATGCTATAAATGTGGAAACCCAAATCACTTCCGTAACCGATGCCCTAAATTGAACCGAGATCAAGACCCTCCAGCTACCTAAACCGCAAGACTCACCATTTGACTATTGGTTGCTTTTATTCTATGTATTGACGTTATTCGATTCAAGTAATAAAATTCAAGTATTATCATAACATCTGTGTGCATGCTTGTTTGAATGTGAATTAATTGCTATATCTATGACCATACGTGCTTACTTGTATAACAATTAGTTGACTACCAAACAATCTACTTAACGATTGGTAGAGGTCATCATGTCTTTCCAACAGTCGGGAGAGGCCCTACCACCTGCTCAACGACTGGTGGGGACTATCAGACCTGCTCAACAATCGGTAAAGTCATAAAAGGACACAAAACCCTAATGTAAGGTAAATTGGTAATTACGGTCCGGAACGTAATCATGAATTTACAGGTACGTTAAGGTAGTGTGAAATTTTATCAAGGTTTCAGGTAGTTGACCAATTGTAACCCTGGTTTTCTCTTAACTTCGGGACGAAGTTCCTAAAAGTAGGGGAGACTGTAACACCGCAAAATTTTTCCCAAATTCTAAACGTACTTTATATATATATATTTATATTTTAACGTTCATAACGTGCCTAAGTTTTTCCTACCACACAACTTATATATATATATGTATATATTATAATAATAATAATAATAATTTAAACCATAATTATTTTGTTTTTTTACCCAACCCAAGTCCTGAACCCAAGATGTGTAGCTCGGCCCAAGACAGCAGGCCCGTCAGGCCGGCCCACAAGCCTTGGCCCAACACCCTCCTTTCCCTTCCTCATTTAACAAAAAAAAAAAAGGGATGCTTTACCCGGGTATCGAACCCGAGCCCCCCCCACTCTCAACCACACACTAACACCACTTGGGCCACAACCTTCTTTGGTTTTAAACCCGGAATTAATTATATATAAATGCAACTTGCTTCTAACCACCCTTCCCTGTACCTTCTGTTCGAACATAACAGCAGACATGAATACGAATTTAGATCTTGACCAACCACATCCCCACATTAACTTGTAATTCCTTTTAAAATGGAAAGGAACCATGATTGCCGGCCCTATACGACTGTATTGCACGTCAATTACAAATCAATTGACCACCAATTAATTACTTACGCGTATGAACATCAAATCGTGGTCAAACTTGCCAATTAAACAATCCAACAATCCTCTATATAAATTGACCTTCTACACAGCATTTCAACTCGTTCACACATCTCTCTTAACCCCCAATTGTTCTGAAACACCTCTGAAAATACCCACACACACGAAGTTTGACTTATTGAGTTGACTAGCCAATCGTGTAATAAACAACACTGTAAGTCCAATTTGTTTTATGGGTTTTGTTCATCGGCTCATACACAACAGAAACCCTAAGTTTAATTGGGTTAACTTTGTGTAATTTGTTCGATTGTAAAACTAGGGCTCATGGGGTATTGAATTGGGGAAGATGACTGCTGACAGTCATCTCTCTTATACATGTCAAAACAAGAAAATTAACCAACTAATCTGGTAGATCAACTGGTTATGCCTTCACATCCACTGATGCGAACCGGCCCTAGGGCCTGGGTTCGAGTCCCTCTGACCGTTTTTTTTTTGGTTCTTTTCTTTTCTTTTCTTTTTTTTTAAAAACAAACAATTATATATATATAATAAACCTTTTAATCTTATAAATTCATTTTAAAATATCAAAACTATTTTATAAATTCTGAAAAAATTATATTTATTAAATCTGAGTTAAAAGTTTTATTTACAACTTTTATTTTTCTGAAATTCATTTATTTAATATTTATAATAATTAAATCAAGTTTATTCTATTTTATTTATAAAAATCTATAAAAATATCAAAACGATCTTATTAATTTCCACAAAAATTATCCTAAGTTTTTATAACATTAAACTTTACTGAAATAATTTTTAATTCAGTAAAATCATTTATTTTATATTTTTAATCAATTTTTGTTAGATTTAATCATAATTAAATCATAATAAATCCAATTTTCATCATTTTTGCACCAAAATTTTATACAATTTATTTTTAAATATTTAGAACAGAAAAATGATGTTTAAAACAATATTTCTTTAATTTTAGTATTTTTGAATATTAAAGTTAAATTTTGACAATTTGTGATAAATAGATTTAAAAATCTATTTTAAAGGAAATAATTTTATAAAAAATATTTTTACACTTTAAACACATTCTTGTAACCATCTTAAGTTTAAATTTCATAAAAAGATTTTTAGTTATTTATTTACTAAATTTCTCTCAATTGGCGAACATTTTTAATATTAATCAAACGAGCAATTGTCCCCAATTCGAAGCCCTAGAACAAATACATTTGTAGACTTGATAGACTTAGACATATTTATTATCTCATTTTAGGATGATACTTGATACAATTGGTCAACACAATTATCCAAATTTCTCAACAGATATAACATTTTACCAAGGTGAGTTTACATAGCCCCTTTTTCTGTTTTACATTTTGGGGTGAAACATGTTTAAACATTTTATACTCTATCATTTACTCATTCTTACATTGTTGAAACTTGTGATTCAATTACACTATCATTTACTCATTCTATCATTTGACTGTAACAAAAAGACACAGTACAATCATTAACATTGATCAAGCCGCCTGTTTAGATTATAGCGCTATAGGTCTGACAAACCCATCCCACCCGCATAGACTCAGGGATGATCGATAACAGTAATAACATTTAACTAACTTGCGAGTTAGTCATCAGTCGACACAAGGTTTGGTTGTACAAAGACGCATTGTTGCATGTCGGTATCATACTCTATCATCATACAACTCTGAGTGTTGTATAAACTATTGTTATCAATTATTATTCAAAAACCTATGTAATTCTCACCAACTTTTGTTGACCCAAAACATTTTCAACTTAACATGTTTCAGGTTCTATTTGCTTGAAGATTTGAATTGATGCTTGAAGATACGTGTATAGTTTTATTCAATTTGATGTACAAATTCTAGAACGTTTGTATGTAAGTTATTTAAATCATTTATGAAACTTATCATTCTCCATGAGCTACTGAACAATCATCAATACGTGGCACCCCGATGTTTCCGCCATCGGTTGGGGTGTTACAAAAATGATCTTAATTGTGTCGTGATTTGTATCTTATCAATTTGTTCAGATCTAGGGTTTCCGCACCTAGATTTGTGACTTGTATGATCATAGAATCCTGTTTTAGCTAAAATCCAACGCTCACAAAGTGGCATCAGAGCATAGAGGATCATACAACAACAAGTTTGATAAGATCAGAGTTGATTTGGACATGTTTTAGACAAATTATCATCTGTTTTTACAAAAACTTTTAAAAACATAGTTTTTGATCGATTTAAAGGTGAATTTGTGGTCGAATTCAAGTTTTCCAAGACTTAAAGTTGTTCCAAATCAAATCCGAAACATAACCTGATTAAGATCATTCAAATCCATGAACTTTTGAAAATCTGAGATCAAAATAACCGTTTTTCAAACAATAACCGTTTTTCAAAAATGAGATCTGCTGATATGGGGCGAACCTGGAACCTGGACTGAGTGTTGTGGGCGAATCTGACTAAAAGTGGGCGAACCTGAAGAAAAAGTGGTCGAACCTGAAAATTTGTCTTGAAATTTTTCACATTCGGGTATTATATTCCACATTCGACCGTTTTTGGTTCGGGCGAAAGTGGAAAGTGTGTTGTTTTGTTTTACATTCTGGTCATTTTCACCTTCGGTTGTTACTGTTTGGACGAAAGTGAGATAGAAGGGACGAAAGTGAGATCATTTTGGACGAGAGTGAGAAATAGTGGACGAACCAAGGATAGTTTGGACGAACGTACTAGTTTTTGGGCGAACCTAAGATTTTTGCTGAAAATTTTTCTAAGTGTTGAGATTTTCAGATTGTGATCATGTGGCGTTTTCAAACTACTTCGGGATCAGCACCAACACAACCACAACAGCAGACAATGGACCCATGGACTGTGGCAGCTCAAAAGACGAACACGCAATCCTCACAACCACATAACTACATGACAACAACGAGCACGATGCCTCAGAATGTAGCACATCCGGCATTACAATCAGATTACTGGGGAGTAGCTGCAGCGGCGGTAAATACTCAAACCACTAACGCTATCTCTACCTTGATTAAGGATTTGTCTACAGGTAGTGGGACTCGGCCACCGAAGCTCATGGATATGCAAGAGTACAACCAGTGGCACACCATGTTCAAGATCCATCTGGAAGGCATGGGAGTTGAAGGAGCTGAGGCATGGAGCATGATCGTCAAAGGATACACAGCACCGATTCTGGAGAATACCGGTGAGTTGATTCCTCTGGAGAGCTTGACTGAGGATGAAAAGAAGAAATACGTGGTGGAGAAGAAGGCGTTCTCTCAACTGACACAGGCGATCACAAGTGACCTGTTGCATCAGTTTGGGACATGTACTACGTCAAAGCAGCTTTGGGATAAGCTGAAGAGGAAGCATGATGGAAATGAGAAGACCAGGAGTCTAAGAATGGAGGAATTAGTCAAGGAGTTTGATAATTTTTCTTTTATTAATAATGAAACTTTGAAAGAACTAACTCCGAGATATATGCATTTATTGTCTGAATTGTCTAGCTATGGTGTACAGATTCCAATGACTAAGCAGGTGGATAAGTTTGCAGATGCTTTGCCACCACAATGGGATCAGCATGTGGAGGTACTCAGAGAGAAGGATGCTTATCAATTCTGGACCATTTCAGAGTTTATTGAGAAGTTGGAGAACAAAGAGCTGGAGGATAGGAGGAAAGCTAGGAGGTCACAGATTCCTCAGAATCCAAGTCTGTATTTTGGAGGTACTTCAGTTTCAGCTGGAAACTCGAGCTCTGGAAGTGTAGCACCACATGTTGCATGTATTTCCAATGTCATGGATTCATCAAAACCAACCACTAACTACACACCACCACAATACAATTCCTACACACAACCATCATACACACCACCACAATATACTTCCTACATTTCACCAGTCTCTCCAATGCAACAAGCTAGTTTTTACACCGCTAACCAAACACAACAACCATCAAACCAAGTTACTCAACATAAACAACCGGTGGTTTTGGATACATCCAACCTAGGAAATGTGACTGTGGAGGTTGCTCAGCAACACATTGCATTAGTCTCTGCAATGGTTTCATCTTACAATGGATTGGTTGCTAGTCAGATTGGGAACAACAACTTGACCAACGAAGACTACGCACAGATCGATAAAGAAGAGATGGAACTCATTGACATTCAATGGGCTTTTGCGAGTATAATGAGGAGAGCAACAGAGTTCATAGAGAAAACTGGAAGGACTGACTTGGCAACTTCTCCCAACACAACCTATGGTTTTAACAAGGAGAAGGTTACATGTTTTAACTGTGGAGAGAAAGGACACTTCAAACGGGAATGCACCCAGCCACCTAAACAAGGTAATCGAAACCCTTTCAATGCAAATTATCAGAACCGTCAACAGAACCAAGTTTCTTACCAAAACAACAACAACTACCAAAACCGAAACTTTAACAACCAAAACAGACAACCAAACACTCAACACCAGATTCAAAACCAAACTCCTAATCACCCAAACCGAACAGTTGTACCTATCACTACACCTACTGAGACTCAACAGAATGCGAGTCAGAACCAAGCTTTGGTGACTCAACAGGATGAGAGGTTTGACTGGTCGGGTATGCAAATAGGAGTTGAAGAAGTGACTACTGGTGGGAATGTGGCATGTGTTGCCTATCAGGTTGATATGGAAGAGTCGGTGGCAGTTGATGAGAAGAAAGAAACTGAGGAGAGTGAGAGTGATGATTCTGAGACAGAGATGGAAGTGGAGAGTGAACCTGTTGAGGTTAAAGCTGAAGAGAAGAGTTCTGGGATGGTGATTGATTCAGTTTCTGATGTTCCCGAGGAGTGTAAATCAGTCTATTCAGATTCTGAGAGCGAATCAGACACAGAGGGAAGTGTTGATTCTTTGGATAATGATATTGACCAGTTGCTGGCAGAAGCTGACTTTTTGATGACGAGGAAGTCGTGCATAGCTGATGATGCTTTCACCAAGATCGACTACTCAAAGTTTTTCACTGGAAAGGAAGCTCATTTTGCTTTGATGGCCATGACCGAACCGCCAAAACCTGTAAGTTCTGAATCTAGCACTGATGTCATGAGTGATAAATACTGTGGGACTTGTGATAGGTTGACAGAGGAGAATAAACAACTCCGAATTTCACGTGATAGTGCTATTCAAAACTGTCAATCTACTCGCAAAGAGTTAAATGCTTTTAACAAAGTATTAGATGGTTATAAAAAGGACATTTCCGACTTGAAAAACACTTTGTCATTGAAACAATTGGCCATAAATAACTATATCAATGAAATTGAAAACACCAAGTTGGAAATGGCTGCCATTAAATGCTTTGCTGAAAAGGTTAACAAGAAGTTAGAAAGCTATAAGAATGTTGCTTATGTCGTGGATCATATCATTGATGATAACACCACCAACTACAAGTCTGTACCATCTCCGGTTCTTTTTGAGAACCATAACTATCATCAAGTTATACCGGAGAGTTCGGTGAAATCAGACTCATCATCAGAAATGGAATCTAATACCTCGAGTATTGGTGATCCATATCCTGAAGATGTGAGACCGATTTTGGGCTTGAACAATGAGGGTGTTTATGCTGAGAGTGATAGTTCAGACTCAGATAATGATGATACTGGTAGTAATAAATCTGATAATGAATGTGAGATTCCAAAAGAAAATCACATCATTACTACCGAACCAGTGTCACCATCTGATCATATTCATCCGATGGCAAAAGCTATTCATGATAAGAAGTCTGAAAAGTTTGATGTTAAGAAAAAGGTTGATGTTAAGAAAAAGAATGATGTTAAGAATGTGATTGAAAAGAATGAGCTGAATGAAACCAGTGACAAACCTGTAAAGGTGTTTTATCGAATGGAAGGATCCGATAAAATCATTGCTGATGAGGAATTTCCGATTAAAAATGTTAACTATTCTAAACTTGATAAAATCTGGCAAGAAAGCACAATTTGGTTTCCAAAACATGAAAGAACCAATGAAATTCCACCAGAAATCTTAAAGAAACTGTTTTCAGAAGTTCCTCAAGAGCCAAAAATCCATGTCACTGAGTTCATTCGACCTGATGATAAAGCAAATGGTTTTCATGAACCTTCTTACTCGAAAGGACCACTTCCTGAGAGTTTAAGAAATCAACAATATAATGATCAATTTCCTGTAAAATCATTTGCTTCACCAAATGCTCATTATGTGTTTGAGGAATATAGAAAATGCTTTAAATGTGGAGAACGTGGGCATTTACTTGCTCAGTGTCCATATGTAAGGCACAAGAGACATGAAGTTGAGGTTAAGAATTCCATGAAAAAGCCGATTGATCATTATATCCCACCGCATAGACGGACTGTTCCTCAGCAACAACATTTTCATAATCAAAACAATTTTCAAATGAGGAACAATCGTCCATTTCATTATGATCGAAGGAATCGGATTGCAATGGAACAATCTTGGAGAAAACCAGTGGTGAACACAACAGCTGATAGACAAAAGGTTCCACAAAAACCAATTGTCAAGTCAAATGTTGGACCTAAGTCTGTTCATTCAGATAAGGTTGCTAAGAAAGTTACTTTTAGTAACAATGTTCAGAAACCTATTGAGAAACCAAAATCTCAAATTCGTATTCTCAAAAGGTCTGAACAGTCTTGGACATCTAATGGTTCTCCAGGAGCCTCTACGTCAAAGGTGAGTGAGAAAAGTGAAAATGTTTTGAAAAATCAGAAAACGATTGATTCAAAACAGAAAGTTGTTGAGAAAGTCAATGAGAATGATTCTTTGAAAGCCAAAGTTCAAAGGCCCAAGACTCAGGCTTGGGTCCCCCGAAAGAACTAATTGTTTACTTTTTGTGTGCAGGGAGCTTCAGTTGGCCCTATTAGCAGTCTTTGGATTGTTGATAGTGGAGCTTCAGGCCACATGACGGGGGATTTGGCGTTGCTGTTCGATGTGAAGAATATTAATGGAGGATATGTTGTGTTCGCGGGAAATAAAGGAGGTTATATAACGATGGAAGGAAGCGTGAGTAACGGGGTTGTGACTTTCGAGCGGATATCTTATGTCAAACAGATAGACTATAATCTGTTGAGCGTCAGTCAAATATGCGATAAACAATTTTCTGTGCATTTTGATGACAAATCCTGCTACATCCTCAAACCGGGCTTCAAGATTCCAAAGGAGTGGGTTATGTTGATGGCACCTCGAGTCAACAATCTTTACATTCTTGATATGTCCAAGGCAATGACACCACAGGGACAGATAACATGCTTTTTATCCAAGGCGACTGAAAAAGAATCAATAATGTGGCACCGAAGAATGGGGCACATTCATTTGAGGAAAATGAATCAGTTAGTGAGAAATGGAATTGTCGATGGAGTAAACGTGAAACATTTCCATCTGAACGACAAGTGTGTGAGCTGCATGAAAGGAAAACAACACAGACAATCCCATAAAGTGAAGAAGGTTAACTCTGTTGAGATGCCGCTTGAGCGATTGCACATGGACCTTTTTGGACCGGTCAAGCGCAAAAGTCATCTTGGAGAGCTTTATTGTTTAGTTGTCACTGATGACTATTCACGATTCTCATGGGTGATGTGTTTGAAGAACAAAAGCGACACCTTTACCAACCTACAAGTTCTGTTCACTCGGCTGGAGAATATTTACAACTTGAAGATAAAAAGAATCAGGAGAGACAACGGGACGGAGTTTAAAAATGCAAAGATGGATGAACTTTGTGAAAGCAAAGGGATACATCATGAATATTCAGCTCCGTATGCCCCGCAACAGAACGGTGTTGCTGAAAGAAAGAATAGGACTCTGATTGAGGCTGCTAGAACAATGCTCGCTGATTCAAATCTTCCAGTAATGTTCTGGAACGAGGCGATTTATGCAGCTAACTATACATTAAATCGGGTTTTGACAGTGAAGAAGTTTGGAAAAACATCCTATGAGCTGTTACACCGACGAAAGCCCAATTTAGAGTATCTAGAACCATTTGGGGCGCCATGTACGATGTTGAATCCAAGCGAGAAGTTTAGTCCTAAAGCTGAAGAGGGATATTTTGTTGGATATGCAACCCCGCTCAAACGGGTATTCAACAAGAGAACTCGTCAAGTGGAGGATTGGGCTAACGTGGAAGTTCAACGTTACACACAAAATCTGCAAGGCACGGGCCCTGATTGGATGTTTGATTACAAAGATTTCTTTGAATCATTCAACCTAGATAGCCTGGTTGAAGAAGCTGTGATCAGATTACTTTACGAATGTGAAAACGCGGCAACTTCACCGTTGATGCGTCCAATTACCGTAAACCCCCCACCAGCTTCTAGTGATACCAGTGCTCCTACACAAGAAGAAGAGTTGTTTCAAGAAGCTTCAACTTCATTAGACACTTCAGAATCTGAAGATGAACAATTTGAAGAAGCTGTTCTTGAAAATGCAGAAGATTTAGAAGAGCAAACTGTGAACCCAACTCCAAATCCAGATGTTGCTTCATCATCTAACACGGGTAATGATCAGGATGCTACAGAGAACTTGACTGCTCAGACGGGAGTGATTGTACCTGTTAATCCGGAATCTCGGATTCATCGTATTCACCTGCTGGAGCAAGTAATCGGTGATCCTGGTAGTGGAGTGATGACCAGAGGGCAGCTTAAAAGCGTTAATTCGCCAGAGAGTTTTGGTGCTTTAGCATTGTATGCCAAAATTCAGAAATCTGGTGACCAAAATGATTGGTCATTTGCATGTTATGTGTCGCAGGTAGAGCCAAGGACATACAAAGACGCTTTGCAAGAAGATGCCTGGGTTGAGGCAATGCAGGAAGAGTTATTGCAATTTCAGAAATTGGGAGTCTGGACGCTCACAGATTTGCCGCCGGGAAGAAAGAAAATAGGCACTAAGTGGGTGTTTAAGTGCAAAAAGGATGACCGTGGGGTTATTGTAAGGAACAAAGCCAGATTGGTTGTGCAGGGTTTCCATCAAATTGAAGGAATTGATTACAATGAAATCTATGCACCAGTAGCACGAATGGAAGCTATTCGGATGTTCCTTGCGTTTGCTTCGTATAAGAAATTCAAAGTCTACCAAATGGACGTCAAGAGCGCATTTTTGTACGGTAAAGTCAAGGAGGAGGTTTATGTCGGGCAGCCACCGGGCTTTGAGGACCCAATCCACCGGGACAAGGTCTACGTGCTGAACAAAGCTTTATATGGTTTGCACCAGGCTCCAAGACAGTGGTACGAGGAGCTAAGTACATACCTCATCTCCAAAGGATTCAAGCGCGGCCTCGTCGATTGCACCCTCTTTACGAAGAAGACGGGAGATGACTTGCTTCTAGTACAGATTTACGTTGATGATATTATATTTGGTTCAACTAACGAACTCTTGTGCAGGGAATTTGAAACTGTTATGCAGGAGAAGTTCGAAATGAGCGCTATGGGAGAAATGCAGTTTTTCCTCGGCTTACAGGTGGATCAAAGACCCGACGGGATCTTCATTCACCAGACGAAATATGTTGCCGACATCTTGAGCCGATTCCAGATGGAGGACTCTAAGCCGATGGATACCCCGATTCAACCCAATCACGGGATTGGAGTGGACGCTAAGGGGGAGCTGACAGACCCATTTACATACAGAGCAATCATCGGATCTCTGATGTATTTGACAGCGTCTCGACCAGATATTATGTATGCAACGTGTCTCTGTGCGCGTTATCAATCGAAGCCGAAACAAAGTCATCTGACGGCGGTCAAGCGTATCCTTCGATATCTGAAGGGTTGTCCATCAAAAGGACTTTGGTACCCTAATGATGATGATTTTGATTTTATTGCTTTTAGTGATGCAGATTGGGGCGGCTGTGACAAAGACAGCAAATCAACAACAGCCGGTTGCCAGTTTTTAGGGAGCAGGTTAATTACCTGGCAATGCAAGAAACAGACTTCCGTCGCACTGTCTACATGTGAAGCCGAGTACATTTCAGCCTCGAGTTGCTGTTCGCAAGTGCTCTGGATCCAACAACAGATGGTCGATTACGGTTTGCAGTTTCTTAAAACCCCTATACACTGTGACAACGAAGCCGCAATTGCATTAACTAAAAATACTGAAAATCATTCTAAAGCTAAACATATCCGGATTAAATATCATTTTATCCGTGACTGTTATGCTAAGGAATTGATTGACATGGTCAAAATCCATACTGACTACCAACGTGCAGATTTGTTTACAAAAGCTTTTGACAGATCCCGCTTTGAATATCTTTTGAAAGTAAACAATATAAAGGAAAAACAGGACTAATCGGCTCCTCGGTTTATCATTTTTAGTTTTTAGTTTTAGTTTTAAATTTTTGCTAATTGGGAATTTCTCTTTACTATCATAATCCTCAAAGAAGTTGATGCTTTCGAGGGGGTTGTTTAATCCTCAAAGAAGTTGATGCTTTCAAGTGGATTGTTTCTTTCAAATTTTGTTTTGTTTTGTTTTTCAGAAAAATTAAAAATCCAAAAATATGTTCTTTATTTTAGGGGGAGTCATTTTATCAGAAAAACCAAAAACATTGAAAAATTTTCAAAATACCTAAAAATTAGAAAAACCCAAAATGATTTCCTGGATAAAAAGAGGAAATGATAGTACATCAGTGGGGATCTGACACAGGCTAAAGAATTGTATAGTTTTTAATGAGACGTATGTTGATTACATGTGATATGCTGATAGGCTTCGTAGACTTTATATTGCGTGCATTAGTGATACAAACATAACAAACTACGCGTTTGTGGATGAACACCTCATGGGCATATGGTCTTAGTACCGTAATTTCGTTTGATAGGGTGTTTGTACAAAACTCGGAGGTTTAGGGTCGTTATGTTATTAGTTGTCTGGGGATAGCCTATCTGATCTTCTGCTGTAAGTCATTACGGACGTAGATCAGACAGGTTGTCTTTATAACAGAGCTTTATGCCAAAACCTAAAGTTACCGAATTGAGGAACTTTCCATGTTATATGATGATCAAATATTATCTATAATATCGTATTGATCATTGATGCAAATCATGATTAATATCAGTCCTCAACCTGGTATGGTGCATATGTTACTTTGCTGCATTAATTTGCTGACCTGTATACCTCTATGCATTATATCTTGTACAATTACAGACGACGAAAGCATAATCACGCTTTACAATGAGTCTTTGTGCAGATTACTTCTTGATACGGGAGTATGTCGTGTGTGTGGGAACCACAATGTGTTAGTCTAATACATCTAATTCGTATCATTTTAAAGCATTGCGTAATTGTCTGCATGTGAGCTTATGTGGACAACAATATCAGCAATTGCCGTGTCACATATTGTTTCTAATGATAATATTGAAACAAGATCAACGCTGTGTTCAGATTTCTCAGAAAACTGATATGATCCTCTTACCGGAAATCACAAAATGTTTACTGCTTTCATTTACTTTGATGCATTTTACTTTGTTGCATTTTACTTTTATTGTCAAAAAGTTACAAAATCCAAAAAGATTTTAGGTGTGTTTTGATATAAATTTCAGAAAATCCAAAAGATTTGCATTTCTGCTTTATTTTTGATATCCGGGGATGCTTGATGGTCAATTTCTGAGATTTGATAACACCATCTGGTTTTTGTAACATTCAAAATGTGAAAATTTGAATTTTGGAAGTTTAACGGATTGAAAAATGTTGAACGGGATTCGAATTCGTGATTTGGCGAAATTTTCAGATTTTTCCATTTCACATTCGCCCCTTAAATGGGTCGAATGTGGAAAAATCTTCAAGTTCGACCGTTTTTGTTTTGGGCGAAGGTGGTTATTTTCACTTCCGGGTGACATTTCCACTTCCGGGTATCACATTCCACCTTCGGGTCTTTAATTAGGGGCGAAGGTGGCCAATATTCACACTCGTGCCATTAACTTGGGGCGAATGTGGTTTTTACCCACTTTCGTCCACTTCATACGGGCGAACGTGGCACTCTATATAAACCTCTTTCACCTTCGAGTTCCTCATTCAAAATTTTTTTTCAAACTTTCTGTCATAACAAGACCTTGTTGCTTGTGTTTTCCTTGTTTCACTGATTTGTTCCCTTGTTCATTCTGATCATTTTAAGCATAATATTGCAGGTAATGGACTTCGAAACAGTTCTGAATTGATTGATTTAAGAACACGACCTAGGGTTTCAAATCTGGGGATTTTTGATGTTTATTGTTGCTTGTTTTTGATAGCCGATCATTTCACATAGGTTTTAGGGGAGAATATGGAAGGAATTAGAATAATAACAACATTTGGATGTTAGATTGATTGATTGGACACGATGAACCCTAATTCCACTTGAAAACCTATGTAAACTGATGTTTTAACAAAATTGAATATAAACGAGTGTTAGTCGGCTTTGTTAGTATGTTTCAGAATAAAAATTACTAGTTAAAACTATCAATGGCAAAATTTTAAATTTTTGGGGGAAAACTTTTCACCTTCGGTTGGTAAAACCGGGCGAAAGTGGAATAAGGTGGACGAAGGTGGAACAAAATGGACGAATGTGATGTTTAAATTAGAAATTTTTCACTTTCGACCATAATCATCTACTTTCGACCACAAAATCTCACATTCGGCCAATCCAAAAGGGGCGAATGTGCAGATCAGTTTTTGACCAAAATTTGTATAATTTGTCGTTTTTGTGTTTTGACGCGTTTTATTGTTTTTCATGTGCAGATGGCTGAACAAACTGAGAATATTGAAACTCCAGCAGTGAATGTTGAGACTCCAGCAGAAATCACTGTTCAAGATCCAGTTCCCGTAGCTGAAACATCTACACCGAGTAGTTGGCCTTTCGAACGATCGCACAACTGTTGCGCGTATCTAGGAGACGTGGAGAAGAACACGGAGTTTACTGGCATTATTGAATTTCTGAAGAGGAGCAGGATTGTACATGCTCTAGCCACACCAACCATCATTTACAAAGACATAATAGAAGATTTTTACCAGAACGCTAAGTATGACTACTGGGAGAATCAGACTATCATCAAGAGCAAGATTCAGGAGATGGAGATGTTCTTGACTGAAGCTGACATTCGAGAGGCGTTACAGATTAAGTTCGAAGACAGTGAGGATCCCAGGGAGTTATCTTGGACAGAACAGAAGGCGTGCTTCTTAAGGATGAAATACAAAGGTCCTATCACTGATGGATCGATGTATAAAGGGAAGCTGGGAGTGCAGTACAAGTATTTTGCACATGTTCTGATTCATGTCTTTGGATGTGTTAGTGGTGGTTATGACGTGATGAGAAAGAGTTTGAGCTCATTAATGGTTGCGTTGACACTCAACAAACCATTTAATGTTTCTGGGATGATTCTTGACCACATGTTGGAGATGCTTAAGGGTATAAAGTTTAAGAAGTTTATGTTGTATCCGAGGTTTCTAATGATGATCTTTGACTACAAGTATCCAATGCTGAAGAAGGATCCGACAATGATTCTAGGGCAAGATCACATGAATATTAGAACCTTGATGAGGATGAAAGGTTATAAGGGTGTAGCTGATAATGAGAAACCACCTAACAGGAGATTGTTTGGAGCTTTGGCTCGTCCGGATTACACTGATCCTGGCAAGAACAAAGCAAGACATGATGATAGTGACTCAGACAATGATGATCCCTTAGTGTATGCTGATTCAAGCACTAAGCGGAAGCGTCAAGTAGTCAATCCTGGAGCCAAAGGGAAGGGCAAAGGAAAGGCTATAGATCAGGGAAGCACAAAGCAACAGGCTGCTAGAAAGAAATCGACGGCGAAGAAAGGATCGGGTTTGGTGGATGAAGAGTCTGTGGATTCGGAAGAGACTGAGGTTGATGAACAGTGGGATTCTGATGACGAGAACGTGAGGACCACCAAACGTAAGGCTACTATGGTTGGTGAGTCTGAATCCTTGAATCAGTCGATTGAAGAGTCTGAGAGAAGAAGGAAATCAGTTGAAGATGAAGGTTTGGGAGTTGATCTAGCTGAATTGAGTGTTGGAGATACAGTAGTTGTGAATTTGCCAAAGAAGACAAAGAAACAAAAGACTATGGCAAAGAAGTCTAGTGTGAAAGAACTGAGAGAGAAGGAGTTGGCTCAGTTGTTGAAGGGTAAGAGATTGCCTGATGCTGGAACACCTTCTAAGCTATCTTCACCAGTTGCTAAGAAGCAGAAGAAAGGAAAAGAGGCAGAGACTTTACCAATCGATCAGTTCAATATCGATATGGATAAAGTGCTCGATATGTTTAGGAAGCCTCAAAAGGAGAAAGCTGTTGAAGTTGAGCCCTCCAGATCTAAGTCAAAGAAAGTGACTGTAGATGATGATGTTATGAAACAGGTTAATAAGAAAATGGAGGACATGATGAAGATGTTGATTGCTCAACAAGCTGAGATTACTAAATTCAAGCAGAATGAGGAGAAGATGCTCCAGATTGTAGTTGCTTCGAAATCAAATCAGGATGATATTAATGATAAGATTCAGATGTTGGAAGCAAAGAATGAAAAGCTTGAGAGGAGATGTGATAGAAACAAGAACAAGATCAAACTGATCAAGGCTGATAACAAAGAGTTAAAGAAGGAAAACAAACGCTTGTGTGGTTTGATTGAAGAGTTGTATAGTAGAGCACCCCAGTTGAAAGAGGGTGAAGAAGATGAAGAAGAAGATGAACAGAAGGTTGATTATGAGTATTCTGATTCTGAGAAAGAAGATGATGATGAAGAGGATGATGATGGATCGGATAAAAGTGATGATGACAACAATGATGATGATGATGACAATGATGATGATGATGATGATGCTGAAGGTACAGGAAAGAAGAAAGGTGATGAGTTTAGTAGTGGAAGTGATCATGATGGAGGAGATGATACTTCTAAGTATAGTTATGAGAAGAGAACACCGCAGAAGAAGAAAGATACTGGAGAATCGAGTTCCAAGAAGAAAGGAGGGAATGTAGATTCGGATGAAAGTATCTTTTGGAACGAAAAGGTGAGATCTCTGTCTGATGATGCTAAACAGATATACAAGAATATGTTGGAGAAGAGGGAGTGGACCATTGAGTTCACTGGATGCTTCGCTAAAATATTCCAGACTGATGATCTGAGATATGAGCTGGAATATGAAGATCCAGATCTTGAAGAAGGGGAACTACCTGCATCTGTGGCGAAAGAAATTTTAGATGGTCTCGCACAGAGGGTAGGTAAGACGTTTGAGGAGTTTATGATGGATGAATCGATTCCTGATATTCCTGAAAAGGATATGGGAAGTCATTCAGATGATGTACATACTCCAGAAAACAATGAAGTTGAGATAGAAGATATTACTCATGAAGAGTTTCCCCAGTATTTCAGAAAAGAAGATGAGAATGAAGTATTTCCTGACTTCACAGAGATACCAAACAAGTCAGCGAAACAGAAAGCGAAGAAAAGAAGCGAAGAGTTTGTTGAGAAGGTGTTTGGTGATGAAAAGAAAGATTCTTCTAACCAGTCTGATGAGTTGAAGAATTATCTGAAGAAGTTGAAGGAGATGGATGAGAACCGACCCAAACCTGAAGCTCAAGGTAACTTTTATCGATTTCATAATGCCAAGTTCAAAGGCAGAGCTCTCGGGTGGACTTACTTAGGCAGGCTGAAGTGTATTGCTGCGAAATGGGAAACCGGAATTCTGTACTTCAACAGATTCTGTGATTTGCTTACTCTACCGTACTGGGCGGTGAGAGATTTATGCAGATTCCCAATGTCAGGTGCCGAGGTAAATGGATCGCATGTCGGTTGGTGCGCAGACAAATTGGTTTGGGAGAGTCGCACAAGATGGAACAGGTTTAAGCCTCAATATCCCCGTAGAAAAGTTCATAGGGATATTGATCCTCAAACCAATATGAAGCGTGTGACTTTAATCTATAAAGCACCTAATGTGATGAGAAAGATACCATTGATGCCAATGCCACAGCATTTCAGTGCTGATTTCATATTCTGGTATTACGATTGGAGGAAGGCAGAAGCAGTGATTGTGTTGAGGGATGGAAAGGATAAATACAAGCATGTTCATGTATTTGATCCTATGTGGCTGATCAATTGCACATTCGAAGACATCATCATGTTGTTTTTCAATCCGATATACTATGAACCCAACGATTTTGCTCAAGCGAGGAAGTACACTCAAGTTGTGGGAGTTTGTTTTGCATACGATATAAATGCAGGAAGCAACTTGGAGGGTAAACTTGGTAAGACTGTGAAGATCGCCAATGTATCAAAGCCTGTGAAGAAAATATTCGAGCCGCCAATGACTTCTGAGCAGAAGAAGCAGCTCAGAATAAAGCTGATGAACAAGACGATGGACTATCAAAGAAGACTATCCAATCAATAGTCGAGGGGGAGTTTGTTGATGCATTTTGCGACTAAGGATTGGATATACTATAATTAACATATGTTAGTGGATGGCCGAAGGTGTTTCAATATGGGCGAAGGAAGATCAGGATGGGCGAAGGTATTCAGAAAGGGGCGAAGGTAGAACTGGAATGGACGAATGAAGAATAGACATGGACTGAAGAACACATTCGACCACTTGCAGTGGGCGAATGTGGAAAAACCTCACATTCGACCATCTGTAAGGGGCGAATGTGCAGAGGCTATATATAGTTTTTGAGTTTTTGATTATGCAAGAGAGTTATCATTTGTGTCCAGGTTCAGTTCAGGTTTAGGAGTGTTTTTGAGAGATTGTCTTTGTGATTCTAGATTAACATAAACAGTTGTAAATGCTTATTGATTGAAAGTTAATCTATGAAAATGATATTGAAAATGATCTTAATTGTGTCGTGATTTGTATCTTATCAATTTGTTCAGATCTAGGGTTTCCGCACCTAGATTTGTGACTTGTATGATCATAGAATCCTGTTTTAGCTAAAATCCAACGCTCACAAGTGAACCAGATGCAGATTACTCAAGCACAATCAAGTCAAAACCCGATTGTGTTAGAGACATCAAACCTTAACAATGTGACTGTTGAAATTGCTCAACAGCATGTTGCTCTAGTATCTGCCATGGTTGCTTCTTACAATGGTTTGGTAGCAAGTCAAATTGGAAACAATAATCTCACCAATGAGGACTATGCTCAAATCGATAAAGAGGAAATGGAGTTGATGGACATTCAGTGGGCTTTTGCAAGCATTATGAGGAGAGCCACTGATTTCATTCAGAAGACTGGCAGGACTGATCTCTCAACCTCTCCTAATACCACATACGGATTCAACAAAGCAAAGGTTACTTGCTTTAACTGTGGTGAAAAGGGACATTTTAAAAGGGAGTGCACACAACCAGCACAACAAGGTAACCGAAATCCTTTCAATTCTTCATACCAAAACCGACAAAACCAAAACCAGAATCAAGTGTCTTACAACAGTCCAAACATATCAAGCTTTCAACCACAAAATCAAAACACTTACCAGAACCGTCAACAAAACAACAACACCAGACAATCCACAACACAAAACCAACCTCAACAAAACCCAAACCGAACTATTGTTCCTATTTCTACACCTAACACACAAAACCAAAACCAAACTGATACTCAAAACCAAGCACTTGTTATTCAAAAGGATGAAGGTTTTGACTGGACTGGTATGCAATTGGGGGTAGAGGAAATCACTGCTGGGAATGTTGCATGTGTGGCACAGCAGATGAAGTTGGATGAGAATGAGGAAGTTGAGGAAGAGGTTATGATTGAAAAGGTGTCAGAGTTGAAGATTGAAGAAGTGAATGATGATGTGATTGCTGAAGGTGAAGACAAGAGATCGGGGATGATTCTTGATTCTGTCACCGATGTTGGAGATCAATATGACTCAGCGTACTCGGATATGGAGAGTGAATCTGACTCAGAGACTAGTGTGAATTCACTAGATGATGATATTGACCAATTGCTAGCTGAAGCTGACTTCCTGATGACTCGCAAGTCATGTATGGTGGATGATGCATGCACCAAGATTGACTACTCCAAATTTTTTGCAGGAAAGGAAGCTCACTTTGCTCTAATGGCCATGACAGAACCTCCTAAGCCGGTAAGTTCTGAAACTCAATCTTGTGTTAAATGTGAAAAGTGTGCTGATTTTGAAAAACTGACTGATGAAAATAAGCTTCTCAAGGTTCAACTTGAGAGTGCAAAACTCAACTGTTAGATTTATCAAAAGGACTTAAAAGATTTCAACAAAGTTCTTGATGGTTATAAAAAGGATGTGTCAGAATTGAAAAAGACATTATCTATTAAACAACTTGCCATTAATAATTACATCAATGAAATGGAAAACACTAAATTAGAAATGGCAACCATCAAGTGCTTTGCGGAAAAAGTTAACAAGAAACTAGAAAGTTACAAGCACATTGCATATGTAGTTGATCATATTATTGAAGAACCCTCCCAGACAAATAGTGCAAACTATAAGTCAGTTCCATCTCCGGTGTTGTTTGAGAATCACACTTTACATGCAATACCACCGGAGACTTTAATTCATCCTGATCCCACACCAGAAAATGAACCTAACACTTCCAGTGTCGGGGATCCATATTCTGATGTGAGACCAGTATTGGGAAATACAGAGGGTGTGGTCGCTACTGATGATTCAGATGAAGAAGATGAATCATCTGAGACGGTTGAAAGTGATAGTGATATCCCTGATGAAAATCATATAATCACTACTGAGCCAGTCTCACCGTCTCAGATAATTCATCCAATGGCAAATGCTCATCGCAAACATGAGAGTAAGAAAAATGATAAATTTGTTGGTAAAAGTTTTGAAAAGGAAAAGGTTAAAAAGGTTGAGAAAAATGAGAGAAAACCGGTTGAAAAGAAAGTTGAAATTAAAACTGAGAAAAATGTGGTAAAACCGGTTGAGAAGAAAAATGAATTAAAATCTGAGAAAAACAATGATGTGAGCAATGAAGTGTGTGATAAACCTGTCAAAATTTTCTATCGGATGCAAGGCTCCGATAAGATTTTGTCTGATGATGAATTTCCGATTAAGTTTGTCAATTCCACAAAAATCGAAAAGATCTGACAGGAAAGTACGATTTGGTTCCCAAAATCTGAAAGGACCAACGACATTCCTCAAGAGATTTTAGACAAAATTTATTCGGAAAAGGATGCAAAGGTCAATGTCACACAGTTTGTTTTGCCTGTGCATAAAGAAAATAGTTTTATTGAACCGACTTACTCGAAGGACCCAGCTCCTGAGAGTTTAAGGAAACAATGCATGGTCGATCGTTATCCCATTGCTAGTTTTTCCAAGTCGCCGATCAAGGAAAACTACGAGGAATACCGTGCGTGTTATAAGTGTGGGGAACGGGGACATTTACTTGCCGCCTGCCCATACGTACGACACAAAAGGCACGAGGTGGAAATGAGGCAATATTATGAGTATCCGGTTGACAATTATGGCTATCAACAGAGGCGGCATTTTCCCCAACAACATTTTTATAATCAAAACAATTTTTACAACAAGGGGGAAAATCGACCAATGACGTATGATAAGCACAACCGGATGATCACTGATAAATCTGGTAAGAAACCTCAGATGAACTCAACTGCTGATACCAAAAAGGTTACTTCTAAACCTAATGGTAAACAATCAGTTGGACCTGTCTCTGTTAAATCAGAGAAGGTAACCAAGAAGGTTGCTTTTAAGGAAGAAGTAAAGAAACCGACTGAGACTTCAAAATCTCAGATTCGGATCTTGAAAAGATCTGAGCAATCTTGGTCATCTAAGGAATCTTAAGGAGCTTCTACTTCACAGAGCAAGAAGAATGAGAAAGAGAAAGTTGTTAGTAAGGAGAAAGGGGTTGAAGTAACCCAAGTTGTTTGTGATTCAAAAGATTCTTTGAAACAACCTGTTCAAAGACCCAAGACCAAACAGGCTTGGGTCCCCCGAAAGAACTAATTGATCTACTTTAAATGTGCAGGGAGCTCCAGCTGGCCCTGTTAGCAGTCTATGGATTGTTGACAGTGGAGCTTCTGGTCACATGACAGGGGACCTCGCGCTACTCTTTGACATCAAAAACATTAACGGAGGTTATGTGGCATTTGCTGGAAATAAGGGAGGCTACATTACTATGGAGGGTAGTGTAAGCAATGGGGTCGTAACATTTGAGCGTATTTCTTATGTGAAACAAATAGACTATAATTTGCTCAGTGTTAGTCAGATTTGTGATAAACAATTTTCAGTTTATTTTGATGACAAATCCTGTTATATCTTGAAACCTGGGTTTGAGTTACCAAAAGAGTGGGTGATGCTGAAGGCACCGAGAGTTAACAACTTGTATATTCTCGACATGTCTAAAGCAATGACCACCCATGGCCAAGTCACATGTTTCCTCTCCAAGGCTAAAGAAAAAAGAATCCATTATGTGGCATAGGAGAATGGGACACATCCATTTGAGAAAGATGAATCAGCTTGTGAAGAATGAACTTGTCACGGGAGTTAATGTCAAACACTTCCATCTAAATGACAAGTGTATCAGTTGCAAGAAGGGCAAGCAGCACAAACAATCCCATAGACCAAAGAAAGTTAATTCTGTTGAGCTGCCACTTGAACGTTTGCATATGGATTTATTCGGTCCAGTCAGACGTAAAAGTTATGCCGGAGAGTTATACTGTCTTGTGGTGACTGATGATTATTCTAGATTTTCATGGGTAATGTGTTTGCATCAGAAAAGCGACACTTTTGACAACTTGAAGGTTCTGTTTACACGTCTGGAGAATTTATATGGTCTGAAGATCAAAAGAATCCGGAGTGACAATGGGACGGAGTTTAAAAATGCTCAGATGGAGGATCTATGTGCAAACAAAGGAATTCATCATGAATATAGTGCTCCGTACATACCCCAGCAGAACGGTGTCGCAGAGAGAAAGAACAGGACTCTTATAGAGACGGCGAGAACTATGCTTGCGGATTCAAATCTTCCAGTCATGTTCTGGAACGAAGCTATTTACGCGGCATGCTATACTCTTAACCGTGTTTTGACAGTGAAGAAGTTTGGCAAGACTTCTTATGAGCTGTTGAATCGTCGCAAGCCGAATCTTGAGTATCTAGAACCATTTGGTGCCCCATGTACAATGCTGAATCCTTCGGAAAAGTTTGCACCAAAGGCTGAAGAAGGTTATTTTATTGGATATGCAACCCCATTAAAATGGGTATTCAACAAAAGAACTAGAAAAGTCGAGGAGTGGGCTAATGTCGAAGTTCAAAGATATACACAAAATGTACAGGGTGGAGGACCAGATTGGATGTTTGATTACAAAGATTTCTTTGAATCATTCAATCTAGATAGCATGGTTGAAGAAGCTATACTTCGATTAAACTACGAGGTCGAAAACGCTGTAACTTCACCGTTAGTGCGTCCGATCATGGTAAACCCCCAAGCAGCTTCTAATGATGCCACTGCTCCTGTATTGGAAGAAGAGGTGTTCCAAGAAGCTTCTACATCGCTTAATTCATCCGAATCAGAATACGAAGACGATGATGCAACAAGTGAAGCTATTTTGGATAATGCTACAGTGACACCACCAGTGAACCCATCTACTACTGATGCTTCAACATCGAATGTGGGTAATGATCTGGATTCTACAGAGAATTTGACAACTCAGACGGGAGTACAAGTACTTGATTATCCGGAATCTCGGATACATCGGATACACCGGCTTGAACAAGTTATTGGTGATCCTGGTAGCAGTGTGATGACAAGAGGACAGCTGAAGAATGCTCAAGCACCAGAAAACATTGGCAATCTTGCTTTATATGCCAAAATTCAGAAATCTGGTTTTCAGAATGACTGGTCATTTGCTTGTTATGTTTCGCAGGTCGAGCCGCGGACATACAAGGATGCTCTTTTGGATGACGCCTGGGTGGAAGCAATGCAGGAAGAGTTATTACAATTCCAGAAACTTGGTGTATGGACCCTGACTGATTTACCTCCTGGAAGGAAAAAGATAGGCACTAAATGGGTGTTTAAGTGCAAGAAAGATGATAGAGGAGTCATTGTGCGAAACAAAGCTCGTTTGGTGGTTGAAGGTTTTCATCAGGTTGAAGGAATCGACTACAATGAAATCTATGCACCGGTTGCACGCTTGGAAGCTATCAGAATGTTCCTCGCGTTTGCATCATGGAAGAAATTTAAGGTGTATCAGATGGATGTAAAGAGCACTTTTCTTTACGGTGTGGTCAAAGAGGAAGTTTACGTTGGTCAACCACCGGGCTTTGAAGACCCAATCCACCGGGATAAGGTTTATGTTTTAAACAAAGCACTGTATGGTTTGCACCAAGCTCCGAGGCAATGGTATGAGGAGCTGAGCACGTATCTTCTCTCGAAAGGATTCAAACGCGGATTGGTTGACTGCACCCTGTTTACGAAAAGATCAGGAGATGACTTGCTTCTAGTACAAATTTATGTTGATGACATTATTTTCGGGTCTACTAACGAACTTCTGTGCAGGGAATTTGAACAAGTTATGCAGGAGAAGTTCGAGATGAGCGCTATGGGGGAAATGCAGTTTTTCCTCGGCTTGCAGGTGGAGCAAAGACCAACGGGGATCTTTATTCACCAAACCAAATACGTATCTGAAGTCTTGAGCCGGTTCCAGATGGACGATTCCAAGCCGATGGATACCCCGATACAACCTAATCACGGGATTGGAGTTGATCTTAAGGGGGAGCTGACAGATACATTTACATTCAGAGCAATCATCGGATCTCTGATGTACCTAACAGCGTCTAGGCCTGATATAATGTTCGCGACATGTCTTTGTGCTCGTTACCAATCGAAGCCGAAACAAAGTCATTTAGCAGCCGTGAAGCGTATCCTTAGATATCTGAAGGGTTGTCCATCAAAAGGACTATGGTACCCTCATGATGATAATTTTGACCTAATCGCTTTTAGTGATGCAGATTGGGGCGGCTGTGACAAAGACAGCAAATCCACAACGGCTGGATGTCAGTTTATGGGGAGCAGGCTCGTGACCTGGCAATGCAAGAAACAAACCGCAGTTGCACTATCCACATGTGAAGCAGAATACGTTTCAGCATCGAGCTGCTGCTCACAGGTTCTTTGGATCCAACAGCAGATGGTGGATTACGGTTTGCAATTTCTTAAAACCCCTATTTACTGTGATAATGAGGCCGCAATCGCATTAACAAAAGACTTAGTAAATCACTCAAAGGCTAAACATATCCGGATTAAATATCATTTTATCCGTGATTGTTATGCTAAAGAGTTGATCGATATGGTCAAAATCCACACTGATTACCAACGCGCAGATCTTTTTACCAAAGCTTTTGACAAATCCAGATTTGATTATCTTTTAAAAGCTAATGGTATTAAAGAAAAACAGGACTGATCACCACCTCAGTCTATCATTATTTTTAGTTTAACTTTTTACTGCTTTTCAGAAAAATTTTGAAAATCCAAAAACATTAAAAAAAAATTAAAATCCATAAAAATTAGAAAATTTCTTTGCTGACTGCTATATCTTCTTCCCTTAGATTAATGCCGTCAGATTTCTGTGAACAAACGATATCTGGGCAGTCACATATTTGAAATGCTCCAGCTTATCCTTGGGAACAGTAAATTCGAAAATATATAAAAATCAGAAAATTCTAAAATGATTTCCTGGAGTATAAAGGGAAATGATAGTACATCAGTGGGGATCTGACACATTCTATATAATGTAATGCTATATAAGGCGTGTGTCTGAGTCTGTGCGATGTGCTGATAGGCTTCGTAGACCTATTACTGTGTGCCTGGTACATACATATCAAACGATTTGTTGTGTGGATGAACTCCTCATGGGCATATGGTCATAGTACCGTAATTTCGTTTGATAGGGTATTTGTACAAAACTCGGAGGTTTAGGGTCTTTATGTTATTAGTTGTCTGGAGATAGCCTCTCTGATCTTCTGCTGTAAGTCATTACGGACCTAGATCAGACAGGGTGTCTTTATAAAAGAGCTATATGCCAAATCCTAAAGTTACCGAATTGAGGAACTTTTCATGTTATATGATAATCAAAGATTATCTATTACATCGTATTGATCATTGATGCAAATCATGATTAATATCAGTCCTCAACCTGGTATAGTGCATATGTTACTCTGCTGCATTAATTTGCTGACCTGTATACCTCTATGCATTATATCTTGTACAATTACAGACAATGAAAGCATAATCACGCTTTACAATGAGTCTTTGTGCATTTACTTCTTGATACGGGAGTATGTCGTGTGCGTGGGAACCACAGACAATTGAGTTTATACTATAACTATCTGTATCAGTATAAAGCACTGCACAAAAGTCTGCATGTGAGTTTATTTGGATCACAATATCAGCAATTGCCAGATCACACATTGTCTTTAATGATAATAATTTCAAAAAGATCAACGGTGTGATCAGATTTCTCATAAACTGATATGATCCCTTTACCGGAATCACAAAAACATTTACAGTTTTTCATTTACATTTTTTCATTTTACTTTACTGTCAAAAATTACAAAAATCAAAAAGATTTTAGGTGTGTTTTAGCATAAACTTTAGAAAATCCAAAAAGATTTTTCTTTTTCATCTTATTTTTGATAACTGATGGTGGTTGATGTCGATTTTCTAAAACCTGGTACACCAATTGAGTTTTGTGATCTTTAAAATGTGAAAATATGATGATTGGATGCTTAAAAATTGAGAAATAATTGAACTGGGATTCGTTTTTGAGATTTGGAAAATATTCAAAAATTTCATTTTACATTCGTCCATTCGTTTGGTCGAATGAGAAATTTTTCCAGCTCTTTCGAACGATTTGAACGGGCGAAGGAGAGAGTTCTTGAACTGATGTTCATTCGAACCCTTTTGCCTCATTCGAACCCTTTCAGTAGGGTCGAAGGAGCCAAAAGCTTCTCCTTCGCATGAACAAAACGGGCGAAGGAGGCTGTCTATATAAGGCTTTCCAGCTCATTCGACCCTCATTTATTTTCTCACAGATTTTTCATATAAAGTCACCTTGTTGCCTGTTTGTTTTGCAATATACCATTGTGTTCGCATTCAACTACTGATCATTTTGCTATATTTGTTTCAGGTTAACATCCATTTTTAAAGGATTAATCGCTGTTTTTCAACTCGAGCCCTAAATTTTTAAAATCTGCTTTAACCTGCTTTATTGTTTCAATTGTTGTTTTGGATTCATAATATGTGTGTTTTAGGGGGAGAAGAACTGAAAATCTAGGCTTAATAAACATCAGATTGATGTTTATGATCATTACTCAGTTCGAACCCTAGTTTTCAAATAAAAACACACATATAATGAACTTAGAATGATAATTGTTAGTTTAAAAGCTTAATCGGCATGTTTAGGTTGTATTGCAATCAAATAATCATGTTTAGAATCTGTTAATTGCATTATTGAAATTTTGAATTAAACAGACTTATTCGCCCCTTGTCGTTTGGGCGAAGGAAATAAAAATGGTCGAATGTAGTTTTAAAAACGGTCGAATGAAAGAAAATTGGTCGAATGAAAAATATGTGTCAAAACTTTTACATTCGAACCCAAAAATATTACATTCGAACCAAAATTATACATTCGAACCTTTTGAAAATCTCATTCGCACCTCCGACTGGGCGAATGAGAATGTAATATCAAAATTTTCAATTTTTGAAAATTTATGATTGCTAACATGTGTTTTTGATTTGTTTTGCAGATTTTAAACATGTCCGAGCCAGAGAAAACTACCGAACAAGCAGGATCGTCCTCACAACCTGCTAAGACTGTACCACCAAAGCAGCTAGATTTCGAGAACGCACACAACTGCTGTGCTTATTTGGGAGACGTCAAGAAGCACACCGAATTTGTGGAGATTATAGAGTTTTTGAAGAGATGTAGAGTAATTGACGCGATTGCTACACCAACCGTCATTTACCGTGACATTATGCAGGAGTTTTGGCCAAACGCGAAGCTGGATTTTTGGAATTGTGTGTCATGTTTGACAAGTAAGGTTCAAGGACAGAGAATAATTGTTTGTGAACAAGATTTACGAGAGGCGTTGAATTTGAATGATGAGAAGACGGACCCTAAAGAGTTGGGATTCATGGAACAGCGCAAGTGTTACTTGAGGATGAAATATAATGGTCCTATCACCAATGGTTCTCTACATAAAGGAAAACTGTGCCCTCAGTTTAAATATTTGGCACATGTTTTGATTCATGTATTTGGATCGGCTGTGGGTGGATATGACTTGATGAGGAAAAGCATAAGCTCTATGATGGTTGCATTAATATTGAACAAACCGTTCAATGTTTCTGGCATGCTTATGGATCATTTACTTGAGCCGGTTAATGGCACGAGAACACTGAAGTTCTTGCTATATCCTCGCTTTTTACAGATGGTGTTTGACAACAAATATAAAGACTTGAAAAAGGATCCCAAACATATTGTTGTTCAAGAACACATGACATTGAACACACATGCCAGAATGAAAGCCTACAAAGGCTTATCAGCTAATGAACGTCCTCCTGTTAGGCGTTTATTTGGACACTTAGCAAGACTTGATTATGAAGATCCAGGAGAAGAGTTAGTGAGACATGATGATAGCAATTCTGATACTGATGATCCTTTACATCATATTGATCCTGATGCAAAGCGAAAGAGACAGATAGTGAATGTGGGTGCAAAAGGTGGCAAAATGAAAAAGAAAGAGGTGGTATTGAATGTTGTTGAACCTGAAAAAGAGAAACCAAAGTCTGTACCGAGGAGGCAGAAGAGTAAAGCTCAGAAAGGTTTACATTTGGTTGATGAGGTGTCTATTGATTCTGAAGAGACACAAGAAGATGAGAGATGGAATTCTGAAGCTGAAACCGTTGAGACCACCTTGCCCAAGGCCACTGAGGCTGGTGCGTCTGCTGATGCTGAAGTACAAGGAGATAAGAGTCCAATTCAGGACGAGGTAATTGAAGTTATTTTGAATATGGATGATATTGAAGCTGGTTCTCCTGTTCAAGCAAAGAAAAAGAAGAAACAGGAGAAACCAAGTTTGAAGAGAAAGAAAGAGCTAGAAATGTTGATGGCTGGAAAGAATTTACCACCAGCTACTAGTTCAAAGTCACCGGTTGCTGAGCAGGTACAGAAGAAACAGAAAACCACAACAACTTCAAGCACACCACAATCAAAAGGAATTCCAATGGATGATGTGAATGAAGCATTGGATAATGTGCTGAAGAAAATGAGAAAAGGCAAAATGCAAGAAGTTGTTGAACAGCCTGCTAAGAAAAAGGTTTCTGTTGATAGTGATGTTATGGATGCTGTTAATCAAAGACTGACTAAAATGATGAATATCATTAACAAACAGCAGAGTGAGATTGAACAGTTAAAATCGACTGACAAAACGATGTTAGAGGTTGTAGTCACATCAGCGGATGATAATGCATTGATGAAGAAAACCATCAAGAGGTTGAAGAGGGAAAACAGAAAGTTGCTAAAGCATGAGCAACGAAATACTAGAAGAATAATGGCTTTGAAGGAGGAGAACAAAGAACTGAAGAAGAATAACAAGAAAATGGATAATCTGATTCAAGACTTGTACAATCGAGCTCCTCAACTTCAAGCTGGTGAGGAAGACAAAGAGTTAGATGAACAACAGGTGCGGATGAAGAGGAAGATGATGAGTTAGATAAAGATGCTGGTAATGATACTAAAAAGAAGAAGAAAGATGATAATGATGGTGATGATGGTTCGAGTGATGGTTCAGGTGAAAGCGGCTCTGCTTCTGATGATAGTGATGATGATAATGATGACGCTGAACAGTTTTCATATGAAAAGCGTGAAACAGGTAAGGGTGGAGAATCAAGTTCGAAAGCTCCGGGTGAGAATGTAGATGATGAAGATATTTTCTGGAACGAAAGATTAAAGTCATTGTCTGAAGAAGATAAGACTAAGTATCGTCAGATGTTAACCGATCGAGTCTGGACGATAGACATGACTAGCAGGTTTCCTGAAATATTTGAATCTGAGAATAAACTCTTCGAATTGGAATATGATGACCCTGATCTTGAAGATGGGGAAGTGTCTGCAGCTATTTCAAAAGAAATTTTGGAAGGTTTAGCAAAGCAAGTGGGTAAGACGTTAGAAGAATTACTTGCTGATAATTTTATTCCTCAGATTCCTGAGAAAGAAGCTGGAAATCACTCAGATGATCGTGATGTTCCTGCATTCGAGGAAGTCGAGATGGAAGATATTACGAGCGATGAATATCCACAATATTTCAGAACAAATCAAGAATGTGGATTTTCTTTCTCAGACGAATTGCTAAACCATGCTGAGAAAATAGCCAAAGAGAAGAGTAAGATATTTGAAGATCACATCTTTGAAGGGCATGAAAAGCCTCGGTTCGAACAAACAGACAGTTTGAAGGAGTTGTTAAGGAAGCTAAAGGAGAAGGAGAATAACCGCCCTAAAGCTGATATTCAGGGAAGCTTCTACAAACTTCATAGCAGTATGTTCAAAGGCCGTGCCTTGGCCTGGAAGTTTGTCAAAGAGCTTAGGTGTTTTGCGGTGAAATGGGAGAAAGGTATTCTATACTTTGAGAAGTTTCATCACTTAAAGACTCTTCCTTACTGGGCAATCAGGGATATTTGTCGTCACCGTCTAACGGGAGCGCCAAATAGCCAGATTGATTATTTTGCTGAGAAGATGACCCGTGAGAGTCGAACCGAGTGGAATCTGTTTAGACCCCAGTATCCAAAGAGGATTGAACACAAGAAGGAAATTAACGAGATAACTGGGTTGCCCAAGGTTACTTTGAAGTATAAACCACCGCAGGTGCTGAAGAAAATTCCGTTGTTGCATATTCCTCAGCATTTCGCTAAAGACTTTATATGGTGGTACTATGATTGGAAGAGAGCAGAGGCCGTGATTGTGTTAAAAGATGGTGAGAAGGATTATAAGAAGGTGCTTATTTTTGATCCTATGTGGCTAATCAATTGCTCACATGAGGATATCATTATGTTATTCTATAATCCTATCTACTCAGACGCAAAAGATGCTGAACAAGCAGGAAAATACCAACGTGTGGTATTTCTGTGCTTTGCATATGACATCAACGCTGGATGTGATTATGAACAGAAGTTGGGAAAAACTGTTGAGAAGGTTGTGCCTGTGAAGAAATCAAAGAAGAAGACATTTCAGGAACCGGAACTGACTAGAGAACAAAAGATTATACGACACATCAGAATAATGAACAAGCACATGGATGAACAGAGAAGACTACAATCCAAGCAATAGTCGAGGGGGAGTTTGTAAGTGCATATGTGCGACTAATGCTTTGGATTGGATAAATCATATGTTTTGGTTTTCTGTCGTTGGTGCGAAGGAAGGTTTTTGATGGTGCGAAGGAGAGTTTTCAAGGGTGCGAAGGAAGGTTTTTGATGGTGCGAAGGAGAGTTTTCAAGGGTGCGAAGGAAGGTTTTTGATGGTGCGAAGGAGAGTTTTCAAGGGTGCGAAGGAAGCATTTTGGGCGAATGAAGAATGTTTATTGTGGAGTTTGGTTCGACCGTTCAAAGTGGGCGAACCTGCACATTCGCACGAACAAAGTGGGCGAATGTGCAGTCTATAAATAGGCAAACTCAGTTTTTGTAGCGAACTTTGAGTCATTTATTTCCCGCCACTTTCTGAATTCTCTCTGTAACTTTTTATAAACTTGTTTTGCGTCGAGTCCTTGATTGTAATCACTTTTCTACGTGTATTCAAGTTTGATTATTAATGAAAACGTTTGAAAATGATGATTTGTGTGTGTTTATCTGATTAGTTATCATTTTGTGCTGGTTTTGGGGATTCCGCACCCAAAACTAAATTGTTTGATTGTCTTTGTAGCTTATCGATCCTTTCACGCGCATACACCTTCCTTGCTGCAGGTTCGTTTGGTGCATATATATTGACTACAAAAATCGACTCCGAGACTCCACCGCAATTCCCCCCAATCATTATAAAATTATGGCCCTTTCTAGTAACATGAACATTGAATAGCAAAGAATTCCATATAGTAAGTAAACCCCCCGACCTCCCATTTGCATTAACTACTACTTTTTCATGAACCGACCCATCCCAAAACTTACACATTTGAAATTCCGTCATGGCAGCAAGTTGAGTCTCCTGTAACGCAATATAGGATAAGTTATATTTGTTTTTAATCGATCTAACCTTTTAGATTTCTCTGTGCCCCCCGCCCCCTTTAAGTTGAACGTCAGGAAATTCATTTCAAAGAATCAACACCTAATTCAACCACAATCATGTTCTCAACCTCGACATCAAACCCATCTAAACACAATCCAACCACATCCCCAACCCCTTTTGTTAACCCAACCTCAGCCGCCACATCTTCCTCTGACACCTGCTCATTATTATAATTAGAAAGAATTACAAAATAGTCCATGTGGTTTGGTGCAACCAACCGTCGTTATTTTGTTACACTGGTAATTTAAACCATTAATTATCCTATATATTGAAATTCAAACGCTCATGAATAGTGGTATGGTATTCTTGTAGATAAAAAGATTTTCAAGGGCATTTAGGTTATGTTGGATGCCACATTGGATTCTTGGTGTCTCAAACTTCTTGAGACATGAGTGGGGTGTGGAAACACCAACATCTCATGTTTCAAGCATTTATTATCATTATTTTTTTTCTAAATATTAATTTTAATTAGTTTTATAAAGGTAACAAATAAACAAATAATATTCAAATAAATACTAGATTTAAATAAAAAAAATTACAAACCATCCTAAAAATAAAAAAAAAAATTACAAACCATCCTAAATTTGATTAGTAAAATACTAGTCGCCGTTTCCGTTGTTCTATATATATTCGATCAAGTCGGCTTGTAGATGATGATGGATGTGTTTGTTACGTAATGCGAAATCATTTAATTCTTGTTGCGCTGGGTCATCCGGAATAGTATTCTCCTCCACCGCATTTTCATCGAACACAAATATAGCTCGTTCTTCGTCTTCGATGATCATGTTATGCAGCAAGATACAAGCATACATACAATAACGTAGTTTTTTGCTGTGAAATCACGTGCCGGGTTTGCGATGATGTGCCATTTTGCTTGTAGAACCCCAAATGTTCGTTCGATATCCTTCCGCGTCGCTTTTTGAAACTTAGCAAATTTCTTTCTTTTTTCGTCGTGAGGGTGCTTAATACTTTTAACGAGTGTAGAATAGGTTGGGTATATTAAATCTGCAAGATAATACCCGTGCTTGTACTCAACACCTGAAACTATAAATTTTGAATCCGGACCAGTTCCTTTTCTAACATCCTCAAACACCAATGATTGATTAAGAACATTAAGGTCGTTATTGGAGCCGGGAACACCAAAAAATGCATGCCAAATCCATAAGTCTTGTGACACGGCAGCCTCTAAGATTATTGTTGGATGACCGTGATCGCCTCGATAAAACATGCCACGCCATGCATTAGGGCAATTTCTCCACGGCCAATGCATGTAATCGATGCTTCCGAGCATCCCTGGAAAACCATGCTTTTCGTGATGGAACTGATACAATTTCTGGATATCATTGGAGTTTGGTTTTCACAAATATTTTTTGCTGTAGATCTTGACAACACGCTTGCAAAACTTATACAAGCAATCACGTGACGTTCTTTCGGACATCCGTAAATACTCATCCCACGAGTCGGATGTCGTCCCGTAAGCTAGTTGCCGCAATGCTGCCTTGCATTTTTGATAAGTTGTGAACCCCCGTTTGCCTCTAGCATCGTGCCGTAATGTAAATTACGGGTCACAACTCGCCAAATCATCGGCATTACGTACGAACAATCGACGGCTCATTCGGAACCGCCGCCTAAACATCTCGTCCGTATACACCGGTTGATCGGCAAAGTAATCTCTGACTAATCGCTCGTGTGCACCTACACGTATGTTGTTACCAAATTACCAAAATATATTTGAAGAAAAAGTATACATTCTAAAAATTATAGTTGCTATATATGTTTGAAGAAAAATTATACACTTACCCTCCCGGTCTCTGTTTATGGCTGCTTGCCTAGGTCGCGGTTGCGAGCTCACCTCGTCTTCCTCCGCCACAATTAATTGTGCCGCTTCCCAAACCGCGTTCACGAAAATCCGGTTTTCTTCACTCGACGAAGATGAGGAATCAACCAATGGTAGGTATGACATTGTTTGATATTTTTTTTTAAAGAAAGTAGAGAGTGTTTTTGTTGGTTTTGGTTGATTTATGTTGGTTTATTTGGATAGTTGGGGTATATATTGTTGGATTTGGTTTAAAAAAAATAAAAAATTAAAAAACTAGCCGTTAAAGCCGTTGGATTTAAAAAGAAAAAGAAAAAACTGTCATTGGTGCGTTCAAAATGTCCCGTTGGGGATGGGGGGGGGGATGGGGGAGGGGGCATTGTGGGGATTTGGGACGCGGCAAAAAGGATGGGACCGGGGGGTTGGCGTCTCCATACCGGTTAGTCTTAATACTGCTCATCTCTCTCTTGCTACCTTATCACTCCATCGCCCCATCTCCACTGTTATATCCCTCCCTCTCTCTCTCTAAAAACGGTGAGCTTCACTTTCTCTAAAAAAAGGTGACTTGCTTCGATGTTGCTCTGATCTGATCGGTTCCAGTGGTGGTTGCTCGGTGGTGTGAGGTGGCGGTGGCTTCCGTCTGTGCCGCTTCTTGCCGTGATATGATCAGAGTTTAAGTGGAGAAATCATTTTTTCAATGGCGACCACCAGTTTTGGTAGAGAGATGATGGTTTTCCAGGTGTCGGTGAGCGGTGAAGGGGTTCTGTAAGTCCCAAATACTAGATCTTGTTAAATGCAATAGATTGTTATCACTTAGAAACACCTATTTGTTAGGTGTTTTAAGTGATGAATCCAGAAAAACAAAGATACTAGATAAAGCTAGCAAAACCGACACACAAGATAAAGAGATTCAAGCTTTCCATTACTGATAAACATCAAAGAACCATGGATTACAAAATTAAGTACGCACCCTTTAATCTTGTGCTATCAAGATAATATCCAAAACCCTAACCCCAATCCTGCACACACATCAGCTTTATATAGGCAGCTCATTGGGCCTGCGCACTTAGCTTAAGTGCGCAGAGCCCGTTAACTTAAGTGCGCAGATTAGGGTTAGGCAACCAAAACTATGCAATAATTACATTCTAGGTCCTTTAACCTTCAATCTATACAATATATAACTAAAAGTCTCTAATCTGGTAACTGTGGTCTCAATATAACCCAACAATACTCCCCCTAGACCACAGCTACCAGTTCTTCAATCTTTAATCTATCTCCACTACGCTTTCCTCCCCCTCAACCTGTTCGGGGGGGGGGGGGGTCTTGGATGTATAACGCGACTGGATCTTCTTCAGTTGCTTGAGGAGCTTGAGTGGATTCTGTTGTAGTTCCTTCAGGATCAGCTACTGGTGCAGGTTCTTCAGTATGTGCCTCTAAAGCAGTCTCGACTTCAGGTTGAGCAGTTTCTGCACTAGCAGCAGCAGCAGCCTTCTCTCTATCCTCCTTTTCTTTATCTGCTGCATTGATCCTGTCGATTATCTCAAGCAGCTCTCGTTTCAGATGCATGGCTCTATCCACAGCCCTCCTAAACAGCACAGCTTCTTCAAACAACGTGTTCCCGGCACCCACATTGATCTGATTTGCAAACAGCATATTCAGATCTGACAAGTTGAGTGCAAACACGTCCACTGGATCCAAAATCCTTAACGCCTCTGAATCGTCCTGCAGCTTGATGACAGCTTCACCAGTGTTGCTGTCGTAAAACCATTTCTTGAAATTCCTCAGCATTACTGGAAGCTCAGATCTAATAGGGACTCGAGTGATGACCTGTGGAGGGTCGATCACATATGTTATCATCCCACGACCGGTTGCTGGATCGATTCTTTTCTTCGAGATTCTCCTTCTTGGTTTCTGCGGCTTTAGGATTTGGAAATCTGTGTCGCATTCTTTCTTGATGAACCTCTCGACCATGGCAGCCTGGGAGTCGAGAGAGTGATTGATGAAAGGGGCCCTGCTAAGCTCCCGGATATCCCATCGGGGGAGAGATTTCAGCTCCTTTTGACCTCTGAAATATTGTATCACTCCCCCTCTCCTTTTCACAGCAAATAATCTCTTTTCATCATCATATTTCCAGGAGATGATCTTCTCCTGGTGAGCAGACTTTGTGTGATGGATATTCTGATGTAGGGCTGGAATGGTGATGGGCTTTCGAGGAAACCAAGTGGATCTTTCGGGATCCAACTTGTGCCCATCAGATGTCTCATAAACCACTTCTTCGTCCATTCCCATTTCCACAAACCTCTCTGGCATCTCATCTTCGCTTACTTCATCAACCTCACTTTCCTCGGCGATCCTTTCTTTCTCTTTCTCCTTCTCCAAAAACTTTCCAAAATCGAAAGTTTCATCAAAAGTAACGCTGGGAGCACCTGTTAGTTCCTTCTTAAATTCCTGGAACATCTCAAACATCTGCATTTGAACTTCATTCTGGAACTTGATAATGTATCTTTGATCTTTAATGACTTTCTCCATGTTCCGATTCTTGTGTTTGAGCTTCTTAACTTTCTTTCTAAGCTCCTGGTTGTTGTGCACGTCGCTCTTTAACGTGCAGATCTCCCTAGCAGCAGTTTTACCGACCTCTTTGACAAGTTTCTCATAAAGTTCCTGATGCACCGGTTTGCGACGAGGTGCAGCAGGAACTGATGAGGATGGTTCGGCTGATCTCTGGGCTGGAGCTTTAGGAGCAGGAGCAGCAGCAGTGGAAGGCCCTGGTTGATTCGGTTGTTCAGGCCCAAACATGTGTTCTAAGACCGCTTCTCCCTCAATATCTTCCTGAGTCACAACACGGGGGATCTCTGATTCAGGAAGCTGTTCTCTTCTTCTTTTTCTTGCTGCCCTTTCATACTCAGCAACTTGTTGTAAAGCAGCGGCAGTTTTAAGTTGCTCAGTTGTCAGAGTGTCTCTCCCTTCTTGCAACAAACCTGCTGGTCTTTTCTTCTTGCTAGGTTTTGATGGAGCAGGTTCAGTCGCCACTCTTCTGCCCTTTGATTTTTCTAGGGCAATCTCTTCAGCAGTCGGCTGGGCTGAAGGAGTGGGTTCAGATGATCCAGGTGCAGGGGCAGCTCTGGATTGTTGTCGGGGTTCTGCAGCATCTGATCTTCTCTTCTTGATTTTGTTGTACAGTTCCATAACAACAGGATATCGCTGGGCCGCATACATGTTTTCCAGCATTGGTTCCCAGTCCGGTGTGTTGCACTCTGTGAAGAATCGTGCCCCTCTGGTGAATATGTATTCGTCACCGACAGGCAGACCCTCATGTTGAGTGTTTATCATCATCTGAACAAACCTCGGATACATAGCCCACTTCCCTGAACCAGCATCTGCATTCTTCACCATATAGTCAAAGATCATGCCTGACAGATTGAACGCTTCGTCCTTGCAGATCTTTATCATAGCTGTCGACCATTCAGCACTCAGCGCATTGTATCCTCCCTTTCTGTGACATAGAGACATTAAGAATACATGACTGATAAGTCTCCAGTCTCTTGTAAGCTGACTCTTCTTTACATCGCCTCTCTTGTCAAATTCACCCTTGTAGCCGAAGATCCTGAATTGTTGGTGAATATCAGCTTTAGACATGAATCTGAACGTTCCTGGTTGATCTTGCAACCTTAGCACATTTCGAACTGTGTCCTCAGTAATGATCACAAGCTTGTTTCGGACAGTTGCGTTGATACGCTTGACCCTTGATACTGTTTCGACTTTAGCTGATCTCCAAAAATCTTCAATGTGGGAGACGTAAACTGGTTCAGCGTTCTGCACATCAAATCCGACTTTGCTGCGTCTTATCCAAGTCACTACATCTCTAAACTTGGCATCCTCAGTATCGAGATTCTTCGGTTGGTTGTGCATGCCTCTAAGATCCCAGTCAAGTGCCATCTGTTTAACCAAGAGCACGAAAAGCCAATTAGATCTCCGATAACTGACATTAGACTTAAACGTAGACGGACAACGAACTTAGACTTAGATTTTATTAATATTTTTAGATTTTAAATTTTAACAGTCATTGGATGAAGATTTGATGGATCGGTGTCAATGGTACGTTTGAATTTCAGTTGTTAGATTATTAGGGTCCGGGTTTAAGTTCGCAGTCCGTTCAAGTGTCTTAATAGTCAAGATGAATGTTATGTTGTTGTTTAGAGTCCAAGTGTGCAAGATTATCAAGTACGCAGTCCAAGCTCAGTCAATCAGTATCATGTGCTCAGTCAAGTGCGCACATGCTTGACTGAGCACTTGGTTAGTACTCAAACCAAAGACAAGTGCGCAGGTCCAAATCAAGTTCCACGTAGTCATGTGCTCAGTTAAGTGCGCACAAGCTTGACTGAGCACTTGGTTAGTACACAAGCCAAAGACAAGTGCGTAGTGCAAGATCACCCGGGCATGGTAACACCTTAGAGACTAGTCAAGTCTGCGTACTAGGCAAGTACGCAGACACTTGAACCTTCGTTCAAGATTTATATTCACACAATTAAGTACGCATGATATTAGGTTTTTTTTTTTTTGAGAACTTGAGTGCTTATGAGACAAGTGCGCAGTCTCTATGAGACAAGTACGCACTTGTTCATATATCAAGTGCGCACATCTTCAAACATTCAAAGAACCCAATAATGACTAGAAACCCACAGATGCATCAAGAACATCCATTTACACCCTGTAATCACAATGAAAGAACCATTAATAATATGAAATCTACCTTAATAAACAGTAGATACGAATTAGTAAACACAAAAACTAGGTATGGTTTGGGTGATTAGTGTGTGATTTGGTGAGATTAAGTTGTAATGATGATGATGAAGAACACTGATGAACGATGATGATGATGATAAACAGGTGATTTGGAGTGATTACGGTTTGTAAAGAAATGTTAAGGATGATAAAACATTTTGACCATTGTTGACCTGGTATATATATACATCAGCAGTTGGGCCTGCGCACTTGAGTTAAGTGCGCAGGGCCCAATAAGTACGCAGATATGACAGTTTGGCCCAATAAGTAGTTTTAAAGCCCAAAACCAATGTAATAAGTGGGGTTTTACCAAGTCTTACCTTCTGCATTCAAGATCATACTAACCATACCTGCCAGAACCCGTTTCAACTTCCCGTTGGATAGCTGCAGCCTAAGAACAATTGTCGGTATGCTTGTCCACTTAAATCCATGCCTTTTCTCTTTCAACATGTGTTTGGCGATGCTGTTTATCATGTTTTTCGGTAATATTGACAAAAATTTTATGGACCCCATAGCGTGCTAGGTATTGGCCTACCGATCCTCAAGGTTTATTGAAATATAATGATGAGAGCTTCAGGTCTATGTTACCATAAGCAGAGAAGATGATCATTATCTTGATCAGATGATGAGAGCTTCAGGTCTATGTTCCCATAAGCAGAGAAGATGATCATCTGATCGTTTGATGAGCTATCTATATATGTTTGCACGTCACTAACATTGCGTGTCTTTTGCTGCTCAGTTTTTCAAAAAATTTTGTTTTTCTTAGCCCTGCATTGGTAGCTTGCACTCTTAGGTGTCTTTTGATTTACCTATGCACAAAATTTTCTGTGTCTTTTAATTTCTCAACCTATGTATGACCGGACTCAGCTTGTGCAGACCTAAAGCACAGTGGGAATCCAGCTTTCCGTGTAGATCTTCATTGTTAATCACCTAGTGGCAGTTTACTTGATTCCAGGCTGAATCTACCGACACATCTTTGCTTGAGGCCACAACATCCTCTGGGTCCTATTCACATGCTGACGAGATATGATTAGTTCCTATCATTTCCTGAATTAATTTTGCATTAAGAATAGACCGGGTTTACTTTCTCCCCCAAAAATCTTGTTTTAAAAGAAAAGAAGATTTTTTCTATAAAATATACAATTTTTTTTTATTCAAAATTTATCATCTCAAGCCATGAAACCAACTGATGAAACCGGGTTTTATCGAAAGCTTTTGTAAAGATATCTGCTTTTTGATCAGCAGTATCGATAGGCAACACCTGTATGTACCCTTTGTCGTGCGCATCGCGAATTGAGTGAATCCGAATTTCAATGTGTTTGGTTTTAGAATGATCAATTGGATTCTTCACGATGTCACGACATGCATCATTATCAATAAAAATAGGTGTATGCATGACATTCAAACCGTAGTCCAAAAGCTGATTTTGGATCCATAACACCTGACAGCAACAACTGGAAGCAGCTGTGTATTCGGCCTGAGCAGTGGAGATGGACACGGTGGTCTGCTTCTTGCTCTGCCAAGACACTAGTCGGTTACCCAGAAATTGACAGCCACCAGAGACAGATTTTCTGTCTATCCTACAACCTGCATGATCACTATCAGAGTAAGTGATTAGATCAAAGTTATCGCTCTTAGGATACCATAAACCAAGTTTTGGTGTTCCTTTGAGGTAGCGGAAGACTCTTTTTACTGCAGTCTCATGCGATTGCTTAGGATTGGATTGAAAACGCGCGCAGCATCCAACTGCCCACATTATATCTGGTCTGCTAGCTGTAAGATACATCAGGGAGCCAATCATTGATCGATATGTGTGAGGATTCACTGAAGGCCCCTGAAGATCTGGTACAAGTGTTGTTTGGGCCGCAAAAGGAGTATTGGACGGCTTGCAGTCGGTCATGTTGAATTTTGCCAGAATGTCTCTTGTATACTTTGCTTGATGGATGAGAATTCCGTCTTCTTTTTGCTGCACTTCCAAGCCTAAGAAAAACGATAATTCTCCCACCATGCTCATTTCAAATTGAGACTTCATGATGCTTTCAAATTCCCTGCATAAGTTTTCATCAGTGGAGCCAAAGATAATATCATCAACAAAAATCTGAACAAGGATAGAGTGTTTGTTGACTTCTTTGGTGAACAAAGTCATGTCGATCTTCCCTCTTGTGTACCCATTCTGCAGCAAGTATGAAGATAAGGTCTCATACCAAGCTCGAGGAGCTTGATGAAGTCCATAGAGAGCCTTATCCAGTTTGTAATACTTGTTGGGATGATGGGGATCTTCAAAACCTGGGGGTTGACAAACATAGACTTCTTCTTTGATCTTCCTGTACAGAAATGCACTTTTCACATCCATTTGAAAGACTTTGAAGTTCTTGTATGAGGCGTAAGCTAGGAAGATACGAATGGCTTCAAGTCTAGCAACTGGAGCGAACACTTCCTCATAATCAATGCCCTCCTGTTGACGAAATCCCTGAACAACTAAACGAGCCTTGTTCTTAATTACCACACCTCTTTCATCTATTTTGTTGCGAAAAACCCATCTTGTTCCTATAGGATACTTTCCTTCAGGTAATTCCACAAGTTCCCAAACCTTTAGCTTTCTGAACTGATACAGCTCATCCTGCATGGCTTCAACCCAACTTGCATCTCTGACAGCGTCTTCAATGCTGAAAGGTACCGTCTGAGATAGGAAGGCTGAAAGTGCAATATTCAGTTTGTCTGCCTGATTTCTAGTAAGAACACCCTCAGAGATTGGTCCAATGATGTTCTCCACAGGGTGATCCTTAAAAGATTTAAATCCCATGTTTGCTTCTTCTTGAATTTGGGAAGGCAGATTGGAAAGGTGATCTGTAGGAGTTGACGAACTGGATGGATCATTTGCAGACTGTTGTGCTGAAGATGTTTCTTCTGAAGCTGGAGTACCTTCAGGAGATGGAGTAGTTTCAACAGTTGCATCACCATTTGTGGTCTGAAGGGGAACAATTGGATCAGCTACGAGTGGAGAAAAGCGGGTGGTGAAAGGTGCTGCATCGTCTTCAGAAGAGTAAAGAGTATCTTCAAGAGGAGAAGGATCGGCTGCTTGATTTTCAGATGGTTGTTCATCAATGATGCTGAAATTGTTGAAAACAACATCCACGTCAAAGAACCAGTCAGGACCGGCTCCTGTGTTGGTAGAGTTGGATTCCTGCCAATCAACATAAAAAGACTCGAGAACCATTTTGGTTCGTTTGTTGTACACTCTATAAGCTTTTTTGACTTGAGGAGTATCCAACAAAGAAGCACTCATCTCCAACTGCATCAAACTTCATTATGTTCTCGTAGTTGTTAAGCAGCGTGCATGAGCATCCAAAAGGCCTGAAGTAGTCAATCAAAGGTTTTCTTTTAAAGAGCAACTCATAACCTGTTTTCCCGCGCGTCTTTACAATTAAGACTCTGTTAAGAACATAACAGGCGGTATTCACAGCTTCAGCCTAGAAAATGATCGGCAGTTTAGAGTCGATAAGCATGGTTCTGGCCGCCTCAATCAGTGTACGATTTTTCCTTTCAGCAACACCATTCTGTTGAGGAGTTCTCGTAGCACTGTACTGAAGATGAATTCCTCTGTTGTTGCAGAAAGTCACGAAACTTTGATTTTTGAATTCGGTTCCGTGATCACTTCGGATTGATCTAACTTTTGTCTTTATTATGTTCTCAATGAGAGGAACAAACAGCATCAGAATCTCAGCAGCTTCACTTTTGTATTCCAAGAAGTACACCCATGTGAATCGGGAAAAATCATCTGTTATCACCAAACAATAAGACTTTTTAGCTAGACTTTTAACACTAATAGGACCAAACAGATCCATGTGCAATAATTGAAGAGGTGAGTCTATAGAGTTCACAGCTTTGGACTTATGTGATTTTTTGTGTTGTTTTCCTTTGGCACATGCTAAGAATTTTTCAGAAAAGGGGAATTCCTTAGAAGGAAGACCTCTGACAGGATTTAGTTTTGAAAGCTTATTAATATTTTTGAAGTTAACATGTCCTAATCGCCTGTGCCATAGCAGTGACTCTGACTCGGATGCTTTAGAAAGTAAGCATGTCATTTGACATTCAGACTTTGCATCCCTCATGTTTATCACATAAGTATTATTTTGTCTAGGAGATTTAAGCATAATCATATTGGTAGGAGGAATGAATCCTGGCTTTAGAAAGATGCACTCCATGTCATTAAATAACACTGAGATTCCTTTGTCGCAGACTTGTGATACACTCAGCAGATTGTAACATAATTCTGGAACATAGTTCACATCTTCTAAAGTCAATGCATCAGAAATCACGTCCCCTATCCCAACTATCTTTCCGCCCTTCTCGTTGCCGGCAAAAGCAACAAATTCTCCATCAATGAATCGATAGTTTTTAAGGAGTTCTTTTAGTCCCGTCATGTGCCTTGAAGCCCCGCTATCAACGTGCCACAGATATCTCATCAGGGAAATCAACCATTTCTGTAGTTTATTCTGAAAAACACATAAAACAAGAGAAATATACAGATAAATATACGAGACACTATGTACAGTCACGACTCAGACCATAATTTAAGTAACTTTTGGAATCCAGGTCTGTTTTAGTTTTGATCTGTCGTGATTTTCACCCAAAACTGACTCTTGTCTTTTCCAAGTTTTTGTGACCTTAACAAAACTTCTTATAGTTTCTTGAAGATCTTTAATTTGAACTGAAAAAGATTTTTTGGTATTGGTATCACTTTGTGGTTTGGGTTGTAGATGACAATTTTTAACCACATGTCCCTCATTTCCACATCTAAAGCATTTAGAGTGTTTAGGTTTGATCTTTGAAGAAGATCTGGATGATGATGGATGTGATGTTCTTCTCTTGTCTTTGCTTGAGTTGGGGCTGTCTGTTGAGCATGCCTCATCACTGTTGTTGTTGCTTGATTCTTAATTTGTGATGCATTCTGGCTCGCTGATGTCACTTTCTGTATCACTCTGTGATTCCTCAGAAGTTGTGTTATCTGTTTCACTTTGTGATTCTTCAGAACATGACATATCTGTTGATGATGGTGTAAACTCTGGAATTTCTTCAGTAAGAAATTTCCCAAACCTGTTTCTTTTTAGTTCTGGAACAAATGGAGATGGTCTATATACATTTTCATTATCAGAGAATGCATCATTAAGATCAACACAAACAGGCATAACATTTTCAACACAAACATCCGATCGTTTGACAGGATTCATCCTATCATTTGGGTCCACAACACCCTTGAAATCAAGTTTAGAGGTTAAAGTAATACAGTCATCCAGCCTAGATAAACTATTACAGTTATCCATCCTAGATAAACTATTACAGTCATCCAAATAAGTTAAGTTATTACAGTCATCCGAATTCAAAGAAATGTTTGACTTATCATGGCTCCAGATGAACCAATTCACTGTAGAGTAATTGGCACCTGGGTGACCTAACCCCATTGTTTGACCACCACAACTGTCATCATCGTCCACCTGATCCTGTTGGGTCATATCTGCACTACTTTTACTTATATTAGAGTGTGACTCAGACGTGACACATTCTTTTTCAAAAAGATCATTTTTTGGATGTGGTTTTGGAATGGGTATATATTCACTTTTGCTCAAGGGTAAAAATAGAGATTTTACAATTCCCTTTTTATCCTTATACCCAATTCCATCTTTGACGAAAGATTTCCTTGAACAATCAAGGATATCAGTATGAGCATGCTTGCTTACGTTCCATTTGTCCACAACAATTTGGAGATGATTTGTTTCATTTCTAGGTTTTTCTAGTTTTTCAGTTAAGTCATTTATTAAAAAATCTTTTCTGAGAACAAATTCTTTTAGAGTGTGCATTTCAGCTATTGTTGCATTTAACTTTCGCTGATAAGCTAACTCATTTTCTTTCATTTCAGTATTGATTTTTCGTATGTCATCCATTTCTCTTAAAATTCTCCTATTGTGGGACAAACAGTAAGCAACGGCTGTAACACACCTTGGTGAGCACAGCTTTGATTTTATTTCGAGCGGGATACTTACGAGGTCTCTCTCCTCAACCTTCTTCTGCATGCTCTGTGGTTGCTGAGCATCCTTGCTTGTGGAAGTCTTTTCAGCGACAAAAGCTTCCTCAGCAGCAGTCTCTTTCCCCTTGTTCTCACTCAACACACTTCTTAAACCAGCCTTCTCCATCCCTTCTCCTTTTGTCATCTCAGCTGATGACCCTTCCAAGGAACTCATACCAAGTGTTGATTTAGTGCAAATTTTCGCCATCAATGCCTTGTTTACTTCAGCCTCTGCCACAGCAACTTCTTCACCCCAATCAAAGTCTTGCACCGCAAGCGCCTTCTGCTGGTTGGCTTCACCTCCATCTGTAATTGCCACCATCCTCTTTGCTGGTTTAACTTCAGCTTGATTTAAGGTTGGACACTCATACTTGAAGTGTCCAAGAGTTTTGCAATTGTAGCACCTGATCTTTGATTTATCAAACCCAGCCTTTCCCAATCCAACCCTTCGACCTGTTCTATCCTGGAATCTCTTAACTCTGAGAGTAATCATGGCCATTTGCCATTTCAGGTCCATCTCCTCCATGTCATCAGGATCCACTTGATACATATCTTCAGGGCTCATCATGTCATTTTTCAGATCACCTGTCTTTAAAGCATCAAAGCTGGTCATGAAGGCGTTGAAGAGTTCAACATGTTCATTAGCAAGCTTTGTTTGTTGAGGATTGAGAGTTGGGGGTTGAGGATTCTTGCCACTGGGTTGAGAGTATGGAACGGTCGTTCCTGAGCTGGAGCTACCACCAATCATTCCATCAGCATACACCTGAGAAGAGCTTGAACCCATGGTACCCACTGGAGTCATTAAAGCCAAGTTTTTCATTGCAGTGATGGGTACTGCCTTTGGATTGGTCTGATTCATCTCTCTCTTTGAAATGTCCATCTCAAAGGACTTTAATGTGTTAATGAGATCAGCCAAGGTAGACTGGGCGTCAAGATATTCTTTTCTGATTAGCATACACTGGATGCTCCATTCTTTTGGCAATGAATCTAGCAGCTTCTTGATAGAATTTCTGTTGTTCACAGGAATTCCAGCCTTCTTCATCTTTGTCAACATGCTCATGAACCTATCAATATGCGAGCTCAAACTTTCCCCACGAGTACTGCCAAACATGTCATATTCTTTTTGCACCATGTCTTGCTTGTATTGGCGCATCTCTTCGTTCCCTTCATAGTATTCATTCAATGCAAACCACAGATCATGTGCCGTGCCATACTCTTCAAACATGTTGTAAACATCATTAGATAGGGCCATGGTTAGAGCACCATAAGCCTTGTGATCTCTTTGGAGTAATTGTTTGTCAACATCGGTGTAGGTGGTTGGATCAGGGTTGATATCTTCCCCAGTGGCAGTAGTTCTCATGGGAATGTGTGGGCCCAACTGAATAGAGTTCCATTGGGTGAAGTCTGTGACGTAAAAGAATGACCTTATTCTGTTCTTCCAAGTCCCATAATCTTCAGCACCTTTTAACTTAGGTACTCTGGTAGTGGTTCCGGTTTCAAGATCTTGTTGTGTGATAGGGTTAACAGTTGATTGATTATTGTTACCAGCCATGATTTAGATGAATTTTAGGAATGTGGTTTAACAGATTTTAGTTATCAGTCCAGAAAATTGTCCAAGTCCGTAAGTACACAGCTAAGTTCGCAGCTAAGTACGCAGTTAAGTTCACACCTAAGTTCACAGCAGTCTGGATAAGTATGCAGCAACCTGTAAGAATATAAACAGCCTTGTCAAGTTGTAGTCTTTGTTAAGTGTGCAGCTCGGAAGTATACGTGTGGCTATGCTTCTTGATAAGTGCGCAGATCAGTCAACACTTGGGCATTATAAGTGCTCAGTGTTTACTGATCAGCCTGCGTACTAAAATAAGTGCGTAGACTCACTTAAACTCTCGTTTAAGATTTTAAGTTCGCAGAAACCCTAGCCAAGTACTCAAGACTACACCTTCAGTAAGTGCGCACAAATCCAAAATTTCTGTTTAAGTATGCAGAAACCCTAGATAAGTACTCAAGACAATGAGATGCAATAAGTGCGCAGAAATCAAATTGAAATGCAACAAGTGCGCAGAAATTCAATTAAAATGCAACAAGTGCGCAGAAACCCTAGCTGCGTACAAAAATGACAAGTTTAAGTACTCACAGTCACAAGTATGCAATATATGATCCAAGTACTCAAACTAAGAAACAAGTGCTCAGCTTATGAGATAAGTGCGCAGGATATATGAAATAAGTGCGCAAAAACGAGCTGTAACAAACATAAAACTCAGCTGAATACTTTCCAAACCATTTTCTGATCAAAATAACATACTTTAAACATTTAGAAACACGATTTTCACGAAATTTGAAGCCAAAATATACGAAAAACACCTAAATTTTAAAGTTTACAAAGAAAATAATCTTGATAATAAAAACTAACAAGATGAGGGTTTTGGTATCTTAAAGTAGATACAATCTAGAGCATAGAGGCTCTGATACCAAATTGTAAGTCCCAAATACTAGATCTTGTTAAATGCAATAGATTGTTATCACTTAGAAACACCTATTTGTTAGGTGTTTTAAGTGATTAATCCAGAAAAACAAAGATACTAGATAAAGCTAGCAAAACCGACACACAAGATAAAGAGATTCAAGCTTTCCATTACTGATAAACATCAAAGAACCATGGATTACAAAATTAAGTACGCACCCTTTAAACTTGTGCTATCAAGATAATATCCAAAACCCTAACCCCAACCCTGCACACACATCAGCTTTATATAGGCAGCTCATTGGGCCTGCGCACTTAGCTTAAGTGCGCAGAGCCCGTTAACTTAAGTGCGCAGATTAGGGTTAGGCAACCAAAACTATGCAATAATTACATTCTAGGTCCTTTAACCTTCAATCTATACAATATATAACTAAAAGTCTCTAATCAGGTAACTGTGGTCTCAATATAACCCAACAGGTTCAGACAATGATTTCCACTGTTTACGTCGACACCGAGAAACCTTGTGTAGATTCTGGTGGTCATCGATCTTGACGGGAGGCGAATCCTTCGGTGGTGGGTGCAATGGCGTGAGGAGCATCGTTCAACTGATCAAGGCTTGCATGTCTCAGATATGTGTTAATTGGTGACTCTCATGCCGTCCTCGACAACTTAGCTTGTAGTTTTGTTGACGATTTCGTATGATTTTGCTTTTATATGGTTTGTAATTGCAGTATTGTAGGTCTGCATCTTTGTACTGGCAAATGATTGACTTTTGTGAGCTGTAAAGCATTCACAATAGTGCCCCTATTTTTATGTGAGAGAAAACCCCATAAATTTTTATGGGATTGGAAGTGGTTGTGACTTGTGAGTGAAAAAAAATGAGGAGCCTATTGTTTATTTGGTATATTTGGGGTTATTTGGGAATATTTTGAGGAAAAACAGGAAACTGTACATATTTTTTAATATTTGTTGAAAGTGGTTGTGAGTGGAGGAGAGAGAAACTGTAATGATTTTTAGTGTAATATGTGGTTGTGATTGATTGTGAGTGGATGTGAATTGGGAAGCTACTGTGAATGCTGTTTTATTTTAAACTAGGTTAGAGCCCCGCATTAACACGCGGCAAATACCCGAGTTAAATGAAAATGAATATAAGATGATATTAAGTGAGAATTTATAAAATACATACATGGATGTGTTGTATAATAGTATTTAAATCTCTAACATGACAAACAAACATATAAGATTTAGTAGCTTTAATGTGTAAAGTAGCTTTAATGTGTAAAGTATCTGTTTATATATTGTTTTGCAAACACTATAAATTATTATAATATAATCACATATGAACGTTTCTTATAACTGTTTAAAATATGCATATACTCAATAATTGTATAGAGCATGCATTAAAGTTCAACATTCACTAATCCACTACGCAATCATGCTAAAATTCATTAGTTAAGCAAAAAATTTATTTTAATTTTAGATCAAATTACACGGTGATTGAAAACAACCTTCGATAAAGATTTAAAAACAGATAGAAAGGATTTGTTGAGTTAAAGTATTTTACAAAATATGGAAAATACATTGATCGTAAAATAATAGAGAAAATTAAGGAGGAGAATCAGCCGAATGTTGTGATTAATGTTGACGATTTGAAGGATTATAAACTAAACTAAGGTATTTGCATTATGCACTTTGATATATTTGGTAAACTTTTTACCAAGATTAAAAAAGGATTAATAATAAGAGTTGATTTGTACAGTATATTTTACTAAAATACAACTATACATTTAAATAATCGTATAACATCATTAAATTTTATGACTTTATACAAACTTAATTAACGAATATGTATTCACCTCCAATAAAAGATAAATGACAATTGTAAAAAACATAAACATATTTCACAAACTACATTACACTAAAAAAGAAAATATATTGCTTGAATACATAATACTCATAAATAAATTTGCAAATACTTCTTGGTATTCAACATTTGACGTTTCGTTCTTAACATTAACTTCTTTATCAAGTATTAGTATCTTCAGACCATCTCTACTCGTTACCCTTGACAGTGCAACATACAGCTGTCTATGTGAAAAAACAGGATCTTTCAAGTACAAACCAACTTTGGATAGAGACTGTCCTTAGCTCTTGTTTATTGTCATTGGAAAACACATCGACTTTCATAGATATAAAAATAATAGATTTTGAAAAACCTTATGTATATATATATGTAATCATATACATATTCATATGTGATGATTCACGACCTTCATTTAAACAAAAATACACATACATATCACACAATCTATATGTATATATTTGTTCACATATATGTTACTACAAGAAAACATAAATTATATAATTACAAACAAATATTTTAATTAAATATACATCTAAACAAAATGATACACGATTTTGATCATGCATCAAAGTTTCAAATTCACTAATTCACTACGCAATTAGACTAAAATTCATTAGGTAAGCGAGAAATTTATTATAATTTTATATCAAATTAAACATACACATGTTTATGTCTTTTGATGTGTTGGCTAAATATTTTTTCTATATAGCGTAAGATTTAGAAAATCAACACACTAATGTATGTATGAAACTTAATTAACTTAAGTATAAATGAGTTATTTGTTTGTTTCAATAAAACATACATATACAACTACAACCAAAATACACATTATGGGCTGTAAAACATGGACACCCAAAACTCTTGCTAAAACTAATTTGGGCTTCGACTAGGGCTAGGGCTAGCACACTTCTATGTAAAAATTTTAAAAATTAACATTGTTAGTTTATAATTAAAAGTATCAATATTAACATAAAAAAAATTTAACCGTCACTTTGTAAGACCCTCAAAACTGACAGGTCAAACAGTTGGCACTCAAAGACTAAAACCATAATTAATACTTAAGAAGTTTTATTTTATTATCAGAAAACACGCAGCAGAAAGTAAATGTTTAAATTATTCAAACATGAAATTTCCCACAACAGGTCAAAGCATATTTATAAAACAAAAACAATAAGTTTAGAAAAGAGTTTTCTAGCAATAAAGTAGTCTCTTCTTATTCGAAATGTCAATCCCCTCTGAGTAGACCTGCAGCATGCCAAGGCATCCCTTTTATTCTTCAAATACCTGAAATCAATCTAACGTGTATGCAAAAGTCAGCTTCGCTGAGTGAGTTCAAGTTTTGTAAATTTATATAGAAAAGTAATGTCAATTTAAGAATTAACAAAATACCTCAACCTCAGAGTTAACAATAAGCGCAAACCGCCAATTTGTTCCCTAAGCAAAAATGTAAAGTCTAGAATAAGCGCAATCCACCTACTTAACATAAGACTTTATTTTAAATCTACAATAAGCGCATTCCGCATATTTGTCACAAAACTACAACAAGTCTACATAAGCGCATATCGCCTACTAAAACTCAAACCATAACTATAAATCAGAGCAAACATACAGTAAAACTATCATAGCTCAATTTATAATACCTGGTAACCGTCATATACAGTTTATATATATATATATATATTAACACATTTAACCTAACAAGTATAACTCAAGGCAAGTCCTGATCTAACAAGCAAGGTTTCAAATACGTGGCCAATACATTAAGCGCATTCCGCTTATTAAATAAAAACTTAAGCCATATATTAACACATTAGGCGCATTCCGCATACTTACGTTTCATGCCAAAAATAATATATATGAGTTCACAAAAATATTTACAACTTTGTAAAAATATTTTGTGACTTCATAAAAATAATCTTGCTAGTTTAGCATGCATGTCAGCCCAAAATATTTAGAAGAACAATAAATAAAAGAGTGGGCTCAAGAACTCACAGGTTGCAAAGCTTCCAAGTCCGCAAGCTAAGCGTCTTGAACTACATTGTCATGCCAAAACCTTTGCGTACGTGTCATCCTTGGTGCGTTTTTCTACACTGAACGCTTGTAACAAAAATGCGAATGAAATATTGTTTTGCTCATAACTTGATCATATGATCTTCGTTTCGCGCGATCCACATATCCACAAAATCGTCTCGACATGCCGAACATTTGAAAATTATTTGCGTTGACCACTGATGCTGCTACTGCTGCCAGCATGCACTTCTGTGCGTCAGCTCGTCCAGTTCTGCGCATCTGTTTTTGCAAAGCCCGAAACCTTGTCATCCTAACTCCGTTTTCTTCAAATAATATATCTACGCGTCCGCGAGACGACGATCTTTCATCCGGTTCAATTCTCACCACTTTCTGGCGGTGTCGCATCTGTTAGAGGCCACAACAGTCTGCTGCATATTTCTGATTCTTTGTCAAAAACATTGTTTTCGCACCACTCTTCATTTCACCACAAATAGGAGGATCCATGCTAAAAACTCTAATTTGGTTATACAATTTCCGAGCACACACAACCACTTCATTCTCACTTAGCCATGCTTATCAACCACCTACCAAAATCGTAGCCCTTTCTTGAAAACGTGCACCGAACGGGACCAAGAATACTTTCATTAACATGTAGAAACTCATAGAAGCCAGAACCGGTTAGCACGAGTCCATGCCATGTTTTGGTAAGGATCCTACTGAGACAACCAACTAAGCGAATAAAAGATGAACCACCATAGGAAAAACTTTGGGAAGAGTTTGTATGAAACTGATCCCACCTTAGTCGAATCGATGGCTGAGGAATCGATCAACAGGTGCCACCACAATATACAAATATACGTATCATGCGCAACCCGCTATGATATCAAGCAACCCCGACTCTTATAGTCCACCGCAACCCGGTCCGAGGACAAAACTGGAACCCTATGCACTTTATTCGAAAAACGGTTGAGAGTTCCCCAACCACAAGTCCCATCCTAACCAAAACGAAGGAACAAGATCGGTACCTGGTTTACACAATGGAAGGGTTCGGGTTTCGAGTCTAAAACCGCGTCACTGTCAAGTGTAACACCCCAACCGATGGCGGAAACATCGGGGTGCCACGTATTGATGATTGTTTCAGTAGCACATGGTATAATATAAATTTTAAATAATTTATTCAAACATAATATCCAAATATAAAATGATGTCTAGGAATTCAATACATGATATCAAATAACAAACTTCAATAACTTCAAATAAAACTTCATGTTAAATCCTCATGTTAACTCAAGCCTCAGCTTCATTATTACCTGAAACATGTTAATTTTGAAAGTATTTTGGGTCAACAAAAGTTGGTGAGAATTACATAGGTTTTTGATAATAAAATGAATAAAAATGTTGTGCAATTCATGTGTCATGTCAATCTAGTCCACATGTGAGAACATACTAGAAATAAATCGAGTGCATAATCAAACCTGATGACTGTTATAATATGATACATACCATACGCTCATGGTTCACTTGAATATGTTATACGATAACAAACACCCACGCTACCTTTGTAGGAGGCACGTATCCGGGTGGGATTGTCAGTCCAATAGATCTATCAATGTATACCGCCGGCTTGTACGGAGTTAATGATTATGCTAGAATGGTGCTTACTCTAATCATGCTCAAGACATAATGCAACATAGAAAACACATAGACACATTGATGATTGAATTGCATAAATGATGTTGTAACATGTTTCACCCCAAAAACGGTGATAAATAGAAAAGGGGCTATGTAAAACTCACCTTAGCAAATGTTAAACTTCTTGAAAAGATGAAATAATAGTGTTGCCCAAAATAATGCCAAATATCACCCTATAATAAGGTAATAAATAATAAGTCTAAGTCTAATTAATTTATAAGTGTATCCTAGGGTTTCGATTTGGGGATATCCAATTGTTGAATTTAAAATAAAATGTTAATTAAATAAAGGGAAATTTGATAATTAAATAAAAGAAAGTCTTTTTATAAAATTTGAATTTAGAATGTACACAATAAAGTGTTTGAAGTATAAAAATAATTTTTATAAAATTATTTCATTTAAAATAGATTTTTAAATCTATTTAATACAAATTGCCAATATTTAACTTTAATATTCAAAAATACCAAAATTAAAGAATTTCTATTTTAAAAATCATATTTCTGTTCTAAATATTTAAAAATAAATTGTATCAAATTTTGGTGCAAAAATAATGAAAATTGAATTTATTATGATTTAATTATGATTAAATCTAACAAAAATTGATTAAAAATATAAAATAAATGATTTTTCTGAATTAAAAATTATTTCAGTAAAGTTTAGCTTTATACAAACTCAGGATAATTTTTGGAGAATTTAATAAAATTGTTTTGATATTTTAATGGATTTTTATAAATATAATAGTATAAAATTGATTTAATTATTATAAATATTAAATAAATGAATTTTAGAAAAATAAAAATTGTAAATAAAACTTTTATCTCAGATTTAATAAATATAATTTTTTTAGAATTTATAAAATAGTTTTAATATTTAAAAACGAATTTATAAGATTAAAATGTTTAATATATATATTATTAGTTTGTTGTTTAAAAAAAAAATAAAACGAAACAAAAAGGAGGCTGTAGCCGGGACTCGAACCCGGGAGCCTTGGGTTATAGCCCATGGTCACAACCACTTGGCCTAGGCCAGTGGTTGTGATAATCCCTGATTAAAATTAATTATATACGCGATATGAAATCGAGTTTATCCCCAAATTACAAAGCACGAACCCTAGATTTTTCAATCAGACAAACCACACATTTTGAACCCGATTATTGTTAGGGTTTATGTTGTATGGTTGCCGACCCACAAAAACAATTGGACTTACAGTGAAGAATCGTGTTCGTTTGCCCGGTCAAAGCCAAAAGTCAAACAGCGTACAGATTGATAATTATCAGAGGTGTTTCAGAATAATTGGAGGTTAAGAGAGATATGTGAGTGAGTTGTGAAGGTTCGTAGCACATCAATTTATAGTGGGGATCGATGGGTTGGGTTAATTGGAAAGTTGACCTAAGATTAATTGTCAAACGCGTATTGATATGAAATTGGTCAATTATTGATTGTAATTAGCGTGTAATCGAATCATACAGGGCCGATAAACATGTAAAGGTTCCAATAATAGATCAATCACAAGTTATTGTGATTGATTTCTTCTTCACGCGTCCACAGTTGACTTTCCATAGTCAACTGTGAGGTTTTGAAATCAAGTATAATAATAATAAGCGTCCGGATTTATTCCAAGTTGATAGCTAGCCCAGTTGGTTTATGTGTTGTGTTTAATTGGGCCGGTCTTGGCGCGGGTTCGAATCCCGGCCAAGACATATTATTTTTTGATAATATTTACATGTTACCACACATATATATATATATATATATATATATATATATATATATATATATATATATATATAGTATTAGGGTTCCAATAACGCGACAAAAATAATTAATTGAGAATACTAATGATAAAACTTGACGTTTTTATTAAATATAGTCGTGTAACGTACAAGTTTGAATGCGTAATGTTACATCAAGTGTGTCTTCTCATACAAAACCTTAAAAGCTAACCATTCACAGGTCATTCTGCATGGAATCGACCTTTCATACACGAGAATAAACAACTCCTACTAACTTCGATGAACCGTTAGTTGAATATCAATCCTTTGATTCCTCGCTTGAGATGAATGAGAGTGAAGAGACCACCTCCATGACTTGTCGGCAGTAGGTTTTTTAAAACCTTGGAGGTGATTAGCAATTTACACATGGCCCCTTAAACTATTTACAAAGCTATAATTTCATCACTAAATAAAGTCAAAACGGGTCCCTTTGATTATTTTAAACCAAGTCGAAAGTGCCAAACTTGTTTATTGAACGTTTAAATAAAGTCCTACGCGCCAAAACTCGTCAACGAATCCACCCGCTAAAATTCCGGGTAGGTGATTCCTCCAAAATAATTATCTGGCGAATTTCAGAATGTTACAAGTCTACCCTCCTTATAATAGGATTCATCCTCGAATCCTCTTGGATATGGAACCACCAAACGTGATATTTTAAGGATAAATTGCTAAGAATATATTAACTACAGGAACATATGAATAGTCTTCTATTGATGTTCCAATCCACTTTTACACCAGACAAAACATTCATATGATCATTTCCGGTTACAAATCACCAATTGCTTCTGCCCAAATGGAACCCCAACAAACCGGAGTCCTACATCTGCGCCCATACAACATAAACTAAGATTAGAGATCAAGAAGGCATATCCAACTTCCGTCATAGCTTAGTTTAAAAATACATATAATATAAACTATGTGACAACCCTGACTCAAAACCAATACCATAGATCAGAGCAGACATATCCCCTTTCTGTCATAGCTCGGTTCGACATGTCAGGTAGCCATTAAACATAGTCTATTATATATAATAACCAGTATAACATAAACTAAGCAACAACCATGACACAAAACCAATACCATACATCAAAGCAGGCATATCCCACTTCTATCATAGCGCAGTTTATAAGGTCAGGTAGTCGCCAAACACAACAACTTCTCATACGGTGGCATCCCAATGGTGGTGTGATGACTATTCTTATAAGAAATTTCCGCCAACGGTAGGTGATAATCCCAGCTACCGCCAAAATCAATAGTGAGGGCCCGAAGCATATCTTTGAGAGGTTGGATGATTCTTCCCGACTGACCATCCGTCTGCGGGTGATACGCGGTGCTGATGTGCAACCTAGTACCCATCTCATCATGAAACCTCTTCCATAATTTTGACGTAAAACAAGTGTCTCTATGGGAAACAATGGACACTGGTACCCCGTGCCTCGATACAATCTCCCAAATAAACAATTCAACTAACTGTGCGGAGTTAAAGGTCTCTCATATCGGCAAGTGAGCACTCTTTGTCAACCTATCCACCACCAGCCAAATGGTGTCAAACCCCTTTGGTAAACGGGGTAGCTTAGAGATGAAATCCATAGTAAGATGCTCCCAATTCCACTCCGGTACCTCCAAAGGTTGGATCTTTCCAAACGGTTTCTCGTGTTCCGCCTTAACCTATAAACAAGTCAAACACCTACCCGCATATGCTCCGTCATGATCCACTCCACCTGTAAGGCTTCATTCTGAACACTAGAGATCTATTTCACTATATCCGGCTTCAAGATAAGCTAACAAGACTTCACCCGAATGGGTTTAGGCCTCTCCTTTCGGATCAACGTGTCTGCCACCACGTTAGCCTTCCATGGACGATACATAATCTCCACATCATAATCTTTGATGAACTCTAACCACCTGCGCTTCCTCATATTAAGGTCTTTCTTCTCGAAGAAATACTTCAAACTCTTATGGTCGGTGTAGATAGTGCAAGGAACCCCATATAAGTAGTGTCTCCGTAGTTTAAGCGCGAAAACAATGGCCGCTAACTCCAAATCATGAGTCGGGTAATTAACCTCGTGAGGTTTTAGCTGGTGTGAGGCATATGCAATCACCTTGCCACACCGCATAAGGACGCACCGAGTCCCTGGAGTGACGCGTCCGAATATGCCACTAAGACTTCAGTCCCATCTGGCAAGGCTAGGATCGGTGCATGAGCCAACCTTTCTTTAGTTCAAGAAACGCGTTCTCCTGGTCCGAGTCCCAAACAAATTTCGCCTCCTTCTTGGTCAGTTTAATCAAGGAGGAAGCTATCTTGGAGAAATCATGTATGAACCTTCGATAATAACCTACCGAACCAAAGAAGCTACAAATATCAGACGGCGATTTTGGAGTCGCCCAGTTCATCCCTGCCCCCACCTTCGGGGGATCTACCACAATACCTTCGGAATTAATGACATGACCCAGAAATTGCACCTCACGCAACCAGAAAGCACACTTTGAGAATTTAGCGTAAAGTTTCTCATTCCTCAAAATGTGCAGAACCTCTTCAAGATGTAGAGCATAGTCTTCTTCACTTTTGGAATATATGAGAATGTCATCAAAAAGAACAATAACCGAACGGTCGAGCATTGGCCTACACACCCGGTTCATCAAATCCATGAATACCGCGAGCGCGTTAGTCAAACCAAAGGACATCACCAAAAACTCGTAATGCCCATAACGAGTACGAAAAGCAATCTTCGGTACATCATGCTCTCGTATTTTCAGCTGATGATAGCCCGATCTAAGATCAATCTTCGAGAGCCAACTAGGTCCTTGGAGCTGATTGAAATAAATCTTCGGTTCTCGGTAAAGAGTAAATCCTCCAATGGATATGAGAGTTTATTCCATTTACGCAGGTGCTAGGAGGTAAGGTCTCTGGCTACAGGTTTAGCTTCCGGCACGAGGTCTATTTGGAACTCAACCTCGCGGTCCGTGGCGATTCCATCAAATCCTCAGGAAATACATCCGAGTAATTCCGTACTACGGGGACATCCCCTAGCTTAGGGATATCAGCCCTCACATCCAAGACCTGTATGAAGAAAGTAGACTTATAAATAAGTTGGATAAAAAGTTTGGAGTAGATGAGTTTGATGAAGTAATGGAGGAGTTTCATGTGAATAGTTGGATTTTTGTTGAAAAGTTGAATATTGCAAGTGTGTAGTTCAACGACGGCGAATATCGGTTGTTGACACGATATGAATTGAGAACTCCAATGACATACAGTTACTGGAGAAACTCAATAAGATAAGAATAGTCAATGAAAACAGAAGCACATCGATGCTGAATTTGGAACAAATGATCCGTCTCAGAATTATGCAGTTGAAGGAGGAGGCAGCAATGGTGGAAGTGGAAGAGTCAACGGATTCTGAGATGGATGTGGATTAGAAAAATGATTAAGTTTATTATGTTATGCTAAGTATGTTTTATAAGTATTTTCTAACATATTTTGTTTCATATGTTTTGAATATATTATGTTAATGCAATTTACTAACAACTTTAGTAAAAGTTGTAATTTTCTTATATTATGAAGTTCATAACTATAATGAATAATTGTTGGTGATCTGGTTGTTTAGTTATTAGATTAGTATTTTGCATTGTTTTGATTTGAATTTTGATTAAGCTTGTTTTATACCTATATAGTGAATGTTTACATAATTTTTTATTAGAATGATAAAGATCTGTTAATTAAAGTGTTTTAGTAAAAGTTGTAATTTTCTTATATTATGAAGTTCATAACTATAATAAATAATTGTTGGTGATCTGGTTGTTTAGTTATTAGATTAGTATTTTGCATTGTTTTGATTTGAATTTTGATTAAGCTTGTTTTATACCTATATAGTGAATGTTTACATAATTTTTTATTAGAATGATAAAGATCTGTTGATTAAAGTGTTATTAATGAAATTTTAAAATTATGTTTATTGATAGAAAGAATATGTAAAATGGATAATGTAAATTAGGCGTTGATTTGTACAATATATTTTACTAAAATATTAATATTAGTTAAGTAATCAAATAACATTTTTAAATTTTATGAGTTTATACAAACTTAATTAACGAATATGTATTCCTTTGCATTTAAACCGAAAATAATCGAATATGATAATTGTAATAAAGATAAATGACAATTGTAATGAACATAAACATATTTCACCAAGCACATTACACTAAAAAAGAGAAAGTCTATAGCTGTTTTTTAGTTGAAAAGTATAATATAGCAAGTTTGCGGGTTAACAACAATGAATATGAATTTGAAGAAACTATATAAAATTTTAAACTCCAATTACATAGAGTTAATGTAGGAACTTGATCAAATACGAATGTTCAACGGAAAAAGAAGTACAGCTCCAATAAATTTGGAACACATGATCAACATGAGAATCATGTGGTTTACGGAAGAGGCGGCAATGTTGGAAGTGGATGATCAACCTGAGAATCATGTGGTTTATGTATTATAATTTTGCATTGTTTTGATTTGAAATTTTATTGACGTTTTTTTTACCTATATAGTGAATGTTTATATAAGAGTTAATAGCCATTTTCGTCCCTGAGGTTTGGGCCAGTTTGCTACTCCAGTACAAAAGTTTTTTTTTTTGCAATTCCTTCCCTGAGGTTTGAATTTTTTTGCCAAATTCGTCCTTTTCACTAACCCAGTTAAAAAAGCTCGTTAATGTCAGGGGTAGTGTTGTCTTTTTACCTCTCAGGGACGAATTTGGCATTTAAAATTCAACCATACCTTAAGGACGAATTTGGCATTTAACTCTTAATTTAAAATAATTGTTAATTAAATAATTTATTATGAATTTATAATGGTTAAAATAAGTTAAATTGATAAAAAAATAATTAATAAAACTTTTTCCACTATTTGGATGAGTTGCATCAAGAGGTCAAGCCATGGGTGCATCAGGTATTTACTTGTCGAAGGTGTAGCATATTATAGGATGTGGTAACTGCCAATTACAATTACAATCTATTAATATCACATTATTAGGAATAGTGTTTTCGGTAAATGGTAAAAAACTTTGGTCAATAGTAAGAGTGAATGGTTTTAACCTTAGTGATACATACATAACTAAAAAATACACGTGCTGTCAATACAAGTGTTGTCCAAATGAGGTGGTAGGCTTGTACAACCACGCGTCCTTTTCCCGTGTTATCAAGTCTTTCACCTCATCTGAAAAGAGAGAGAAAGAGATAGAGGCAGCTATGCAAACTGTGCCTTTTTACCATCATGGAACGTCAACGAAGAGCCGGCACGGCAACGGCAAGTTACACGGCGTCGTTTGTGAGATTTTGAACAGATCTAACAACGGAAGACGGTGGTTGCTATATTACAGTCTTTTCCACAACGCTAACAAGTCCTACAATCTAGGGTGGACTTCGGTTTTCCGGGGAAACAAACTCGGCGTTTCAGGCGGCAGCTATGGTTCCAATGGTTGTGTACGACGAGGAGATGCTTGTGGTGGGTTAGTGGGTGCTGATGACAGGGCAGATGGAAGGCTGGATCTATAGCCATAGGTGAACCAGAGAGAAAATAGAGATGGGGAGATAGTGTGTTACTGCCAACTGTTCTTCCATATACCTCTCAAGTAAATTATTAGTGTAAGCAAAATTAAAATATGTTATTTTATTTTTCGAAAGGTGCATACCATTTATAAAGATGGAATTAACGTGCATTTGGTATTTTAGTATTTATAGATTTATGTTCAGGAGTTGCTCTGGAAGATAGGTGGGTGTCACCCGAAGACTCTATTTTGGTTCACATATCGAATAGCTCAAAACAACCAGACGAGTCCTTAATGTATGGTTGAATTTTAAATACCAAATTCGTCCTTAATGTATGGTTGAATTTTAAATGCCAAATTCGTCCCTGAGAGGTAAAAAGACAACACTACCCCTGACATTAGCGAGCTTTTTTAACTGGGTTAGTGAAAAGGACGAATTTAGCAAAAAAATCCAAACCTCAGGGAAGGAATTGCAAAAAAAAAAAACTTTTGTACTGGAGTAGCAAACTGACCCAAACCTCAGGGACGAAAATGGCTATTAACTCTTTATATAATTGTTGATTAACTACTAATATTGTAATGGATAATGTAAAATTGAAACAAAATTTAAAAGTTACTTGATTATTCAAATGTATATCACCGATCTATAGATAAATGCTTTAAAGTTACTTGATTTGTGTTTACATATAATATAAGTAAGGGATAGTTAATACTTTAAAACAACATTCAACTAATACTTTAACTTTACATGTTAACTATTCAGTAACACCACTTGATGAATACTTTAAAACAATACAATAGTAGATGTCCTACATTTCATTAAGAAAGCTAAGTAGTTTTAATTTACATAACTAACATAAGCCAAAATGATATTGTTTTAAACATGACCAATACAAAAAAAACACCAACATAGTAAATTAGCAATAAAAATTGATATGTAGTTAACTTATAAGAAGTCATCATCTAGAAAACTAAACTTAGAACTATTGTCCACGAATTATAGATAGATAATCATATACACATTCAAATGTGATGATTCACAAATATTCATTTAAAAAACAAATACAAATACACAAAACACAATTTATATGTATATATGTGTTGACATATCCATTAAAAATAGAAAAAATAAATTACATAATTAGATACAAATTATGGCCTAATATTCATGTTTATGCTTTTATTGTGAGAAGACATACAGTGTATACACACAGCTATCATCAAGTTACATGGACACAATAACACAACAATATTATTATCAAAACACAATTATAAAAAAGTGATACTCGATTATGACTAAACATTATACTTGGACAACTATACTACACTAATTCTCAACGAAATTACCTTAGAACTCATTAGCTACGAAAACATTTTCTTTTATTTGTATATCAAAATACAGATAAATATGTTTATTTCTTTTTATGTGTTGGCTAAAAATGTATTATATGTATCATAAGATTTAAAAAAATCAACACACTAAAACATAAGTATAAAAATTTAACCCAAAATAAAATCCTGGCCTACAAAACATGGAAACCCAAATGAGTTGGGTAAACTTATTTGGGCTTGGGCTACAACAACACGCATTTGTAATAAAAATAACAATTAACATGTTTATTGTGTAATTAAAAATGTAAATATTTTCAACACTAAGAAATTACAACCGCGCATGTCTGTACATGTCTTTTCATCTTATCAAGTAATTAATACTAACCAATATTAATGATTATTAGTGTTGAAAATATATGTTCTCACTTCCGATGTTTACACACGGTTTGATAATAACAATATAAATAATCATAATCATAATAAATTAATCACAAACAAATAAACATAACAACAAACACACACAAATTCTAACAAAAAAAAAAGAGATTAGAAGATGGAAATGGTTGTGCATTGGCAGTTCTGCAGGTTCAACCGTAGATATTTGGTTACCATGAACGACAATTCAACTTTAGTTTTTGGATCAAGAAAGGCTGTGATGGAAATGGACGAAGACTTTCAACGACAAATATATGATTTTGGTATAACAATAGGGTTGCTGTGTTATGAAGAGAGTAGATTGATAAGTAAGTTAGATGAAAAGTTTGGAGAAGATGAGTTTGATGAACTTATGGAGGTTTTTCATGTCAATAGTTGGTTTTTTGTGGAAAAGTATAATATAGCAAGTGTTTAGTTTAACAATGGTGAATATCGGTTAATCAGCAGAAATGACATAGAGTTTTTGGAAGAACTCGATCAAGTCCGAATGTTTAACAGCAGAAGAAGCACAACCATGCTCAATTTGGAACAAATGATACGTCTAAGAATTACATGGCTGAGGCAACAGGCAGCAATGGTGGAACCCAATTCTAACCCTCTAGGATCCCCGATCCCAAGACGTCGTCAACTCCAACCGTGCTGTTACCAAAGTTTAAACCTGAAAGACATACTTAAAAAGTCAACATAAAGCTAGTGAGTTCATAAGTTTTACAAAGAGTTTCCATAAGTTTGAAAAGATCATATCCGTTACTACTAGGTTATGAGAACGTTAGCTAGACATTAAGTGTTTTTACTACTACGGTTGGGAACCCATTACTAAACATGTACCAATGCTGAATCCAGCCCAGATTGACTGGGTTACCGATGCCTCGATAACCCGAGAGTTAGAGACAATATTCACCCGCCCGGCATCCCCGCCGTCGAGTGGGGTTTGTGAGGCCCAATAGATCTATCCACATTTCCCTCGTTGTGCATCCCCGCACATTCATGGTTTCCTCCTGGGACTTTCCATAAAAGCCGTATAGTAATGTTAAGTAACCATAGTATAACATGACCTTTCGTAAGTAAGTATGTAGCATGTTTCTTCCCCGAAAGTAAAACCAGTAAAAGTAGGGTCGTGACACTCACGCACCCATTTCATTTTTCAAAAACTTATTCGTTTGGAATTCCTCAGGTTTTCATAAAAGAAGCATGTCTTCCGCCCCGAAAACATTTATAAAACAGTAAAAAGTGGGGTCATGAACTCACCTTAATTTCCTCGCTTAGCTAGCAAACAAAGCCTGAAATCTCGACCGACTTCCTTGTGCCCTAATACAACAAAGGACACCTTAAAGTCTAACACATATAAACCTAGCCTATTATCCGGCTAAAAGATAGTTTATCCAACTATCTAGACTCGCGGGTATTAACTCGAGTCTTAATATGCTTTAACTCGACGAACCGGTCGTGACTTATCTTACTTATGCGTTAACACACGACATAGTACCCAAGTTGCGCACTTGTCACTATTCGTGTGTACACCACGTTGGACTATTACTACAAAACGTATAACTTATCTTAAGCCGTAGCTCGTCTCGTTGGTCGGATAAATGCATTTGTCTTATATGTTTACTTTTAGGAAGATACACTTTGCAAAATATAATTCTTATTGTTATTGATTTCCAAGTAATAATAATTGCTACATTAATTCCCAAAATCCGACATTTAAAGTATTCAAAACTTTGCTTTTTGTAAAAATAGTTCCCAAGTAAAATGTTTATATGTTTTTAAATACCAACAATACACATTATTTAGATACCGAAAACCTTTCGAAAACTCGTAATACCTGACGTTCAGCGAAACTATATAGATATATATATATATATATATATATATATATATATATATATATATATATATATATATATATATATATATATATGTTTTGAAAATATTGTCCGGGATTTACTTATTATTGTTAAACATATCTTTTGTCAAAACGTCACTATTTTGCATAACTACACTTATCATGACACTTAGGGAACATCATTTATAAAAATATGCGACAAATTACATTTTCGTTGCGCCTTGGATTTTATAAAAATTTGGGCAGAGTTTCCTTTGTTTTCGTACAAACCAGGCAACACAAGTCGCCTACAATTTTCCCAAAAATCAATATCCGATACAAGACTTTATACGTTTCGACAACTTCTCATATAAAGACACGACAATATATATATATATATACATATATATATATATATAATAGTCCAACCAATTTAGTCCGATATCGATTTTATAAGTCACACCTTTTATATCCAAAACCAATATCAATCTTTCAATTTACACCTATCGATTGTTATCTATCCGGTTCATTCGCGTGTTAAACGCCTATTTTATTTATGTTTATAATCTACTAATATATGTTACTATATATATTATAATTACAACAATAAATAGAATGAAATGATTTATACCATAATCGTAAGCGTGTTCCGATCTACGCGTTAGCCGGTACCGAAACTAACTGCCGTGTGCTTGACTATTCTGACCCGCGTGACCGAGGTTGACCGCTTGACTGCACCGCCTGACCCGAGTCTTATGATCTGAATGGAACCCAAGCACAAAGCTGACCGATAACCAGATCTGATCGGCAGTTGACCAGACCCCAGACCCGAGCCCGGACGCATCCAAGACTGAACCTGACCTGACCCGAGTTAAACCGAGACACGGACCAGACCAGCGACCAAAACCCGAACCAGACTACAACTCAAACCGGGAACCCAACACCATCTGCTATTAGACCCCAAAACCGAACCACTCTAAGCCGCCGCAAACAGCATCACGACCAAGCAGCACCAGGCTGAACCAAAACCCACCAAACCTGAGAAACCCCAAACAAACCCAACCTGGCCCGACTCGTGACCAAGACCCGGAGCTGCAACCAGAACTCGTCCGACCCGACCCCCAACCTGCACCCATCGAACCCACGAAGCCTTAACCCGGATCTGCAAACCATGACCACAAAGCAGCTCGTTTTCTACACAAAACACCATGAAACCACCACAAAGCTCCTGATGAGCTGTTCCTGCGTCTGTGTTCGGACCCAACAGCCGCCGCGCCACCACCACCAAGGCTGTGGTGGTCGGCCGCTGGTTAGTGAGAGGAGGAGAGGGAGATTGGTGAGGGGGCAGCTCGTGAAGAAAGAGAGAGAGAGAGAGAGAGAGAGAGAGAGAGCAGAGAGAGGGATCGTGAGGTTGAGGGAGAGGGGTTTAGAGAGAGAGTAGAGAGAGAGTGGTCTTGTGGCTGCTCAAAAAATGGAGGAGGAGGAAGAAGAAGCTTCTTTTTATACTTAGGGTTAGGGTTCGGTAGGTTATTACCGCGTATCGAACTCGTTTTAAACGTAAACGTCTCGGTTTCTGTTTTGGTTTGAAATTAAATTACAAGAGTTAGTCGGTTGCGTTCGTAATTAAAAATAATAATAAACCAAGTAAAAATATATATATTCCCGTCGCCTGGCACGTGCGTTCGACATACGCGTTGACATCGCGTTAATTAAATCGGTCGCAGTTTCTATTGTTAAAGCGATCAGTAAACCTCCGAAACTTTATAATTAACAATATTTAAAGTAAAAAAAATTATTTCACATAATAAAAATCACATCAGTATAAATCGGAAGTTGCCGGTTGTCACATCCTCCCCATGTTACAGAAATTTTGTCCTCAAAATTTGAGGTAGGATATCATCCAAGAACCAATGGTAGTACAACAAAAAAAAATTAACAGGCTTGCTGGTACAAATGGCACGAGATAAAGTTCCAAAATCAACTGAATGCAAAGTGTAGATAATAACTCTGTCAACAAATACTATTGGCGCACCTCAAACGAAGCAACTAGTGCACCAACTTTTTCATTACACACCACAAGGTGCTATATCAAATTTCAACAATTCGATTCAACTGAAGTGTCGACTTTAAAGAAACTCATAGACGAAGTATCAAAGGATTCATTGCCCACAATGGCCTGACACATCAAGATTAGAAAACAAGCATTACGAGCAACGTAATGATAAAACAAATCACTAATGAAACAATTGTTTGATGCGAAGCCCCACAATGAACCTTCACAGGTTTAAAGAATTAAAATATGCAGCAGTTGACAGGTGTACAAAAATACGTGTCTAACTCTATGGAAAAAATAAGGAATCAACAAAAATTAGATTTCTTTACGATAAAATGTTGAAGACCATAAAGACAAAAGAAGAGAGATGTAAATCGTGTCCAAAGATATAACTAGGTTATAAAACAGAAACCTTAGAAGCTCAAGAAACAAGATCAAGATCTTAAACTGGTTTAAGAAAAGCAAAGTCACAAATGACACGAACATGGGAGAATTGGCAATCACGTCCGCAACAACAAAAGAATGAATAACCCTTATCCATTATTTTTTTATATATATATATATATATATAAATATATACAACAACACATAGGATACCCTCACGGTAGAACTTCCTAGAACTATCAAGTGCCTGTAATTTGCAATAACGCGACGTCTGCGTTATTAGAAATTTACCTCACCAGATCATCCTATTAACCTCCATCATAAGTTATATCACGAGCACTAGTTACATTCATATAATAACACGTATATATAAAATAATATAATGTTCGTCGTGTGCACCACTTTTCCTAGTGCTCTTCCCGTCCACATTCAAGCTTCGCAGTATCATCGGCAAAACGAGGTACCTCATCAAGACGCCTTCGGCCCAAACCGACCTTGACGACATAGCATACTCCGAACCCGGGATGCGAGACCGCAAATGCCACAACAATCCCTATGCCAACTCGTCCAACTAACGTGACACGTGTGAGCGTTGTAGATACGTCCAAGCTTGAGTCGACAACCATTGGCGATACGTATTATATATACTTTACATAAATACACATAGTATATAAACAAGTAAATTGTTCCTCATACCAAGAAACAATGACTCAGCTAACGCTATGTGAATAAACACTCTGATATCTAAAGCAATGACTCGCCAGACACTAGTGAGGTACACCTAGCCATCACGTGCTATTACCCTTTCTATATGCACTTATAGAAAAATAATGATTTCCTATTCACATAAGAAAAATAAATGTTCCTTACGCCGAAGGAATGTCCGCTGAGCTAGTGTAACACATTAATAGTCATGTAACTTGTTTGGCAACGGTTGGAATTCTAGTTCCTAGGCGTTCATACTAAATATTGTGTCTTAGAAATTTTGGTCCCTATCTCGAAACAAACTCAGGTTAAAGCCTAGATATCTACACAGACACCTAATTCGCTAAAACCTATGGCTCTGATACCAAACTGTCACACCCCGACTTTTCCCTTGTCGGTTGTGACGTTTGGTGCCTTTGCCAACGCAGCGGAAAGTTGCATCTAAGACTCTTACTTCCTGAACGCCAATTCTAATCCTCTAGGATCCCCGATACCAAGACGTCGTCCACTCCAACCGTGTAGTTACCAAAGTTTAAACTTGAAAGACATACTTAAAAAGTCAACATAAAGCTGGTGAGTTCATAAGTTTTACAAAGAGTTTCCATAAGTTTGAAAAGATAATATCCGTTACTACTAGGTTATGAGAACGTTAGCTAGACGTTAAGTGTTTTTACTACTACGGTTGGGAACCCATTACTAAACATGTACCAATGCTGAATCCAGCCCAGATTGACTGGGTTACCGATGCCTCGATAACCCGAGAGTTCGAGACAATATGCACCCGCTCGACATCCCCGCCGTCGAGTGGGGTTTGTGAGGCCCAATAGATCTATCCACATTTCCCTCGTTGCGCATTCACGCACATTCATGGTTTCCCCCTGGGACTTTCCATAAAAGCCGTATAGTAATGTAAGGTAACCATAGTATAACATGACCTTTCGTAAGTAAGTATGTAGCATGTTTCTTCCCCGAAAGTAAAACCAGTAAAAGTAGGGTCGTGACACTCACGCACCCATTTCATTTTTCAAAAACTTGTTCGTTTGGAATTCCTCAGGTTTTCATAAAAGAAGCATGTCTTCCACCCCGAAAACATTTATAAAACAGTAAAAAGTGGGGTCATGAACTCACCTTAATTTCCTCGCTTAGCTAGCAAACAAAGCCTAAAATCTCGACCGACTTCCTTGTGCCCTAATACAACAAAGGACACCTTAAAGTCTACCACATATAAACCTAGCCTATTATCCGGCTAAAAGATAGTTTATCCAACTATCTAGACTCGCGGGTATTAACTCGAGTCTTAATATGCTTTAACTTGACGAACCGGTCGTGACTTATCTTACTTATGCGTTAACACATGACATAGTACCCAAGTTGCGCACTTGTCACTATTCGTGTGTACACCACGTTGGACTATTACTACGAAACGTATAACTTATCTTAAGCCATAGCTCGTCTCGTTGGTCGGATAAATGCATTTGTCTTATATGTTTACTTTTAGGAAGATACACATTGCAAAATATAATTCTTATTGTTTATGATTTCCAAGTAATAATAATTGCTACATTAATTCCCAAAATCCGACATTTAAAGTATTCAAAACTTTGCTTTTTGTAAAAATAGTTCCCAAGTAAAATGTTTATATGTTTTTAAATCCCAACAATACACATTATTTAGATACCAAAAACCTTTCGAAAACTCGTAATACCTGACGTTCAGCGAAACTATATAGATATATATATATATATATGTTTTGAAAATATTGTCCGGGATTTACTTATTATTGTTAAACATATCTTTTGTCAAAACGTCACTATTTTGCATAACTACACTTATCATGACACTTAGGGAACATCATTTATAAAAATATGCGAAAAATTCCATTTTCGTTGCGCCTTGGATTTTATAAAAATTTGGGCAGAGTTTCCTTTGTTTTCGTACAAACCAGGCAACACAAGTCGCCTACAATTTTCCCAAAAATCAATATCCGATACAAGACTTTATACGTTTCGACAACTTCTCATATAAACTACTTATTTTTCATAAAGACATGACAATATATATATATATATATATATATATATATATATATATGGTGGGGTTAGCATACAAAAGAGGTGTTTTGTAAGAAGGGTGAGAAGGAAAAATAACCATTAGATCAACTTAATGAAGGGATGAGATGAGATGATAGTAGTGGCAATTTTGTAATATGTGTTATAATTATATTAGATAAATTAAGGTTATAGGGGTAGATGTGTAATATTACACCTCTTAATTAATAAAACCCATTTAATTCACATAATAATAACAACCGTATTTTTAGCTTGAATATCGGATAATTTAACACCCTCTTCACCTTGATTATTGGATAATTATTACACCTCTCAACTTCCTTATCACCTAAAAATGGCAACTTCCTTTTCCTAAATCAGAATATATCAATGAAGATTCAAAGGATGTGTTTAATCTTCTTTGTACTAGGTTTTCATCATAAAGTGTTTTATATTTAAAAGTTTGTATTTTAGGGGAAAGTTCTTATTGTTTTTTATTGTGTGTTTTATGTTTAAAGTAAATAAAAAAACACTTGGTTGTGTGTTTAAAGTTCTTATTGTTTTTCATTGTGTGTTTTATATGTAATTGTTAGTGTGTTTTATGCTTAAAGTCAATGTCACTTTTGTTGCTCCAATGGTATATGTAGTCGTAAAACACCTCATGAAAATAAATCCCATCATTAACCAACGTAAAATACAAAACACTTTCATGGATATCTTCTTTATGAATTTGAAAAAATGTATACTAGATTAACACAAAACTAAAAACAACGATTTATAATAAGTTGTATGTGTATTTTTAGGGATGAAAATTTTGAAATAAAAATCCCAACAATCATTCCATATATATGAAAAATTCATATTCGTCTGTTTTGAAAAAAAAAATAATTTAAATTTGAATTTAATATCCCTGTAATTACTCTTAAAATAATAAAAGATTTAAATTTAATAAGATAATTATTTATCTAAATTTACTTATTTATCCTTCACCTTAGTGCCACGTGTCACTATGAGATTCCTTCTTACCCTACTCACAATATAAGGTTTTTGTATGGGAACCCTTATATATATATATATATTATAGTCCAACCAATTTAGTCCGATATCGATTTTATAAGTCACGCCTTTTGTATCTAATACCAATATCAATCTTTCAATTTACACCTATCGATTGTTATCTATCCACTTCGTTCGCAAGTTAAACGCCTATTTTATTTGTGTTTATAATCTACAAATATATGTAACTATATATATTATAATTACAACAATAAATAGAACGAAATGATTTATACCATAATCGTAAGCGCGTTCCGATCTATGCGTCAGCCGGAAACTAACTGCCTTGTGCTTGACTATTCTGACCCGCGTGACCGAGGTTGACCGCATGACTGCACCGCCTGACCCAAGTCTTATGATCTGAATGGAATCCAAACACAAAGCTGAGCGATAACCAGATCTGATCGGCAGTTGACCAGACCCCAGACCCGAGCCCGGACGCATCCAAGACTGAACCTGACCTGACCCGAGTTAAACCGAGACACGAACCAGACCAGCGACCAAAACCCGAACCAGACTACAACTCAAACCGGGAACCCAACACCCTCTGCTATTAGACCCCATAACCGGACCACTCTAAGCCGACGCAAACAACATCACGACCAAGCACCAGCAGGCTGAACCAAAACCCACCAAACCTGAGAAACCCCAAACAAACCCAACCTGGCCCGACTTGTGACCAAGACCCAGAGCTGCAACCATAACTCGTCCGACCCGACCCCCAACCTGCACCCATCGAACCCACGAAGCCTTGACCCGGATCTGCAAACTATGACCACAAAGCAGCTCGTTTTCTACACAAAACACCATGAAACCACCACAAAGCTCCAAATGAGCTGTTCCTGCGTCTGTGTTCGGACCCAACAGCCGTCGCGCCACCACCACCAAGGCTGTGGTGGTCGGCCGCTGCTTAGTGATAGGAGGAGAGGGAGATTGGTGAGGGGGCAGCTCGTGAAGAAAGAGAGAGAGAGCAGAGAGGGATCGTGAGGTTGAGGGAGAGGGGTTTAGAGAGAGAGTAGAGAGAGAGAGGTCTTGTGGCTACTCAAAAAATGGAGGAGGAAGAAGAAGCTTCTTTTTATACTTAGGGTTAGGGTTCGGTAGGTTATTACCGCGTATCGAACTCATTTTAAACGTAAACGTCTCGGTTTCTGTTTTGGTTTGAAATTAAATTACAAGAGTTAGTCGGTTGCGTTCGTAATTAAAAATAATAATAAACCAAGTAAAAATATATATATTCTCTTTCTTCAAAGCCGGTCGTAGAAATTAAATTACACATGCGTTCGACGCACGCGTTGACATCGCGTTAATTAAATCGGTCATAGTTTCTATTGTTGAAAACGATCAGTAAACTTCCGAAACTTTATAATTAACAATATTTAAAGTAAAAAAAATTATTTCACATAATAAAAATCATATCAGTATAAATCGGAAGTTGCCGGTTGTCACATTAATAAATTGAGTAGAAGTAATTGTATAAGTATTACCTTGGAACAGGTGTGACATCCTTTTCACTACAACTTTCATTTATACAGGTACAAATTTCTCTTTCTTCAAAACCTCCACCCATACCATTTGGCTCATACAAAACATATTTTATATTTACCTTATCATCACACTTTGGTCAAGCCATATAAAACCACCCAAAATTCTTGTGTATTTCAATAACAGTTCCTAAAATAATGAGATGTTTAACCTGTGTAGATTAAATAAACATTAGTAAGTTGTTATTATCTATACATATAATAAAATTATAAAAGTTTATGAGAACTTTATGTTTATTACCTCTAAAATCTCCCAGATATCACCTATGTTACAGTAAGGATTGTTAACCAAAAAATCATTCTCTGTAACAGAAAAAACTTGAAGACCAGCAAAGGATGCACTTGATAGTGTATCATAGGTAGGACATTGAATCAACCTTGCACTTTTTTAACAGCATCTAGTTAAATACAATGTTTAAAAAAATAAATTTTAAAGTATTATTTGAAATGAAAAAAAACAATAAAGGCAACCTTCTTTTTTAAACATTGATGAATTCAGTTGGTTCATTAATAAAAAGCCTTGGAATCCCAAGATAGGTTGAAACATAGGGAGTATCTACATAAATAACATTTGAATATAAATATCATTATAATAAATACATACTTATATAATATTTCAATATCTAATATAAGTAGATTGAAAACGAAAAAATAAGTTATAAATTTGTAGTAATAACTAACCATTGAAATATGACGCCAATCCAAATTGCAAAATCACAACCAAGGGTTCACAATTGCTATGGTTATGTAAATATGTACTCATCTGACTGGCAATATTATCCCATAATTTCAAACAAATAACACGTCCCCTAAACAAAATTGTAAAATTACATATGAAAAATATAGTTAACAACAAAATGTATAAGTTATGCCCAAAACATAATAATTATAGTCCGAATTAAGATATAACAATTACAACTTACTCTGAATCTTCAATCTCCAAATGCATACGATTTTTTGGTTTGAAAGAACCCTTTATTTTACTATCATCGTAATTCTTTACAGTCTTAACGTAACCAATGACATCTGTAAAAAGTTATTGAAACTAATATTATTAGTCCTATACATAGGTATAATTATAAAAATAAATATTTAATCTGATGTATACATATATAAAAAGAAAAAATACCTATCGAGTAATTTGTAAACAAATCCTTTTCTATTATGGAATCAAAAGGTAAAAATCGAAAACCATATTCATCACCAATAAAATCAAAACAGGTTAAAAGTTGAGTAAGCTGAGTGAAAAAGATTTTCTTTCCATGTGAACCAATGTTCATATTTGAAAGACTCATATCTACACGAACATATTTAATTATGTAAGCATGCTTATCATGTAAATAACTTTCAAACATGTCAACAAATTTACTATGAATAAGAGCTTGAACTCTATCACCCTGCAAAAAAAAAAAAAAAAAAAAAAAAAGGTATATGTTATTGTTAAAGTTAAAGAAAGTAAACTGTATAAGACAATTTATAAGTCGCCTATAGAATATATAAGTATTACTGTGACACCCGGCAAATTCTGGTTAACAACGTTGTCTAGATTAAAGTCTACCTTAGCGAGTCACGCGTACATTATACTTAACGAGGGTTAGCTAGATAGCTAGATAGGACATACGTGCATTGTTGTGAGTTAATATGTGATTACATGATTAGTGAACCTCGGACGTTGGTGAATAATAAACTTACGTGTCTCGGTGATATCTGACAAACTTATGTGAAAACCATACGTGATTATGTGAACCTAAACCGAACACGTTAATAAAAATTATTAAAAGTGGGGCATGAGGTTGGTTGGGGTCTTAAAACATGGGGTTACGCTTGGTATGGCCCAAAATAATGAAAACATCAAAGAAAACAGGCTATACAACAAACTGGGCCGCTCAAAACGGATTAAACCATTCCGAACGGCCATTCACAATTCCAAACGGGTGTTCACAATTCCGAACGGGTGTTCACAATTCCGAACGGGTGTTCGGAACACGCTGACGTGGTTAAACCGCCTTAAACTACTATTTAAGCAACCTTAAGCCTCTTGTATCTCCTAAACTCAAACCCTAATCGCCCCTACTGCCCTATTTACGAATTATTAACCCTAAACCACCTGCTAAAGCTAAAGAACATCAATCGGGAAGCTTGGAGAGCGTTCGGTTGGTTGTTTTGGAGTGTTTGTGGTATAATCTTCATTCCCTTATGTTTTAATCTTCTTTAAATTGTCTTAAAACATCAAAATCTTGTTTGTCCAGGTCTGAAAGTATTTTATAAAAGTTAAAACATGATGATTACGAAGATTAAAAGGGTCAAGCACATTGTTATATAATGAATGTTATATGTTTTGCATGATTATGCATGTTCTTGATGTTTTAGACTTCTAGGGTTTGTGAATAATGATGTTTGTGATGTATAATTAGGGTTTTGATCAGATGTGGTTCTTACTAATGTTGTATGATGATTATTAGGTGTTATTGATTGATAATATACAACTAGGGTTTGATATAATTGATAATATTGGACAGATTCTGAATGTCGATTTGTAGGGCCTGTTTCGTGGCTTGAAAATAATTGGTTTGATCGATTCTTTGCCTGAATAGATTGTACATAGTCTTAGCTTTTTAGAATGGGCAAAATCATCTGATTTGGATGTCGTTTGATATGTTTTTGGAATTTTCATTTAAAATAGGTCAGGTCAGAATTTCGGGTATCAAACTGAGTCAACTTTGAAACATCATAAATCAAGTTTTATAAAGAGTTGAGTTGTGAAATTTTTACAGAAGGTTAATATTGGAGTAATATGAGTTTTCCAAGTGGATTCATCCCGTTTGGATGAATACACAATTTTTGGGAATTTATCTACCAAACTGACCTGTTAGGAAGGTTTTCTGAACATAGATGTATTAGACGAATTTTAATTATTTTTGTGTTTGGATTTAAGACAAAAACAAAATAGGTATTGTTAAATGAATCCCAAAGAAAATTCAGTAAAAATTTGGGAGGTTAACTCACTGATTTGCTATTTTAAATAAATTCGTTTTGATGGCGCACAATCTGTCCTGAAAACACAGATTGTGTATTATGTGCTTATGTGATTAATTGAGGTCTTAGGTGGTATGGAATTGACATGTAACTGAAGTACACTTGTCTGAGACACATACGGAATGTAGAAACCAATTGTAACCAACGTATTCACCAACGGGTCCGTAGGATTTACTTATGCATGTAGATTCACTAGGTGTCACTTACACGCTTTTGAACATTTAAAACGCCTTGGACAAACGAGTTATATGGTGTAATGATATTACGCCTATACTCACTTAATGACACTGTTATTAGGGTGTCGGTAGCATATATCACTTGCTGATCGGATTCTTTGCTTGCACGTTAAGGTGAGTTTACGGCCCCTCTTTTAACTGGTTTCACTTTTCGGGGGAGAAAACATGTGTTAAAACTTATGTTTGGTAACTACTGTCATACTATGGGTTTCCATGGTTTACTATACGATCTTTGGAAGTCCCGGGGGAACCATGAATGTGCGGGTTAGCACAACGGGGAAATGTGAATAGCGCTAATGGGAGTGACCAACCCCGCTCGTCGGCTTGGAGGGTCGGCGAGTGCATATTGTCTCAAACAGGAACAACAGGTTTACTATTCGGGCACGACATCTGGTTTGCGAGTTAGTAATGGTTTTCCAATCATAGTAGTAACAAAACATACGCCTAGCTAGCGTACTTTGGTTTTCGATTTGTTATAGTATGGACAAGTTGAACTTGGTACTGTGATTACAAAACCTGTAAACTCACCAGCATTTTTGTGCTGACGTAAACTTTTACATGTTTTCTCAGGTCGCTAAGGTAGCACAATGGAACTAGGGCGCACGCGTCTGCACGGCGTCTAGTTAGGATTGCATGGTTTTCAAACATTGAACATTTGGTTTACTTTTGGATTATGTTTTGAGAATAAGCTTCCGCTGTAACTGGAGATTTAAACTATGTTTTTGAAATTGCATATGTTAATTTAGACTTGTTTATTGTGATCGTTGGTTTGGATCCTGTTTTGTCACGCGCCTCGCAGTAAAACTCCGCAAGTGGATTTTGAGGGTGTGACAATTACGTTTTCATCCATTAACACCATTTCAATGGAATAATCCTTATTAGTATCATTCTTTGATTGTTCACGCCAAATTGTTAAGACTCTCGCCTTAATAATAATATCCTCTTGACCATATCGAAGTTGGTCAAACAATGTTATCGTTTCACCCTCCATAAGCATTTGTAAATAACCAGTAAAAAAAATTTAAATATAAATTAAATGTTTTACAAACATAAAAAATCTATATATCTAATAATATTATTCTATTAACTTTGATATTTTACTAAAAAAAAAAAAAAAAAAAAAAAAACGATGAACAACACAAATTGAAAAATATAAAAACATATTAGATATTGTTTTGTATAATAAACTAATAGAAAAAAGAAATGTGAAACAGATAATTCGTCTTAATTCATAAAAGTTAATAACAAACAAAAAATTGAAAAATATAAAAATAAAAATAAAAATCTATAATATAGAACCTGTTAACTCAAATGCCTGGAAGGAGAAAACTTAAGATTGTCGTTAAAATGAATAATGGTGTTCAATTCTTATAGGAGAAGAAATCTATGTTAATTATTGTAATAAATATAAACTATTTTGGAAATAGAAGATTAACATTAAATTGAATGAAATGGTAATAATTAAAATTGTTTAACCGAATATGTTTACAAAAATAAATATTTACACGTTTATTTCATAATTATATAAAAAAACAGATTAATAAACGTAGATTTTAAACTTTATAAAATATAAATAAAAAATATGAAATTATAATAACACTAATAATTGTCTAATTGTATATATAATATTATACGTATTTTTGTTTTAATAAATATAATTTAACCAAATATAATGATGATAGTATATATTTGAATTATAAGCAATATGTAATATTATTTAGCCATTATCTACATCTACATTCTACTATAATAAAATCATTTTTAATATAGATTTTCAACTTCTAAATTTCTATGTTAGAGAACCGTGTGTACACACGGCAGGTCCTCAAGTATTGTTATCTCTTTAACATAACCGATAACATCCAACATAACAAAAAATTTGTATTGTTAAATACGTATATACATAACATAAATTAAACAAAAAATTATTTAAATCCTAAATGTAAACACTATATGTAAACGTACCTAGTGAGTAATTTTCGAAAACAACATTATCTATATTTGATTCGAAGGGAAAAAATCAAAGACAGTAGACATCACTAACAAAATTAAAACACCTCAAAACTTGAGTATACTTATTGAATAATAAACTTAAAAACATAATATAAAATAGACCTAACAATTAAAAAATCGTTAGCACAGTTCCTAATAATAAGAAACTATTAAGAATGTAATATCTTTGCTATAAACAGTAATTTGAAATGAAAATGTTAGGTTGAATACAAAAAAATTGATATTTAGAATATAGTTATAGAATAATAATAACTTATATTTTTAGAATATAATACAAAAATTATGTATTATTTTCAAAACGATTGTACTCACTTCTTAAAAAAGATATGTTAAAAATATATATAAATATAGATATATACCTATTCTTTTATATATGTATATAAATATAAATATTTTAGATTTTATAGTGACATATAAAACGATGGTTATGAGTTGACATAAACCTTATACTTACTTCCACCAGTCAATTGATTTCCTATGTTGGTTGATTTCCCAAAATGCAAGTGTAAACAGCATTCAACTTATACTTACTTCCACCACTTCAAAGGTTTCTGTTTTGTATCATCTGACTTTTCATAGCCAGGTTATGTTTACACATTTAATATTTGAAATTTATAGAAGAATGTCCAACTTTGGAAGAATTGTTTCTGTCATCAAAGTTGTAAACAATTTGTTTTGTAGTTTCATTATCGCGGATGGCGGAGTTTGAAAATGCTACACAATGCTTACGGTTTTAAAACGAATGTAATACTAAAATGTGGTGATGTGTGTATGAGTTATATAGATATAGTATACATTGTTTAGTTTAAAAAGTTATTAAAAACTTAAATCAAATTTTAATTTGAAGATACACGGATTTTATTATTATTTATTATATTATGCATATTCCATAGTCTAATATAGTATTTAATATGATTAATATGATTGACCATAGTTACAGGAAAATTGTTAACTAAATTTCAAAAAAAAAAAAAGTGGCTTATTTTAAGATTAGAAAGTGCTAAGTTAAGAATTTAAGATTCATTCAAGGTAGCACATTAAATATGATTAATACCGTAGTTATTTTGAAATCACCTATATAGGACTATTACACATTACATTTAAATCCATTGCAATAAACTTGTAACCAAGGACGTATAACTGTTAATACGAACAAATCATTATATAATGAATAACATAACACAACAATATTCGTATCCAGAACAAATTTATAGTTCTCAAGAACAAAGCATTATAATAAAAAACCAAAAATCATGCAGCAAGTTTAAAACCAATATGTTCAAAAGAAAACACATACGTCAAAACCAGAATGTTTCAAAACCAGAAATCAAAAAAATATTACAATAATATTATTTCGATAAACTTTCTCTAGAGATAACCCGGAATTCTTCAATTTAGTTCATTGTAATATCCACTACCTCTTGCTCCTGATACTTGCTAACAAACAACTTACGATGAATTGCCGACCACTTGAATAGGTAAAGTTTACCAATTGAAATACCTTCAGCGTCAATAAAATTACGCCATCCAATAACATTGAACCTATCGAGGTAATTTTATCGAAATAATTATGTATGAATTTTCAAAATAATTAGAAATGAACAAATGTGATTTCAAAATTAAAGAAACAAACCTTGGAGTGCCATCAACAACTTCTATGTTGATAGGAGCATTCCAAAGATTACCATTGATAAATTTATCTTCAACTTCATATTTTTGTTTAACCAATAAGTTCAGCTATATTGTTTGGAATAACCTGTATAAATAAAAGAAATATGAACAAATTAATTTATAAACAAATCTACATGTCTACATATATTTATATAGATGTAAATAGCATATATATGTAAACATACCAGGTCGTTAGTAACATTGCAAGAAAACCCTGGTATTGCAGGATAGTAATGGAAGTTACTCATTTCATAGGGTGATTTGTTATGTTCTTCATTATTGCCAGTAGATAAAATTTTAAAAACCTTCATTTGTCGGCCACTTTTGCTAAACGTTGTAACTTTGAATGTCAAATTATCCATTAAATCAAAGCATATACCAACAGTTAAACGTAAGTCACTCATAAACTTCAACCAACCATCAGTAAAGCAGACATTGCTACCAATGTTATGTATTTGCACATTCCACTGAAACTCATCAGATACATACAATACAACTGGAATAGAAGGGAGACCAATTGCAAAGTGATTATTAACAAATGAACTTGGTATAACCTGAAAGATTGATATACAAATAGTATATAAAATTAATTAAAAATTAATTAATAAAAATTAATTCTTTAAGATTAGTAGCAAATTAAGGAATAGAATGCTTACAGGAGGGGTAGTTAACTCATGTTCTATGATTTTGAAAAAGGAATTTCTGACTTGCTTATAAGGAGAATGGTTGTAGTACTTTATCAGGAAAGTCTTATGGACAATATAACTGAAAATAACAACAAATGTGCCAAAATCTAAATCGTTGACAACGTTTGACCATCCATCAGTAAAGGCAAGTATATCTTCAATCAGCTGGACATGAACAGACCAAGATTTACACGTAACAGTTGTTACGGTCAGGACTTTGTTATCGAGTTTATTGATAGAGAAAAACTTATTCATTGTTGGAGGGATTGTCTGAATATAATAAAATCATATTTACTTCTATTAGTGTTTTAATTTTGCTCAAACTTTTTAAATAAATAATGTTAGTGAAAAAACATCAAAAAACAAAACATGATAAAACATACCAAAACTGAAGTAGAAGGGTCATAGAGAACCTTAAAAACCTGATTTGCATTGTGATACGACATCTTGGATATTCTGCATTTTTTCAAGTTTACGCAAGATCAATGATTAACCAAATGTTATGTTTTTAATAATAAAGATATGAAAATAACAACCATAAAACAGAATTTGAACGAAGAGAATACTAATACTAATCGAATATATGGATAACACAAAATCTATAATCCATATATATATAATCTAAATCTATATAATGAAAATAATGAAGTTGAAAGTACCTTGTATAGACTAACAGATAAAAAATGATTGAATTGAGACAGAATAAAGAGTCTGATGAATGAAGTAATTGGTATTGGTAAGAAATTATATAGTGTTTCGATACCGACTTGGATTTTTAGAAAGATTATAAATATAATTAATGATACGTAAATATGATGTTAAATTAGCAAAATACAATAATTTACTAAATTTTAATATTATTTTTAAAATAAATTCAATCTATATTCTATCAAATTTAGGTAAACATTGTCATGTAAAACAAAATAATCTTCTGGAATGAAAGTTTCAGAATCTCTAATACTTGGCGCCTAAGTGTAAATCAATTCCATTCTATCATTCCATCATACCCGCAAATGATTAAATATCAAATCATCAAATTCCTTATTGTATGCCACGTAAAAAGGAAAGTAAATATCTTTTTTTTGGAAAACATTGAATCTCTTTCTTTTTGTAGTATTAATCAAACGGATCATTACAAAATCCGAACCAAAAAATCCACCTCCATCGGATCAAAAATAAAAAACAGACAGCAACATTTTGAATATCCAACATATAACTAATCCTTAAGAACACAATAAGAATAATGATGAACTTTCAGACCAAATTGAACAATGAGGATCATACTTACCAAAGCTCAAACATAAACCTCTAAAAACAACAAACATCTCGGCCATATAATCATCAAAATAACCATTCCATCCAAATCTACATAAAACAATGTACCTTTCACAGTTGATTAGTAACAAACTTAGATTGAATGGATATGGAAATTATATTAAAAACAAATTTGAATAACAAAGATAGGAACATCAGCAACAACTTTGATACAAATAGTTTAGAGGTTTTTTTATTTAAATATGAAGGACATTTCTTTATACAACAAATCTGCATTAAGTCGATTAAGGAGGATATCTAATTAGTAAAAACATATATCAATTTGTTACATGATTTAGAGTATTCAATACATACATATGATAGAGTAAAAAAGAATGATTAATGAAACAGATTTTTGAAATACAAAGAAAGTGCAAATTCTTAACACAATCTGAATACTTGATTGAAGATGATGAATGAGAAATTTAAGTTTGAATGATAAAACAAATGAGAAAATGAATGAGATATAAACGGGTTTAGGCAACAATTAGAAGTAAACGGGTGTATTCATACCCGGGTATTTGGATGCAAAATTTCGGAGCATGGATCGGATCTTTTTTCCTGAACCCAAGTTAAATAGTTAGAATCCTCAAAATCTAGAGGGGGTGGCACACCAATAGTTACTCCTTTATCATATATAAGGATAGATTTCTAATATTTGTAATAGAAATAAACTATTAATTAACCAAATGATTAATTATACGAATAATCAAACTATCAAACACCACAAATAACCGAATTTCAAAATAAACAATTATTCAATGTCAGATGATTAAGAAATACCCCAAAAAAAAACAAACCACCATACGACTTCGTCTTATAACCAACTATCCTGAAAACTACTTCTATATCTTTGGAGATTCCAAATTCGCTGTAGCTTTGATATTCGATGATATACGTTAAAATATACATATTTTAGTCCCCGATTAAACTCCCAAATTATGCGTTTTTGACCATAATTGCACGAATTCGGTACTTAATCGCTTCATATGTTTATTGCAGGTCTTAAACGACGTCCCACGAGAAAAGTCGAAGAAACTGGGCGCAAAACGGACAAGACGGAAAGTTTCTGCAAAAATCAGCCAAGTCTGGAAAACGTGCACGGCCGTGCACCTCAGGTGCACGCCCGTGCGGACTTGCTTGGCTCGGACACAGATGAGCTGCACTGCCAGTGCGACCTGGCGTGCAGCTGATGTTCCCGGGCACCCTGATCAGCACTGCTGTGCGGGTGCCCGTGCGACTCAACTTCCCGGGTGCACTGCCAGTGCACCAGGCAGTGCACCCCAGCACCCGGCCACCACCAGACCCGCACGCCCGTGCACCCTAGGTGCACGGCCCTGCGGAATATCTAGATATTTCCAGAAACGACTCAGCCACTTGCCCACTTGCACGTCAACTCATCTTGATAAAGTGCACGGCCGTGCACTTTAGGCGCACGGCCGTGCACAAAAGCAGAGTTTCTATAAAAACAGAGCATAACCCACTGATCAGATATTGGGTGATCTCTGGGCGATTTAGGGCGATTTTCTGGACCAAGGAGCTGCTGCAAAGGCGAGGAACAAGCTCGGGAACTCATCCGAATCATCTATCATCATCCAATCCATCACAATCAAGTTTTATGGTTTGATCAATTAAGCTTTTAGTTGATTCAAATCTGTTTATTTTAGCTTGTTTGTGTTGTTTATGTATTACATTATAGTCTAGTAATCATGTTTAGTAATCGTTAGTAGAAAAAACAATCGTTAGTATGTAATCATGTTTTGTATAAATTTGGCGTTTTTCATGATTAGATCTTGATGATCATAGCGCAACCTTGTTTCGTTGTTGTTGGATTTGTAGCTGCATTTGAATGACTTTGGCAATTGTCGAATGTGTTAGGCGGATAAATGTTGAAAAGCCATCCATTTAATCGTCCGGTAGTAGACTAGTTAACTTGTTAAATAGTTTATGCCATGAAACTGTAACCGGGTATTGGTTTGGTTAAAGTCAGTCAAATAACGGTTAAAAATGCTTGCCGGCACGTAAAAGGGTTTTAAAAGCCTAATGGTGCCGTTACTAGTCTTTGACACGGTTAATGATCTTTGGTAGTTATTTTGGTAAAAATAGCGATCTTAGTAGATCTGGGTTCAAAGTTGGTAAAATGGAATAGGTTGTGAAATGCTCCACTTTATGCTAGTTTAGGTGGCTGTATTGTGTATTCGGTATCGCTTTCCTGAATTAGTGAGGTTAGAATACTCTTAACAGATGACTAACTTATCTTTAGAAGATCTGCATGAGATCATATCAGCTGCTAGCTAATAAAAGACTTGAAGTGGTTAACGTGTGTATTCGTGTTAGCTTTCTGTATAGTTGTCATGTTAGGATGCCCGAAAGGGACACTAACTGTTGGAAAACGGGAATGTTGATCACACGCCTGTATTACTTATTATATGTAGATGACATGCTAAGATTGGTATATTATAGTTTATATAGTTATATTTTTTATTTGGAGTCTTATATATGTCATTTAGGTATTTTAGAATTAATCTAGTTTAATACAACAAACTTTCACTATCTTTTCTTACCGGTAAATCGGGGATAAAGTTTTAGTACCATTGCTCTGCGCGTGTCCATGGATCGATATCTGGTTCTTATCTACACATTACTACATATATGACAGGGTACACTTGCCCTATTGTGTGTGTTTTAATATTAAGGTCTAAACCATTTTTATAAATATTAAAGCAAAACATGTGTTATTTCATTGTAAAATTATGTGTATATTCGCACACGTCAAGTTTTTGGCGCCATTTCCAGGGAACGCGACGAGCATTAGGAACGAACCAAGTCAACTTTTTACCAGTGTACATGCTTGTGAATACTTGTTTATACTTCTTTGATTCGTTATTTCATTCATTTATTTGTATATATGATTATTTGAATTTTTATTTAATTTATCTGTCTGTAGATATTTTGGATTGATTTTAGATTGGTTTATAGGTTTGCATATAGATTCGTTCATTTATCTGCTTATAGGATTTTTTGATTTGATTTTTCGTTCATTAGGATGTTGATAGATTTAATTTATTGAATATTGGATTAATTGGTTTGTCTATGAATTTGATTTGTTCGTTATTTGATTAATTAGATTTATTTGTTCGCATTTGGACTAATTATTAATTTCATTCTTTGTATAGTTTTAGGCTTAGTCTGCTTATTTCTGTCCATTTTATTAATTCTATTAGTTTTTATTTGATTTTCTTGAATATATAGTTTTCCGTTATTTTCGCATGAATTTATTGATTCTTTATTTCATTTATTTATTTTTCTGTCTTTTATCGCCTTTTTGGGTTTGTCATATTTTCGCCAGTTGCAACTGTATCATTCTTACATGCAGGTTGATGTCTGCGAACCCTGGGTCTTCTGGTGATCTTTCTGACGAGGAGCGAACGCGCCTGAGGAGAAGCGAGAGGATTAGACTTTATAAGTTGCGTCTTGTTTCTGATATTCTTATTTCTGCTCCTATAGTTGAGGTCCCAATCGACGAGGTGAGGCACGATCTGGCTGACGACGAGGGGTCGGAAGCCCATAGTGACATTATCATGGCGGACGACGACATTCCGCTGAATGATAGTTGTCGTCCAGGAGGAGATGGACTGGCACCGAGTATTATCCGGCCGGCTATTTTGGCTGACCATTTCGAGATCAAATCTAGTATCGTGAACATGATACAAAACTCGGTGCAATTCGGTGGACTGGAGCATGAGGATCCAGGCCGACATATTGCTGCATTCTTAGAGGTTTTAGCCACCTTTAAGATGACGGGCATCTCCGATGATGCTATCCGTCTCAGACTCTTCCCATTCTCACTGCGGGACAAAGCCCGGACTTGGCTTCTGTCACAACCCGCAGGGTCGATCACGACCTGGGCAGAGTTGTCGCAACAATTCATGCAGCAATACATTCCTCCTGAAAAGACACAGAAATTGAGGAATCGCATCATGACGTTTCGTCAAGATGACGAGGAATCATTGTACACCGCATGTGAGAGATTTAAAGACCTACTCTTGAGCGTCCTGCACCATGATATCTCAAAAAGACATCTGGTGCAAATGTTCTATCAGGGGCTCGAGTATGACTCACAGGAACGCCTTGATGTATATGCTGGGGGAGACATCGGAACAAAGTCCCCCAATGAAGCATGGGCCATTATTGAAAAGGCGTCCCAAAAGTCTAAATCTCGAAAGAGTGACCGATCAAGGTCTTCATCTGCCCGATCGGGTGTACATGCCGTGGATAACTACACGGCCATTTCTGCACAGATAGAGGCGCTGGGTACGAGATTTGACAGATCTCAACAAAGTGTAGCCCAGGCCCAAAGTCTGTGTGATCAATGCGGGGTGTCTCACGAGCCTGGCTCGTGTGCTCAGGGGGTTATGTATACTGGCCACGAGGATGTGGCTTACATGGGTAATCAGTCGAGACCCCAAAATAACCCCTACAGTAATACTTACAATCCGGGATGGAGGAACCACCCAAACTTCGGGTGGAGATCTGGTACTTCGAACCAGAACCCTCTCGGATTTCAGCAAAGAGCCTCCGCACCACACCAATCTCACCAATCCCAACAGTCCCAACAACAACAGCCTTACCAATCTCATGGCCAATCCTACCAATCCAGACCGAACCAGTACCAGAACCAGGGCGCCAGGGGCAGTTCCCAGCAGCACGCCCAGGGCGGTACGTCTAGGTTGGAGGAAATGATGTCTCAAATCCTCACCAACACAACAAATTCCAATCAAATTGCTGAGCAGTGCTACCAGCAACACGAGGAGCGCTTCTCCAATTATGAAGGAGAGATGAGGGGACAAAAGGCGTTCATGCAGGCCATTGAAAACCAGGTAGGCCAGATGGCGAAGATGATGTCCGAGAGACAGCAGGGCAATCTCCCGGGCAACACTAAGCCTAATCTGAGGGGGCATGTAAATGCCATCATGACGAGGAGTGGTAAAACCACAGGACCTGACACATCGGGCTCACCACCGATCACTGAGACGATCCAGACTGAGTCTTCGGACGAGGTGCATGCTAGGCGAGTCCCAGCAAGTACAGCACAGTTGCCGAAGCCAGTCACTGATTACACTCCTCCTGTTCCATACCCTGGCAGACTTAGGAAAAAAAAACAGACGACGCGCAATACGGGAAATTTCTCGAGCTATTCAAACAGCTACATATAAACATCCCGTTTGTGGAGACCTTGGCTCAGATGCCTAAGTATGCCAAATTTCTGAAGGACATCCTCACCAATAAGCAAAAACTTGAGGACCTGTCCTGTGTGCTCTTAAACGAGAACTGCTCTGCGATTCTGCAGAATAGACTGCCCATGAATATGGGAGATCCAGGTAGTTTCACCATCCCTTGTCTGATAGGGAACATGTCTGTCAGTAATGCACTGGCAGACTTGGGTGCGAGCATTAACCTTATGCCTTATAAGGTTTTTGAGAAGCTGGATCTGGGTGAGCCTTCACCCACCAGGATGAGTATTCGTCTTGCTGATCGTTCGATCAAATATCCTTGGGGATTTGTTGAGAATATGCTTGTCAAAATTGACAAATTTGTATTCCCGGTGGATTTTGTCATCCTTGATATGGATGAGGACTCTAAAGTGCCTCTGATCCTCGAACGTCCTTTCCTTAACACGGCTAGGATGATTGTTGACGTGGCTGCGGGCCAAATCACACTCCAGGTGAATGATGAGCATGTGACTTTTGATGTTCAAAGGTCGATGCGTCATCCTGAGAGTCAGGATGACACATTATACTATCTTGATATAGTAGACCAGTGTGTTAGTTCTCACTTTCGAGGCACGATAGAGGGGAATGTTTCGGGCACACATCTGTTGTGTGGGGACTTAGATGGCATTATGAAGGAGGGCCATAGAGATGAGCAGCCGGTCTATCAGATCGGTGATGATAGTTCCCAGAGCCCGGGGCGTTTCGTGGAGATTGAGCGTGAGGAGAGTGATAAGTCGAAGCCGTCTGTTGAGGATCCGCCGTCTTTGGAGCTGAAGGAGCTCCCACCGCATCTGGAGTATGCTTTTCTTGACAAGGAGGGTCGTCTGCCTGTTATCATTTCATCTTCTCTATCTGCAGTTGAAAAGAGCGAGTTGCTTCGTATACTGAAACTTCATAAGAAGGCAATCGCCTGGAAGATCATGGACATCAAGGGGATTAATCTCTCATTCTGTACTCATAAAATCTTGATGGAAGATGTCCATAAGCCTTGTGCGCAGCTGATGTGCTATGTATGGTCTAAAAATATAAACTAACCTAGACACCTAGTAATATAAAACAGACTCAACTAAACTAGACCACACGACAGGCAAGTGTACCTATCAATGCAGTACAGACTAAGTAAGTCCGAGTATCGAACCCACAGGACACTAATGGAAAACAAAACTAGACTCAACTAAGACTTAACAGAATTGGTTTTAAAAGTTGATTTTTGATTTTTGTAAATAATTAATTAAAATAAAATAAATAAAATAAATAAAGTAAATAAGATAAATAGACAGCACGGATAACTGAGGAAAATGTCAGGATAGGAAGGCAACTACCTAGGTCAAGAATCCTACATGCAAACTCACAACTCTCGGTAATGGAAAACTGAATGGATACCAGATTCTAAAAATAACTTAAGAAACCTTAAGACGTGCTAGATCTCCTCCTGGTCTCACCAACACACCCCAAAGAATCTTAAAGAATAAAACACTGGCTATCTAGCTTGGATCACCTCCCGGTCTCACCTCACTAAGAATGTAAAGGTACTCTAATGACTCGATCACCTCCCGGTCTCTCTAATCACAATACACCCGAAGATGTAAAGGAGTAATTTAATTGGGTTAACTATGACTTGGAATTGCAAGAAACTTAAGACAATTAGGATAGGATCACCTCCCGGTCTCACCCAAAGCCTAACACCTAAAGCTCTAGACAACCCAACATTCCATCACCTCCCGGTCTCAAGAATGGAAGAATGCTTAAGTCCTCTAAATTCTCTAATTAAGTTCCTATGGCTTTCGTGCACAAAACCATAAACTAAGCTACAAGCACTAAGCAGGTAACCCTAATAAACATCCAAACATGAAAGACATTCACTAAGACGTCTATGGAACTCTCAAAAATAATAAATTAGACTTAAGTACGCATACACATCATAATAAACACCAACTAAATTGTTACCAAAACATTAACCATTCAAAAATAATCCATAAACCGAAAACTATAAACTTAATATGTATTCATCATACAACCTAGGTAGTGGTTCAAGGTTTAGCTACTCATAGTAATGAAAAACAATAAAAACAAAGGTTCAACATAAAAATTAATCATGGTCTCAATATTCATGAACACAAAGTAAATAAATATAAAAACTAAAATTTTTAATAGTCGAACCTATAGCTCTAGTCTTGAACCCGTGCCTCCCTGGCCTTCAATTGACCTCTAAAAACAATTAGAGCTGCTGTTCGATATGTCCTCCTTTTGCTGAATTTTTGACGGCCGACTCCTTCAATCGATAATTGTTATCTCCAATTTATAATGTGTGTGTCATTAATGTTTCTCCTTGGGCCTTGGGCTATGACCCAAGGTCATGTACATTGTTATTATATTTTTTTTTCTAAATTATTATTATTATTAGTATAGTAGTAGTATACTTCATGCTTTCATGTGGTGTTCTTGGCTCGACTAAAGTTACTCGTTCAGGCTCCAACGTCCATGACCACCTGCTTTCAAGTGTTCGCGTCTCGATTAAAATTCTTCGTTTAACGCTCTCTTTCCACAAACACCTATAAAATAATAAAATAAATATATACATGCTAAATATGACACGAAACGAATAAAAACTTGACCAAATAATATACAAGATACACGGGAAAAGAGATGTGTTTTGCAACACATCAGCAGCACCAGAGGCGTCTGAACCTGAACATGCATGAAGTTGTTAAGTCCGAGGTCATTAAATTGCTTGATGCTGGATTGATATATCCGATCTCAGATTCTGTTTGGGTTAGTCCTGTGCACGTCGTGCCCAAGAAGGGTGGCATAACGGTGGTCACGAATGATAGGAATGAGTTGATTCCTACGAGGACCGTCACGGGATGGAGAGTTTGCATTGACTACCGCAAGCTCAATGACGCCACCCGCAAGGATCACTTCCCGCTTCCATTCATCGATCAGATGTTGGAACGATTGTCGGGGAAGTTATATTATTGTTTCCTTGATGGTTTCTCGGGGTATTTCCAAATCCCTATCGATCCTGTGGACCAGGATAAGACGACTTTCACATGCCCTTTTGGCACATTTGCCTACAGGCGTATGCCATTCGGGCTGTGCAATGCGTCGGCGACCTTCCAGCGTTGCATGGTTGCCATTTTTCATGACATGATCGAGGACTCCATGGAGGTATTCATGGATGATTTTTCAGTCTTCGGGAGTTCATTCGATCAGTGTCTAGGGAATCTGGAACGGATGCTTCAGAGGTGCGAGGAGACCTGTCTTGTGCTAAACTGGGAAAAATGCCACTTCATGGTGAAGGAAGGAATAGTCCTGGGGCATAAGGTCTCCCAAAGTGGGTTGGAGGTTGACCCGGCCAAAATAGATATCATTTCTAGGCTCCCTCCACCCTCCTCTGTCAGAGCGATCCGTAGCTTTTTGGGTCATGCGGGTTTTTACAGGCGATTCATCAAAGACTTCTCAAAAATCGCCCGTCCGATGACCCGTCTGTTGGAAAAGGATGCACCGTTTGTGTTTGGTGCAGAGTGTGTGAAAGCCTTCGGGCTTTTAAAGTGTTTGCGTGTGGAAGCCCCTATATTGGTAGTACCCGACTGGGAGCTACCATTCGAGATTATGTGCGACGCGAGTGACTTCGCGATAGGGGCGGTCTTGGGACAGCGGAAGGACAAGCACTTCCACCCGATCTACTATGCTAGCAAGACTCTTCATGATGCTCAGGAGCATTATACCACGACTGAAAAAGAGCTTCTAGCTGTAGTATTTGCATTCGACAAGTTTAGATCTTATTTAGTGTTGTCGAAGAACATTGTCTATATGGACCATGCAGCGATCCGATACCTTTTTAGCAAACAGAACGCGAAACCGCGCCTGATTAGGTGGATCCTCTTGCTGCAAGAGTTCGATATAGAGATTCAGGACAAGAAGGGTGCCCTGAATGTTGCTGCTGACCATCTGTCTAGACTCGAGCATGAAGATGCCAAGAACTCCGCGTGGGATACCATTAATGACAATTTTCCCCACGAGTTCTTGATGAGTGTCGAGTCGGTGGAAGATGTATCGCCATGGTTTGCGGATTTTGCGAACTACCTCGCGTGCGGAATCCTTATTAAAGGATTGTCGCACCAGCAAAAGAGGAAGTTCTTCGCAGACCTCAAGCATTACTTCTAGGACGACCCATTTTTGTTCCGGGTCTGGGCGGATCAGCTGATTCGCCGTTGCGCGTTCGGGGTAGAGGCGGCGCAGATCTTGCGCGATTGTCACGAGGGGCCTACCGGAGGTCACCATGGAGTGAATTACACTGCTAAGAAAATGTTAGACTCCGGGTTTTACTAGCCCACACTCTTTCGTGACTCTCAGATATTGGTCGGTGCATGTGATTCGTGCCAGAGGGAGACGAACATATCGGCACGCGACCAAATGCTGCAGAACCCCATCCAAGTCTGTGAAGTCTTTGAATTTGGGGCATTGACTTCATGGGACCATTCCCCTCCTCATGGGGCAATCGATATATACTCGTGGCAGTTGATTACATGTCAAAGTGGGCTGAGGCGTAAGCCTTACCCACAAAGGATGTCCCGATTTGTAGTGAGGTTTGTTAGAAGCTTGTTCTCGCGGTTTGGTACCCCAAAGGCACTAATTAGTGACCGTGGTACGCATTTCTGCAATGCGCAGCTAGATCGCGCGTTAGCACGTTATGGTGTCCACCATAGGTTATCCACCCCTTATCATTCACAGACAAGTGGACAGGTGGAGGTCACTAAGCGTGGATTGAAGTGAATCCTTGAGCGGTCAGTTAATCAAAACCACAAGGATTGGGCGGACAAGCTAGATGACGCATTATAGGCCTTTAGGACTGCCTACAAGACGCCTATTGGGACGACTCCCTTTCGGCTTGTCTATGGCAAGGCGTGTCATCTCCCTGTTGAGTTAGAACATAGGGCATTCTGGGCTCTTAAAACAGCGAATTTGGATCTTAAGACCGGCGGTGAGACCCGTTTCTTGCAGATCCATAAGCTAGAAGAGCTTAGGCAACAAGCCTATGAGAGCTCGATATTGTATAAAGAGCGCACAAAGAGATTGCACGACAGTCGCCTGAAATACCGAGAAGATTTTCAGGTAGGCGACTTGGTCCTGCTTTACAACTCGCGCCTGCGTCTCTTTCCAGGAAAGTTGAAATCCCGATGGACAAGACCGTACACCGTTAAGGAAGTGTATCCTTACGGAACTGTCTCGATTGAAAATTCAGAGGGTTTGACTTTCAAAGTCAACGGTCATCGCCTTAAAGTCTACATTGACGGACCTGTTGACCAATCCGTGGAGGTAATCGACCTTTACGCCCGACACACTTAATAAGTGTGGGGAAGTGAGTCTAGCTAGCGACTCGTTAATAAATATAGCACGGCGTGTATGGGCACGCAAAAGGGTAAATATGTAATTAGTGTAAATATTTATTGCTTTTCATAGTTTAACGTTGTTTCGAGTCATGTGCAGGTTCGTACGAGTATAATCAGAGCCGGAAGGAGCAATGAAGCGCAAACAGTCGCCAAACAGGTTTAACTTAGCTACAATGATGATTTCGGACAAAATGGAACACTTGCAGCCTCACAACTGACCGTGCATGACCCAGTGCACCAGGGTGCAAGGGGGCAGTGCAAGAGGATGTGCACCGCCAAGCGCACGACCGTGCGCATGACCGTGCGGGCCAAAAAGCCCGGCCCACATTCGTGGGTATTTAAACATCCTTAACTTCAAAACCCTAAACACTTGCACTCCCATCTGCACCCACGTTCCAAACAGCCAAAAAAACCCGATTATTCATCATCTTTAGCTAGAATCTTCACTCCTTTCCTTCCAAATCAACTAAGGTACGAATCCCTTCATATTTTGCACTTGTATTTTGAATTTTTAGATTAGATCTGTTCTATTTTCGTATTTTAGGGCAAGATATGGGGGTTTTCTTCATAAAGTTTAATAAACCCACTAATTTTGTTTAGTTTTAATTTAAAGTAGTATAGTTTTTGTTGTTGATATTGAAACCATGCACACCCAGGCCCAAATCACTATTAATATGAGTTAATTTGAAACATTTGAGAGATTTGGGTGCTTTTGTGTGAAAATTTTCGAAAATCTGGAAGTGCACGGTCGTGCGCATGACCGTGCGTGCTGAGAAAATAGGGTTGCACTGCCGTGCACAAGGCAGTGTAGCCTCTGACCTGACCGAGGACCAAGGGTACACGACCATGCACCATAAGCGCACGGCCGTGCATCAGATGCAGCTTCAGGACAGAATGCGCGCAGGTCCGTTTTGGACATCCGGGACCTCCGTTTTTTGTGTACTAACAATAGTGTATACATTTTTGCATGCAGATGGCCCACGCCTACATGGGGTTCGACAACCGAGACAAAAGGGAAGGACCATGTATCGACAAATTCATGAAGCTGTGGGGCCGGAGGAACTCATTTGGTGTTCCTATTCGTCTCAACTTGGACCTGCTCACCACACTGAATAAGCGTGAAAGATATGATGGATTTGTCTCGCCGAATATGGTGAAACTGCTGAGTATAAACCAGCCTGTCTACAGGGAAATTACGATTGAGTTCCTATCATCCTTCTCCTACAAGAAACCAAAGGAGGGGGTGTATAAGGGCTTCCATACGAAATACATTCGGTTTAGGCTCTGTGGAAAATGGTACCATTGGTCGGTTGCGCGACTGGGAAGGAGGCTCGGGATCTATGAGCATTTGGAGACCGACTCTGAAGATTTTTGTGGGATCCACAGCTTCGTGGACAATGACGAGCGGGCCGCATTTTGGGCATCGATTGTCGTTGGTATACCTTATAATCTGAGGTCTGCAAAGGCAACTAGGATTAAGGACCCGCTACTCCGCCTATTGCACCATGTTTTCAGCCACACTATCTGTGGCAGAAAGGACAGTTCGGGGAACTGTCCCACTCCCGATCTTCTTTATTTGTATCATTTTTACGAGGGTGCCCCGCTGAACTTGGCCGCATGGATGGCCAAGTTCTTTCTCACTGTTGGGGGCACCAAGGACGGGAGTGAGATCCATGGGGGGGAGTACGTCACCCAGATAGCCGAGGCATTGGGAGTTTTGACCGACGAGGTCAAGGCCACGCTGACATTGGTCACTAATGGGGTTATGCTGGATCTTAGATCACTCAGGGCTCAGAGCCTGCTAGCTGACACGGACGGGGGTCCACGCCTTATTAGCCAGGACATTATATGGGACCCCGTACCACCAAAGGAGGAGGAGGATGAGGAGATGCATGAGCAGCACGCAGGAGGCGGTGGTGACGCGCCACACGACTCTCCACACCCCTCTCCTCAGCACTTCCAGCCCCAGGACCAGTAGTGGCCTCCAGGCATCCCGACATACCCTGAGTTCTACCAGCGGTTCTAGACGATGGAGCTGAACATGCACAACATCGGTGCAAACCAGGTGCAGATTAGGCAGGACCAGCAGTACATGCAGTCCACTATGGATCGTGTGCAGTAGGATGTCAGGCACAACTTTGAGTACCTCTTTGCCGGGTTAGAGCAGGTGCATCCGGGTTATTTCAGGAACCCTCCCTTATTCCCTTATAGTGCTCCTGGCGACCAGCCAGGAAGCTCCGGTCAGCACCACGGGGACGACGCCGACCAGTAGCCACGACCATCTCATGCATGCAGTTGTTAGTACTTCTTTTATTTTATGCTTTCAAGGACTTTATTTTCGGGTCTGCGTACCCAAGACTTTTTAGTATTTGTAGTTGAACTATTTCTTTTCAGTATTTCAATATGTTAGTTTATTTTATTTTAGTTTGTTTTGTGGATGTGAATGATGGGTTTGATAAGTTTGTTTGTGTCAAGAATGTTGATTATGCAAGTAACTGGCGAGCACCGATATCGGGGCTCATGCCGTCTATTTACCCGGGGCGTTTCTTCGACACAAGGGGAGTATTATTCTCCTTTTTCCCACTATAGATAGCTAATTCATAAACGCTTTCTATTGTCACATTGGGGACAATGTGAATTTCAAGTGTGGGGAGAGATTATATCTTATATGTTAGTCCTCTTGTATATATATATATATAAAAAAAACCTTATAAGTAAATATATGTATATATATATTCATACAAACATCAAACCTAACTAATTTTTGATAAAGATAACTTGAGGCGCGACAAACGGATGAGATACGAGCGTGTTAGATTCGTACACTTGCACCCATTTCCTTCCGGTTACGTGAGCGTTTGAGCCTTAGAATAGATTACATTTCTTTGACATGCTTGCGAGTGAGCCGAATGTTTTGTGCAATTTAGAACTTGTCACTAGTATACTTGTTTAGACCAGATACGTGTGAGATTGTACGAACATGATTGAGGCATTTAGGACACCCTTTTGATTTAGCCTTTTCTTTTCGTTCTATCTGTTTCCCCGCACCTAAATGTTATCCACTAGTTAACCATGTTGAACCTAATCTCGTGTTTTTTCTTATTTACCACACCATTTCACCACTAAACCAAATAGCCTTTTTCTTTTAAACCTTTTGTGTTAAAGCTCGGTTTAGGTTATTGTTTAACTAGTTTATGTATTGTAAATGGTTCGTTTTCGGGTATATCTGGTTAGAACCCGTATGTTGATATTATATCAGTTTTAGTTCATTATATATCATAGATATATATGTTAAAAAAAAGAGAGAACACCCTAAATAGGGTGAATTAGCAGTATTCGAGCAGTTTTTAGAGCTTTAAAGTTAGAAATTATAAGTTAGCTCGATTTAAAATAAAAATCGCCTATATTCGGGTTTGTGTTGTACAGTTGTATTAGTTGATATTAGTTAGATATAACCGCCGAGTTTTAGCCGATTCGTCACTATAAATATCCATTCCATACCCTTACCTATGCCTAATATTACAACCCGTACAAGACCTCTTGATTTGTGCCTTTTCACACGTTAGTTGGTAAAGATTAGATCTTTTGACAAGCTTATGATATTGCATGATTCATTGTCTTGGCGATGGAGCGATTTACACATACACATTACACGTATGTATCATAAATAAAACCGAGTGTGTGTCAACGTTGTGAGTCGTGTACGGGTTTGCGCGCTTGTAGATCGGAAGTGAGTCGTTGCTTTTTAGTTATCTTATCACTTGTTTCTATATCTTGTTAGCTTGACTATTATGGTCTGTACAGGTTATATTTTGTCTTTGTTGCCACTTGGCGAGTGTTTCGTTTATTTCTGTTTAGTTGTTTGCAAGCAAAGTTCAAGTGTGGGGAGGTTTGATATACGTTAAAATATACATATTTTAGTCCCCGATTAAACTCCCAAATTACGCGTTTTCGACCATAATTGCACGAATTCGGTACTTAATCGCTTCATATGTTTATTGCAGGTCTTAAACGATGTCCCACGAGCAAAGTCGAAGAAACCGGGTGAAAAACGGACAAGACGGAAAGTTTCTGCAAAATTCAGCCAAGTCTGGAAAACGTGCACGGCCGTGCACCTCAGGTGCACGCCCGTGCGGACTTGCTTGGCTCGGACACAGATGAGCTGCACTGCCAGTGCGACCTGGCGTGCAGCTGATGTTCCCGGGCACCCTGATCAGCACTGCTGTGCGGGTGCCCGTGCGACTCAACTTCCCGGGTGCACTGCCAGTGCACCAGGCAGTGCACCCCCAGCACCCGGCCACCACCAGACCCGCACGCCCGTGCACCCTAGGTGCACGGCCGTGCGGAATATCTAGATATTTCCATAAACGACTCAGCCACTTGCCCACTTGCACGTCAACTCATCTTGATAAAGTGCACGGCCGTGCACTTTAGGCGCACAGCCGTGCACAAAAGCAGAGTTTCTATAAAAACAGAGCATAACCCACTGATCAGATATTGGGTGATCTCTAGGCGATTTAGGGCGATTTTCTGGACCAAGGAGCTGTTGCAAAGGCGAGGAACAAGCTCGGGAACTCATCCGAATCATCTATCATCATCCAATCCATCACAATCAAGTTTTATGGTTTGATCAATTAAGCTTTTAGTTGATTCAAATCTGTTTATTTTAGCTTGTTTGTGTTGTTTATGTATTACATTATAGTCTAGTAATCATGGATAGTAATCATTAGTAGAAAAAACAATCGTTAGTATGTAATCATGTTTTGTATAAATTTGGCGTTTTTCATGATTAGATCTTGCTGATCATAGCGCAACCTTGTTTCGTTGTTGTTGGATTTGTAGCTGCATTTGAATGACTTTGGCAATTGTCGAATGTGTTAGGCGGATAAATGTTGAAAAGCCGTCCGTTTAATCGTCCGGTAGTAGACTAGTTAACTTGTTAAATAGTTTATGCCATGAAACTGTAACCGGGTATGGGTTTGGTTAAAGTCAGTCGAATAACGGTTAAAAATGCTTACCCCCGGCACGTAAAAGGGTTTTAAAAGCCTAATGGTGCCGTTACTAGTCTTTGACACGGTTAATGATCTTTGGTAGTTATTTTGGTAAAAATAGCGATCTTAGTAGATCTGGGTTCAAAGTTGGTAAAATGGAATAGGTTGTGAAATGCTCTACTTTATGCTAGTTTAGGTGGCTGTATTGTGTATTCGGTATCGCTTTCCTGAATTAGTGAGATTAGAATACTCTTAATAGATGACTAACTTATCTTTAGAAGATCTGCATGAGATCATATCAGCTGCTCGCTAATAAACGACTTGAAGTGGTTAACGTGTGTATTCGTGTTAGCTTTCTGTATAGTTGTCATGTTATGATGCCCGAAAGGGACACTAACTGTCGGAAAATGGGAATGTTGATCACACGCCTGTATTACATATTATATGTAGATGACATGCTAAGATTGGCATATTATAGTTTATATACTTATATTTTTTATTTGGAGTCTTATATATGTCATTTAGGTATTTTAGAATTAATCTAGTTTAATACAACAAACTTTCACTATCTTTTCTTACTGGTAAATCAGGGATAAAGTTTTAGTACCATTGCTCTGCGCGCGTCCATGGATCGATATCTGGTTCTTATCTACACATTACTACATATATGACAGGGTACACTTACCCTATTGTGTGTGTTTTAATATTAAGGTCTAAATCATTTTTATAAATATTAAAGCAAAACGTGTGTTATTTCATTGTAAAATTATGTGTATATTCGCACACGTCATTCGACTTATCATTACTCACACCACTTTCAATCTTTCCTTTATTTTCCCCTGTCCCTTCGTCATCACAAATCCCATCAACCAATTTACGCTTAACAATCTGGTATTTGGAACTGATAGAAGAATGTCCAGCTTCAGTATGATTGTTGTTTCCAGCAAATTTTTCACCGACAGAGATTGGAGTATTATTGTCAGCTGTGGTAGGGCTTGATGACTACATTAATAAACATGAAATTTTATTATGTAACAAAATATATTTTAAAAACAATTTTATTCAATCATATGTTTACATTCATTATCATCTGCTACCTTGTTGTTGGACAGATCATTAGATGGAACTTGAAACATTGAAGAATGCAAAGAATCTGCTTCAGAAGGCTGAATAACATAAAAACATACTTTAATATTTTAATTTATTGTAAAAAGGTAATTTTACATACAAATTAGTATTATACCTGTCCAACCAAGAGCCTTTTCTTAATCTCGAAAATTATCGTTGGATTATCAGTAACTTTAGTTACTCCATAAACATCATACTTATTGTCCAAATTGTATTTCGAGACATGGATCATAAAACCAAACTCTTTTTCCAGCAAAAAGCTCAACTCATCAGGATAATTCACAGTTTCGGACACCTACATTTATAAGGTATTTAATTATTTAAGTCTTGTTAACTTCTGAATATAGTATCATTTTATCTATTAATGAGCACTTACAGTATTGTTCTCAATCAATTCAGATACTGTCTTCTTAATGAGTTTCGCAGCATCACGATGAAATAATGTTAGAGAAATTGAACCATTGATGTCCTGCACACGTACCTGGATCTTATACCTGTGTAAGAAAGTTCCTAACTATTAGCAATACGCCTTAATTAAACAGATACGATAAATTAGATAAGACTTTATATGAAGTACTAACCTTGGTGATGGTCTAACTACCTTTGATGGACATTTAGTATTTGCACATTCATAAACTTTCTCCTCCTCAAACTGATCCTTACCGTCACCAACCTCATGAATGATGTATTCAGTATTAACTTTTTTGGTACACTTTGGACATGCAAGGTAAAACCAGCCAACTTCCTTACACAAATCCTTCACAGTACCCAATGTAACCACAAATTGATCCTACATATTAAAAATCAACTTATTTAATACTAAATATGTAAGTTCTTTATTATTTATAAAGTTGATAGAATATTGTTATAAATGTAAAGTTATTCGGAAATTGTATACCTCCTCAATGGCAGAAATATCACCAATGTTAGTGATGGAAGTATTCCCAAGAAACTCATCCTCATCGGACAATAACATCGAGGCTCCATAAGGACGATGATTAACAGACCCATTTTCAGACAATCTTTTAACCAAACGGTGAACGTATCAGAAAAAATCAAACTGTAACAATTCAGTTATATTATAACATAAAATATACAGGTCATAAATTGGTATACCTTGTCCTAAATAAAGTAATTTCATTGACATCCTCATTAATTAATAGTCGACTTACAGAATCACCAAATGAATTTGACACATAAGGCATTCCTGTACAATGTGAAAAAACATGTTAGACATACATTTTTTGAAAATACATATGTAAAATTTTCATATACATAATATGAGATCTCTAATGTCATCATAAAAGATATATTTAGACAAAGACAATACATTATTTAAAATGTACATACCATTAAAATACTTCAATCTGGCGAACTGCAAGATGACTATCAATTGTTCAACACCTTTGTGTTTGATGAAACATATTGGGACATTTGGTTGGCATAGTTGTCCCAAAGAGTCAAATATATGCTATATCCCCTATTGTAATAAAAATATTACACTTTTAAAAACATAAACAATTTATCAACCGGTACATTATTTATATATGGCAATAAATACATACTCAGTATCCATAACTTCCATAGTCAACCGCTTCTTACTGCTGAAACTGCTTCCCTCGTCATTGTTCTTAAAAAACTTGACAATGCACCCAATAACATCTAGTGAAATTGGAATTGTTCAAATAAGTATATAAAGAAAATTCATATCTGTACTTGTTATTGAAAGTAATAAGTAAGATAATATATACCTAAAGTAACGAAACCTGCTTTTGGATCTTCTACCTGAATGGTCTCAAATGGGACAAAAGAAAACCTAAATGGAGGACCATTGAAATTTTCTGTAGGGTAAACGCGAGTATCTGGATTAAGACACAATTTGTTTGCATTTGCAGCATACTTATACTTGGCTGTATTCATGCCAATTCTAGGATTCTTAATAACAATACAAGCATAGTCATATAAGAAGTTTTCAAATCTAAAGAAAAATCGTTTGAACACATTTCCCTAGATTTTATTACCCTGTGTAATTTACAAAATTAAAAATTAATTAGTAGACGCTTTAATAGGCTTCGATAACATAAACAAGACACATAAATAATATAAACAACAATTACTTGTATGTAAACAAATATCTAAAAACTAACCTTTTCGTCGATAAGTATCATCTCAATTGAGTATGACTCATTAGGATTACGACGATCTGGTTGACGCCAAACACGGATTATACGAACTTTAAACATAACATTGTTCTGGTTGACATTGATATTATTAACCAACCTAAACTCTTGCTGGTCAGCCATTGATATTCTAAAATAAGCAAAAATAGCCATACTTTTTAGATTAATATATATCTATTTTCTATATGTATATCCATATATAATGAAAATAAAGAAGTTGAAGGTACCTTGTTAAGAGGAACAGATCAAAAAGCTTGAATTAAGAGAGAGTACAGAGTGTGATGAATAAGGTAATTGGTAATTGGTAAGACAATATATAGTTTTTCGATACAGATTTATCTTTAGAAGGAGTTATAAATATAATTGATAATTAGCAATTTCCCGTAAATTACTCAACTTCAATATCATTTTTAAAATGAAAATACACTATTTGCACTAATTTAGGTAAACAATTTAATCAGTTTCTATACGAAACGTATATGTGTTTAATAATAAAAATAAATTACATATTTTAGGAATGGTCAACACATGTTAATGATGGTTATAATATCATTTTAAATTTAAAATATTTAATTACTTCATTTTATTATTCGAATTTAATTAAAATGATGTTCAACATATGTTGTTTGCGAAAAAATGGTTTATTTAATTAAAATGATGTTCAACATATGTTATTTCGCAAACAACATATGCTGTTTGCGAAAAAATGGTTTACCAATATCATGATATATTTGCCTTATTACTACTATAAGGTATTTTACCAAATTTTCTTTTTTTTAAACAATTCCTATTCTTATAAACTTAAATAACTTAATCTTAACAATATCATGTCAATATGCAATGAATATATATCATATATGCAATTTATATGGATTATTTAAACATGATATTGGTAAAAAATAAACATGAAACATAAATATAAAAAAAACAAAATAAACCAACATAATTATAAAACCATCAACGATATCAATCCACCGGGAAAATGAAATTTTGTAATAGGTTAAGTTTTGAAACATAATTAAAAATAATAAATTATACCTCCTACTGTTAATACTTCCCAACCAACAACATACTATGAGTAGTGGACCATTTGAACATATAACGATCTCCGATTGAAATATTCTCTGCATCAATCAAAGCATCTCAGCCATGAACAAAGAACCTATTTTAATATGTTAGAACATTGTAATAATTAATCAATGGATCGCTAAATTGAATAGAAAAAATTTGCATAACCAACCTGGTTACATCGGAAACTACTTCTATGCGAACATGTTGACTCAAAGAGTTTACGTGAATGAATTTAATTTTCAATTTGTTGTTTGTGCTTAAGCCTGCCAATTCAGCAATACAGTTGGGAATAATCTGCAAATTGAAAATGAGAAAGTTAAAGGCTTAGCAAAATTATAAGTAGCCAAATTTTAACTTACCAACTGGTTAGTAACGTTGCATGCAAACGAATTTGTATTTGGATAAGCTTGTGTGTTTGATTCAACAACCACTTGATTGTTAATATGCTGTTCATTGGATTGGGACAACACTTTGAATAACTTCATTTGTCTACCATTTTTGTTAAAAGTAACAACATTGAAACTTGTGTTGTCAAACAGTAGAAAACATATTGCATCACCAAATTGTAAGCGAAGGTCGCCAAGGAACCTAATCCAACCATTAGTAAAACACACATTTGGACCAATTTTTGCAATTGAAGCATTCCAGTTATGATCTTCAGATATAAACAATTTAACCTTATTGGTAGGTAAACCAATAGGGAAATGTTTTTTTAACAAATGAGTCTGGTAACACCTACAAATGTTTATCAAAAAATATATATTTAATTTAACAGAAATGATAGCATATCATTGACTATATGCATAATAAGATTCAAATATAGTTGAATAATACTTACAGGAGGAGTTGTTAATTCATGTTCAATGACTTTGAAAAAAGAATTTCCTAACTGGAATTGTGGAGCATGAGAGTAGTACTTGATCATGAATGTCTTATGGCCAACATAAAAAAAAAAAAAAAAAAGACAATAACAAACGGAGCAACTGATAAATCATTGACTAATTCAGACCATCCATCAGTAAAACATAGTATATCATCAATAAGTTCAATGCGAACACTCCATGATTGACACAAGCCAGTTGATAAAGTAACAATTTTGTTGTGCAATTTGTTTATCAAAAAAAACTTATTAATTGATGCAGGGATTGTCTGCAGTTGATAACAGTTATAATCAATAATGAATGGTATATAGGGTAAAAGGAAAATTATATATTACATATAAATGTAAGTTCAAAATGTATCAAAACTGAAGCATATAGAACTTGAAAAATTGATTACCATTATGGTAGGACATATCTGATAACCTGCACATTAACAGGAGAATAACCAATTATCAGTTTATCGGATCGAATAAGTAAAAATATATTTAGGTTTTCTTAAAGCCCTAGATACGAAAAAAACAGATAATCCGTTTATGGAGATACAATACGAAGGCGATAACTAAAAAAAATAATCAATTTTAATGGCATAAATGAGGATGAAATAGATATTCGTATTACCTGAATATGATTCTTCACGATCGAGAGGAATACAGAAATGGAGAGTTAGGGTTTATGGAGAAAAGGATTTGAATAACAATGGATCATTAGAGTATTACACGGTTATGTTTAATTGAGTATTAGGGTATTTATACCCAAGTTACCGGGTTAGAATCTGGTATCATGGGTCGGGTTTTTTAACCTATGGGTAAGCAAAATGGATAGTATGGAGGCCATCTAGAGGTGTCACCTCAACAATAGTTACTCCTTTATTATATATATAGATATAGATATAGATATAGATTTCCCATTTGGACCTTCATTTGGGTTACGAAAGTTCGTGTGAACTTTAATTTGGGGATTTGGTATATTATATTACAAATTAAATGGTATCATTTTTGTATATCTTTTTTTTTTTGGCTACCTGACTCATGTAAATACAGTTACTACGAATGAAACAACAACATTTTGAGTAGACATAACAGCATATGTAATAACTGAAACAAAGTCAATAAACATGTAAAAAAGTTGTATCTAAGCATTCTTTATGAGGTTGGTATGTACATAGATGTTTTAATAAGATAATATTGTTGATGTATTATATACAGCATGTATACTTCATTTTGATTTGTAGATGGTTAGCCTGAAGTAAATTTGTTGCCGGTAGTCGGTGCTTTTAGTGCAAATATGTTTCTCGGTATGCGACATTGGTAGAATGGAACAACTACAAAGACCGTTTGGAAGGAAGTCGAGTCTTTTTGAGATGGATCGATGTAACATCCTGAAAATTTGCCAATATTTTTTTAGACAAAAACTAATACTTGGTTCTTTTCAAGTAGTTTAGTTAATGGATATTGATGTGTCCGATTATATTTATGAACCGATAAACGGGTTTCACATATAGAATGGCAAAAAAAAAAATACTGGAAGGACCCGGGTGTCATTATTGGAAGATGCTTAATGCTACTTTGGGATTAAATTGCGAGTAGGTTAAAGTGAAGGGGGCATAGTTGTAAGTTGTCCATATCATCACTCTAATAAAACCCTATAAAAGAATGAGCCTTAGCCAAACTTATAACCCTATCACATACAACTCGACGGCGACAAGAACAACTCTTTATAGACATCGATCTCTGGTTAGTTTCATTGTTTTCCGAGGCATCTTTACACCCTATCACTACAAGAAATTCCGGTTTTAGGGGCGACACTTTTAGGGGCGACCCGCTTTTTGGTCGTCCCTAAAGGTTAATCCAATCCCCAGCCGTCGGATTAACAAGCAGATCAACGGTTCACATTTTATTGTACCTATAGGATTTAGGGGCGACACCTTTAGAGGCGACGGTCGCCCCTAAAGTTCCAAAAAAATAAAACCCCCGCCTAAATCTTTCTATTCCCTCTTCCTTTTTCCTACTCTCAAAACAATTATGCCCCTCTCTCTCCTAAGTAGCAGATCAACAACAACACACATTTTTTTCTCTCAATCTCTACTCTCCTCTTTTCTCATCACTCTCCTCTCATCTCTCATTACATTTTCCTTTTCTTCTTCCATCTTCACCACACCACTCAGAAGAACCCACCACCGCACCACCCCCCACCACCGCTGAACCACCCCCACCATCGCACCACCCCCACCACCAGAAGAACCCCCTCCTCTGCCCTAACTCCTCTCCCTCTCCTCTTCTCTCTCACTGTAAGTTTTCTTTTCTTTTTTTTTTTCGTTTTTTTTGTTTTTTTATTAAAGTATATATGTTTAATTTTTTTTAATAATAATAATAAAAGTTGTAGGAAGCTCTGATCTACCAAACCCGTTGAAGATTCGCCCCTAATACCGGTTAGTGGTCGCCCCTAATTATTATTTTTTATTATTTATGCCTTAAATTATATATAGGTTTGTATGTGTGTTAATTTTTTCTTTTTTTTTTTATTTTATTTTTTTCGTTTTTTCTGTTTTTTTTTTTAATTTTTTCTGTTTTTATATTTTTTCCTGTTTTTATATTTTTCCTGTTTTTTTAAAAAATTTTTCGTTTTTTCTGTTTTATTTTTATTTTTTTCTG